>CM062291.1:253136425-253658286 GCA_031216915.1 Pictodentalium vernedei | reverse complement strand
GAATCTCATTGTTTAAATCCAGGGTAAACAAATCAGAATGAGGAACTTGGAATTGCCAAGCGATCTTGACTCCTCCAGTGCATTCGACCAATGATGACGTGATTTATTTAGACGGGTTCCTTCTCTGTTTACGTTGGAAACGAAATCGAACGTGGTTTTGTATCACCACATGTGCGATCCAACCTTATTTTTATCGTAGACAGAACAGTGGAAGCCCCGTGTTTTACATTAATAGGTGTGTGATAAAACGAAGAAACACACGTCAGCGGCTAGAGTACAAACAGAATATTGAATAGGGATTATTTCATACACAGCCCAAGAACGTAATAGCATGACGTCGTGAACTTTATTCATAAAAAGACAACACAAAGACGCTGAATGATTGTCAAGTCAAGAAAGGGAGGAATATTGTAAGATAAATTGGTTATTACCGCCAAGTGGATTTCCAAGATGGTATGTTGAAGTCTCGGCCTCAGTTCTGAGTCATTTATCGAATCACCCTAACGGACTCGTCAATATATGATCAAGAGACGAGGCCTCGACTTCAATACACCATTTCGGAAACACACGTGGTAGTAATAACCTATATTGAACTTGACTTTTAATGACACTTTGTAACGCTTCACCCAACGTTATGGTTATGGACAACACTATTTACATAAGTTGCAATTTGGATTTTAATATTTTTTTCAATCTCGTTCCCCTGACATGACAACCCACAAGGCACTCACCATGCAGCGAGACGTATCTTAAATTTTTTTTAGTTAATCACTAGACACCAGGTCATCCAAGAGGGGGTTCTCTTGACCACCCTATGCTACTTACGTGACATTAATTTCGAACACTACCATAAACTTAATTTCCCGTATCCATGGCATACGTGCAAACACGGGTCCACAAGCCGAAAAGTTTATGCTAGACTTGGTTACCACCATGCATCGTTAACGGAACTATTGCGATATGAAGTGTTCCAGCTAAAAATAATGCCAGAAAGATTAAGCAAAGGTTCACAGTAACATGACACCGTGCATTACACAATGGGGCGGGGCGGCCCCTGATCCAAGACATATAAATATACAGAAGATATATACAGACCACAGTCATTTTTCAAAATGAATTATATAGAGGATATGGGATGAGTGTTTTTGGTCACATGATATTTATGAAACGAGTCTAAGAATTTTCCGTTTCGCTGAGCCTCTGGCGAGGCAAAATGAGAATTTCGTAGTCGAGTTTTATAAATATCGTGTGATCGAAAATCGAATTTCATATTCTGTTTATCATATGACACCACAGTTACCAAAAACACATCTTTTAGACAAGAAGGGTTATAAAGAATGGAATTTCACCTTGAACGTCATGCATTTGACTATGACGCGTCACAGCCACACGCACATCATACGTCATAAATCAATATAACATAAGTACGGTGGCTGATTTAGGCCACCCTCAATACTTTTTTTATCTCGAGATCTCGAGATAATATCTCAAGATCTCGAGAAACTATCTCAAGATCTCGAGATAATTATCTCAAGATCTCGAGATAATATCTCGAGATCTCGAGATAATATCTCAAGATCTCGAGAAACTATCTCAAGATCTCGAGATAATTATCTCAAGATCTCGAGATAATATCTCGAGATCTCGAGATAATATCTCGAGATCTCGAGATAATATCTCAAGATCTCGAGAAACTATCTCAAGATCTCGAGATAATTATCTCAAGATCTCGAGATAATATCTCAAGATCTCGAGATAATATCTCGAGATCTCGAGATAATATCTCAAGATCTCGAGATAATATCTCGAGATCTCGAGATAATATCTCAAGATCTCGAGAAAGTATCTCAAGATCTTGAGATAATATCTCAAGATCTCGAGATAAGCATATATAATCGGTGTCACCCTTTGATCATTAGCATGAATTCATTCAAACTGTTTATTCACTTGTCACATCTTTTCCGACTGCAACATATTCGTGCCCCCCCCCCCCCCCCCCCAATAACAATTACACGAATCCACTTCTGTCACTCAGAACACTTATCAACCAATCAACTTGTTGCGAAGTTATGAGAGCCCACCAACTCTCAGCCCAGCACTACCAGCACTAATATAAACCGAGTCCCGTCATCCGAACTTGCACTTGCTTGTGTCCTGTCCTGTTCCCACTCCAAACCAAAGTGTCAATCTAGCACCCGGTACCTCCTAGTGCATACTGTAATGCTTTTTTTACCCTAAAACTCAACGATTTCTCAGTTCTTTTCCTCCCAGCCCATGCTCATTGTAGTGATGTTTACCCTAAAACTCAAAGTTTAATCACTACTTTACAAGACACACACCAATAAATACTAAATATTTCCTTCCAGCTCCACATTGAATGGAGTGATTTGTACCACAACTCACAGAGTTTACTCACTACTTTGCAAGACACAGACCCGTAAATACAAATAGCTCTCCCAGCTCCACGCTGAAAGATTTCATCCCCACTCCCTTGGTGGGTTTTTCACCTACTTTTGACTTTGCTGACTGAGACATACAACATAAGTTTAACCCCATTCCCGCGTCCATTTTGATCGAGCAAATCGACGGTGCTACCCGATGTATAATAACCCTACACCAGCGACAGCTATAAACCTACCCTAGGATTCCCTTTCCTCTCGTTGGTTTGAAAAGCCTGGTTTAGGCGTAACTAGTTATCTCCAGCGGATACTGCTTCCGGACGAGTGATTAAGGAGCTCACTTATTACCAACGTCAGTGTTAGAAAAGGGCTTACCCAGTACAAGGCGGCAGATGCTAGACAAAACCGTGAATTTATGGTCAATACCCAGCAATCTCCTGACACACAGGAGCCGTTCTCACAATTACACACCCAAGCTGAACCCCATAATCCTGAGCCCAAGGGGTGAATAGAATCCCCCTCCTGTGAATCCCAAACGTGGCAGGATGGGCATGGCTAACATTAATTGTTTCCACACAAAACCCAATTACATGTAGTAATGAAAAGATTGACCTGTCGCCCGACAAGTCTCAACGGTCCATACACCTTTCACACTCTTCCAGAGACGTACCCGAAAGTGACAACTCCAATGGTGATGTATACAGTCCCGCGCATATATAGAAGGACAACTTGAACCCGATTCCCAGTATCTCCGAACAAGATGAAGCACACTCAACGTCGTTTACTGCCACCCTTAACCAGCTGCAACATGGCACCCCAATTAACCATACGATCCTCCGTGATCATATACTCTCACCCGCTCACAGGAGATTCCCCAGTACTTGTGACCTCACCCCCAACGTCAGCTCATGAATCGACAGTAATACAGGACATCCCGTCCCATAAGATTGATTGGTCTCCTATGTTCTCACCGGCTGAAACCCATTCCAACCTGGGAAATCTTAATTTCGCCATCCATGAGAGCATAGTTCCACCAGGACCACGAGCCACTCCCTCTTAACTCACAAGATGACACAGACACACACCCAATTTATGAGAGCAACATCTTGCCCACCCAAACCCCGATAGCGCACCACACCATAGATTTGTGCTCCAACAATACCCAACTATGAATACACGTTTCATACTTCTCCAGTGGGACTACCAACAATAAATACCCCTCAAAACAATACCACTGCGAGCCATCCTGCAATGATAGTCGAAACTCGAACCCATGAACATACCGCCCGGTTTGACCTATCGCTGCTGCAGCTCCCCAAAAAATGTTTGCCCCAATTGGCGGTCCTCCCAAATAAGCGAAAGTGTCTCTCCCGCCAAACAGTGAACCCCGCAATGTTCTGTTGAAAAGATGTCCCCGCGACATTTGAAACAATAAGTAGCACCCCACTTTCTATTTTGCTACTCCCGGTCCCATAAAGGGATTTCCTCCCAAAGATACCCATAGTAGCATCCCCACCGTAGATTAACTGGCCACCTGGTGCCCCCTCCAGCCTATATCAAACAAACCCCTCTTGGGACGCAACAATAGTTTCCCTTCCTCCTAGTACCCTAAAAGGTAAGTGGGACCCTCCTCAAGAGGACTGAAGCCTGCCAATGATATAAGGGAAACATGCTCTCATCACACAAGAGCATCGCCTGCCCATATCTGGTTATAACACATCCGCTCCCTCCTTTTCGCTACTCCGTTTCCCACAAAGCGCCCCTTTCCCGACAGACCCGAGTAGCTCCCTTGATCCCCGATTTATCGGCAATCATGGATGGCGAAATTAAGGTTTCCCAGGCTGGAATGGGCTTCCGTCGGTAAGAACATAGGGGAACAATCAATTTATTTTTTTTTTTTTTATTTATTTATTTATTTATTTATTTATTTATTTATTTATTTATTTATTTATTTATTTATTTATTTATTTGTTGTTGTTGTTTAAGGTCGCATATTTCCGAGCAATGGCTAATCATGACCATGACAGTTTTACGGGTGGAGGGAGCCGGAGTACCCGAAAAGAACCGCCGAGCAACGGCGAGCAACTGTCAGCTCCCCAACATATTAACTCCACACAAGCAGGGTCGGCATTGGTTGAAGGCAGGTGCATCATCGACATACAGTACGCCTTAGTACCCAGCGCCACCGTGCCCCCACGTAGTCAATGGGGGTGAAGTGCCTTTCCTAAGGACACAACGCAGTTGCCGAACCAAGGACCTCTCGGCTTGTAGCTTGCACGTATACCTACTGAGCCACGGCGCCCCCAGGACCAATCAGTCCTGTGATACGGGATGTTCTCTATTACTGTCGGTTCATGAGTTGATATTGAAGATGGGGGCACAAGTACTGGTAAGGGGGGGGGGGGGGATCTCCTGTGACCGGGTGAGAGTATGGGATCACGGAGGATCGTATTGTTAATTGGGGGTGCCATGTTGTAGCTGGTTGAGAGTGGTAGTAAACGACGTTGAGGGGGCTTCATCTTGTTCGGAGATACTGGGAATCGGGTTCAAGTTGTCTTTCTTTATATGCGCGGGGCTGGATACTTCAGTGTTGGAGTTGTCACTTTGGGGTATCTCCCTGGATAAGTGTGAAAGGTGTATGGACCGTTGAGACTTGTCAGGTGACAGGTCAATCTTTTCATTACTACATGTAATTGGGTTTTGTGTGGAAACAATGTAATACATGCCCATCTTGCCACGTTTGGGGTTCACCGGGAAGGGGGGGGGGGGGGGGGTGGGTGATTCCATTCGCCTCTTGGACTCAGGGTTATGGGTTTCAATTTTTCTGTTTGGTCCCGGGGACAGGAGATTGCTGGATATTGACCATAAATTCACGGTTTTGTCTGGCTTCTGCAGCCTTGTACTGGGCATACCCTTTTCTAACAGTGACTCTGGTAATACGCGAGGGCCTTAATCACTCGTCAGGAAGCATTATCCGCAGGGGGGTAACTAGTTGCGCTTAATCCAGACTTTTCAAACCATCGAGAGGAAAGGGAATCCGACGACAGGTTTATAACTATCGCTGGTGTAAGGTTATTATACACCGAGTAGCATCGTCGATTTGCTCGGTCAAAATGGACGCGGTATGGGGTTAAAGTTGTGCTGTATGACGGGTCCGTGGAATAACAGCGTGTCAAGAGACGATGTGTCTCAGTCTCCAAAGTGGAAAGTAGGTGAAAAATCCACCAAGGGAGTGGGTGATTGGTTTCACTGTGGGGGTGAAACCTTTCAGCGTGGAGCTGGTGGGGCTATTTGGTATTTTCGGGTCTGTATCTTGCAAAGTAGTGAGTACACTTTGTGAGTTGTGGTAAAAATCACCCCTTTTCAATGTGGAGCTGGAAGGAAATATTTGGCATTTATGGGTGTGTGTCTTGTAGTGAATAAACTTTGTGTTTTAGGGTAAAACTCACTACAATCAGCGTGAAGCTGAGAGGAAAAGAAGTGAGAAAACATTGAGTTTTAGGGTAAAAAACACTACAGTATGCACTAGGAAGTACCGGGTACAGGATCAACACTTTGGATTTGGAGTGTTAGACAGACACAAACTTTTCATCTTGTAAAGTTGTGAGAAAACGTTGTGTTTTAGGTTAAAGTCGCTACAGTAGGTACTGGGAGGTACAGGGTGCTGAGCTGACACTTTGGGATTGGGGTGGGAACAAGACACCAGCAAGTGCAAGCTCGCATGACGGGACTCGGTTTATATTAGTGCTGGCCTGAGATTTGATGGGCTCTCAAAACTAACACGCAACAAAGTGGTTGGTTGATAAGTTATTCACTTTTCTGAGTGACAGGCGTGGATTCGTGTAATTGTCATGGGAGGCATGAATATGTTGCAGTCGAAAAAGATGCGACAAGTAAATAAACAGTTTGTGTGACAGGAGTGAATTCATGCAAATGATCAAAGGGTGACACCGATTATATATGCTTATTTCGAGATCTCGAGATATTATCTCGAGATCTCGACATAGTTTCTCGAGATCTCGAGATATTATTTCGAGATCTTGAGATATTATCTCGAGATCTCGAGATAATTATCTCAAGATCTTGAGATATTATCTCGAGATCTCGAGATATTATCTCGAGATCTTGAGATAATTATCTCGAGATCTCGAGATAGTTTCTCGAGATCTTGAGATATTATCTCGAGATCTTGAGATATTATCTCGAGATCTTGAGATATTATCTCGAGATCTCGAGATAAAAAAAGTATTGAGGGTGGCCTAAATCAGCCACCGTACATAAGAACAAGATCAGTAAGTTGATGTTTTGAAATGTCATAAATTTGACTAATCAGAAAGCGTTCTTATGAAGTTGACCGATCAAATCAACTGAAGGTGTTATGAAGCACTAATTAATATTTATTGAAAATGTGAAACGGTAATTAGCTGAGAAAACGGAGAAGGCATAAGATAAGGTATTCATACCATGATTATTGTGTGTATTCAACGTTGTTCGAAACCATACGGACATTGATAAATGTTATAGATACATCGCGCGTGGAATCGGGACAACGTGTAAGAGCGTAATGTAAGTACGCACCTGATTGGTTGTTTCGAATCTGAAGGATGAAATGGTGCCAATGAAATACTTCGACAGTAGTATGTCTCGGGCTTTTCACCCCCAGGTTGGGGGACCTCGGTGGGGGACCTCGGAAGTGACGTCATGTCACGTGACCCAGTGGCGCCATGTTGGATTGTCATGGTAACCCGCGTGAGCGGCCATGTTGTGACGTCATCCCCATAGTGATACGTGGTGTGAGTGCGCATGCGCAGCACGTGTTGTTATGGTGATACGTGTTTCCGTCGTCCATTTTGTATACTGGAGGCCGCCATCTTGGTTTCTATGGTAGCACATGATTGCTATGTTACCTAAGGCCTACAATAGGACAGGGGTATGTTCGGAGGGTATGTTCGATTGAATCGGAGTATTTTCTGGAACGACTTCCCTGGATAATTACCACAAACAACCCGACAACTTGTATTATTTCGAATTCTTCCAGAATTCTCTGCTTCTATCTATATATGCAATACTTATCGTTTATCTGGCCATGTTCCTTTATTCTAGAGTATACTCCAGTAGCGTAGAAGAGCCTATTAACTGGAACAGTTTACCTTATTATTGCTATATTTAGCAATTTCTGGTCTATTCTTGTTAGTTCTGACCCTATTCTAAGTACTCTTGTTGTTTCAAAAAATATTCTCTACTAAAGAGCAGGAGTGACCTACACAACAACTATACCCTGTTGTTAAGCCTGACCGGTTTCGTTCTAATTTGAACTCATCAGAGGCGGAGAGCACTCTCGTGCCGGCTCCTATATATACCCTTTTGTTTGGCGGTACCGTTTTTCTCGATTCTCATTGGACGAGACCTTATGTCTGGCGGTGCCGTTTTGTTGGTTTGGCGGTACCGTTTTTCATTGTCTAATCTAAAAATAGTCTGGCGGTACCGTTTTGTTTGTTTGGCGGTACCGTTTATCATTGTCTAATCTAAAAATAGTGTGGCGGTACCGATTTGGTGTTTGGCGGTCCCGCTCATGGTAAAATTAAGTGGATTTTTACACTTAGAACGCTAATACCACTCGGCCTGAACAGAAAGGATTTCTAGTATTCTAGAAATTCATTTATTTACTCTTGTTGTTTCATTTATCTAGATTATAACTAACCAATCAGATTGCTTGATTTCCCATAATCTGTATACAGGGTTATCTCCCTTGTGTATAACAAAAGACTATATCCAATGGCCATATCCCATGGAATTCCATTTTTTGCAAAACACCTGTGGCTATGGAATCCCTTGTTTGTCGTATGAGGCCACGAGGGCTATGTAAAAGCCCTCAATGAGTCCTCATTTATTATCCCTCATACCCTCATTGAATTTTGAGGTTATGAGGACCTTGAAAAATCCCTCAATGAGGTATAATTTACTACGACTCTTAGCCTCATTTCAGTATTTAACAGGTATATCCTACGGAATCCCATTTTGGAAAACGCCTGTGACTGTGGAATCCCCTTTTGTCGTATGAGGCCATAAGGGCTATGTAAAAACCCTCAATGAGTCCTCATTTATTATCCCTCATAGCCTCATTGAATTTTGAGGTTATGAGGACCATTAAAAATCCCTCAATGAGGCATAATTTACTACGACTCTTAGCCTCATCTCGGTATTTGATGATACCCATGGCCTGGTATTGTATTATTCGAGGATACCTATCGAGGATACCTTTATAGGATACTTATCTGAGGATACTATATAGGCTGTACATTTACCTATAGGTCTCTTGCTGGCCTTTAGTACTATTAATCCACCTGATGCTTTATGTTATCCTATGACTGGTATAGGTAGTATGCAATGCTAGGCATAGGGGTAATGTGGGTAGGGGTACTGCCTGGTAGTTTAGAACGGTACTATATTATGGCAGTGTATACACCTATAGGCCCCTGTTAGTGCTTGGTACTATTAACAAACCGATTGCTTTGTTTTATTATATGGCTGGTATATGTAGTACGTTATGGTAGACCTAGTGATTTTGTGGGGGTGGGGGTAATGCTTGGTAGTTTAGAACGGTAGTATAGCATAGGTTGTACTACTATCCCTGTAGGTCTCCTGCTGGTCCTTGGTACTACTGATCCACCAGATGCTTCATATTATTGAGCGGTATTCTGGGGTGGGGTCAATGCCTGGTAATACAGAACGGCAGCAGAGTATGGTTGGTATATTCCCCTATAGGTCCCATCCTAACCGTTCATAGTATTGACCTACCAAATGCTTTGTATCATCCTGTTACTGGTAAGGTGGTACGTAATACCAGTAGTTCCTACCTTATTCCGAGTACTCTTGTTGTTTCATTTATCTAGATCATTTATATAAATTATAATTAACCAATTAGATTGCTTGATTTCCCATAACCTGTACTTAATCGTACAGAGTTATCTCCCTTCTGTATAATAAAAACCTATATCAATGGCAATATCCCCGGCACCCCAATTTCGGCACCCCTTTTTTTGAAAAGCATATGGCATTCGGCTCCCCTTTTTTCTGAAATGAGGATAAGAGTGGTATTAAAAATCCCTCATTGAGACCTCATTGAGGGATTTTTAATACGACTCTTATCCTCATTTCAGAAAAAAGGGATTCTCCAAGAGGCACCCCCAATTTGGGCACCCCTTTTTTGAAAAACATATGGCCTTCGGCACCCCTTTTTTCTGAAATGAGGATAAGAGTCGTATTAACCCTTTACCTAACGTAACGGTCAAAACCGGCCAGCGCTATTCTCAAAAATCGCCAATTAATTTTCATTATTTTTTTCACTTTTTGTCTCAAAAACATAGGTTATGACCCCTCGTTGGAACGGGCTCGTCGAGCTCGTTCCAACGAGGGGTCATAACCTATGTTTTTGAGACAAAAAATGAAAAAAATTAGTTATTCAAGAATTATTTTTGCAAGTGTCGTCTGCTTTTCATGTTAGGTAAAGGGTTAAAAATCCCAGAATGGTGTATTTTTAATACGACTCTTATCCTCATTTCAGAAAAAGGGGTGCCGAAGGCCATATGCTTTTAAAAAAAGGGGTGCCGAAATTGGGGTGCCGGGGATATTGCCATTGATATAGGTTTTTATTATACAGAAGGGAGATAATTCTGCACGATTAAGTACAGGTTATGGGATATCAAGCAATCTAATTGGTTAATTATAATTTATATAAATGATCTAGATAAATGAAACAACAAGAGTACTCGGAATAAGGTAGGAACTACTGGTATTACGTACCACCTTACCAGTAACAGGATGATACAAAGCGTTCGGTAGGTTAATACTATGAACGGTTAGGATGGGACCTATAGGGGAATATACCAACCATACTCTGCTGCCGTTCTGTATTACCAGGCATTGATCCCACCCCAGAATACCGCTCAATAATATGAAGCATCTGGTGGATCAGTAGTACCAAGGGCCAGCAAGAGACCTACAGGGATATGTACAGCCTATGCTATACTACCGTTCTAAACTACCAAGCATTACCCCCACCCCCACAAAATCACTAGGTCTACCATAACGTACTACATATACCAGCCATATAATAAAACAAAGCAATCGGTTGATTAATAGTACCAAGCACTAACAGGGGTCTATAGGTGTATATACTGCCATACTATAGTACCGTTCTAAACTACCAGGCAGTACCCCTACCCACATTACCCCTATGCCTAGCATTGCATACTACCTATACCAGTCATAGGATAACATAAAGCATCAGGTGGATTAATAGTACTAAAGGCCAGCAAGAGACCTATAGGTATATGTACAGCCTATATAGTATCCTCAGATAAGTATCCTATAAAAGGTATCCTCGATACGTATCCTCGAATAATACAATACCAGGCCATGGGTATCCTCAAATACCGAGATGAGGCTAAGAGTCGCAGTAAATTATGCCTCACTGAGGGATTTTTAATGGTCCTCATAACCTCAAAATTCAATGAGGAGGGATAATAAATGAGGACTCATTGAGGGCTTTTACATAGGCCTTATGGCCTCATACGACATAAAAGGATTCCACAGTCACAGGCGTTTTCCAAAATGGGATTCCGTAGGATATACCTGTTAAATACTGAAATGAGGCTAAGAGTCGTAGTAAATTATACCTCATTGAGGGATTTTTCAAGGTCCTCATAACCTCAAAATTCAATGAGGGTATGAGGGATAATAAATGAGGACTCATTGAGGGCTTTTACATAGCCCTCATGGCCTCATACGACAAAAAAGGGATTCCATAGCCACATGTGTTTTGCAAAAAATGGGATTCCATGGGATATGGCCATTGGATATAGTCTTTTGTTATACACAAGGGAAATATCCCTGTATACAGATTATGGGAAATCAAGCAATCTGATTGGTTAGTTATAATCTAGATAAATGAAACAACACGAGTACTTAGAATAGGGTCAGAACTAACAAGAATAGACCAGAAATTGCTAAATATAGCAATAATAAGGTAAACTGTTCCAGTTGATAGGCTCTTCTACGCTACTGGAGTATACACTAGAATAAAGGAACATGGCCAGATGAACGATAGGTATTGCATATATAGATAGAAGCAGAGAATTCTGGAAGAATTCGAAATAATACAAGTTGTCGGGTTGTTTGTGGTAATTATCCAGGGAAGTCGTTCCAGAAAATACTCCGATTCAATCGAACATACCCTCCGAACATACCTCTGTCCCATTGTAGACCTTAGGTAACATAGCAATCATGTGCTACCATAGAAACCAAGATGGCGGCCTCCAGTATACAAAATGGACGATGGAAACACATATCACCATAACAACACGTGCTGCGCATGCGCCCTCACACCACGTATCACTATGGGAATGACGTCACAACATGGCCGCTCACGCGGGTTACCATGACAACCCAACATGGCGCCACTGGGTCACGTGACATGACGTCACTTCCGAGGTCCCCCAACCTGGGGGGTGAAAAGCCCGAGACACACTACTTTCGACACAAATCAGTGTCAAGCAATGAAGTAAACAGACAGTGGAAAGTGATATTTTTTTCTTTAGCCCTTTACGTAACATGAAAAGCAGACGACACCTGCAAAAAAAATTATTGAATAATTAATTTTTTCATTTTTTGTCTCAAAAACACAGGTTATGACCCCTTATTGGAACGACCTCGATCCAATGAGGGGTCATAACGTATGTTTTTGAGACAAAAAATGAAAAAATAATGAAAATTAATTGGCGATGTTTGAGAATAGCGCAGGCCGGTTTTTGCCGTTAGGTTTGGTAAAGGGTTAAAATTATCAGCTTCATTCACTTAAGTTAAGTTTAATCGTAGCATAAATACAAAAGTCATGAGCTCACCGTCTGTGGCACATTATTTTCGACAGAACAGGGTTCTAACCGATTTCGCATCGTTTCGTAGAAAAAAATTATTTATTGGTGTTTAAGGTCACATACTTATGCACAATGGCTAATAGTAACCGTGACAGTTTTACGGGTGGAGGAAGCCGGAGTACCCGGAGAGAACCACCGAGCAACTGTCAGCTCCTCAACATTCTAACCCTGTTCAAGCTCCGCTCAAGTATAGGGTTACAGCGGTTGAAGACAAAAGGCACCGTCGACGTGCAGTACGCCTTAGTACACGGCGTCATCGTGCCCCCATGTAGACAATCGGGATAAAGTGCCTTGCCCAAGGACACAACGCGGATCGTCCCGGACGGGGATCGAACTCGGGAACTCTAGCATAGAAGTCCAACGGTCTGCCACTAAGCCACCGTGCTCCCTTCGTGAAATACAGGAAAAACTTGAACTCGGGTCGTTGATTCTTGTGTCTCGCACTCCACCCCCGTTGTGTTCTGTCTTGTTACTTTCAGTATATTGAAGAAGAAAAAAAACCCGAAACGACGTGAAGTCAGTTAGAGATCTTTTCTGTCGAAAATAATATGCTACTGTCGGTGAGCTTACCCCGCCGATTGTATCGCTTGTTTCATTGGTGATTACCGACCAGCCACCGTTACTTTAGCCTACTTGATACCACCCTCTCCTCAACCCCACCACTAGGGATGGGCGGTATTAGAATTTTGAGTTCGGTATCGGTTTCAGTATTTTTAAGGATGGTATTCCTCGGTATCGGTTCGGTATTCAGTATCTGACTTGACTGAGATTTGCTAATTGTACCAAAGGGGAATTCACATCAGAAAAATACAGAATAAGTTGTTCTTGAATCATTCTATCACAGCTCCACAAATGCCACTGCGACTGCCAATGAGCTCAACATTAGCATTCTTTTACGAACACAAATCATATCTACAGTAATTTTGTGACTTCTTCTAAACACACCTTAACCTTAGGCCAATTTGTGGAGTTTGCAATCTCAGAGCATGTGCCCTGACCATGCCATCTTCAGGAGGTCTTGCTGACAATAAACAAATCACCCGAGCAGTGATTTCTAGTCAAGTCTTGGCTAGAAATCACTGTTAACCCTTTACCCAACGTAACGGCCAAAACCGGCCAGCGCTATTCTCAAAAATCGCAAATTAATTTTCAAAATATTTTCATTTTTTGTCTCAAAAACATAGGTTATGACCCCTCGTTGGAACGAGCTCGTCGAGCTCGTTCCAACGAGGGGTCATAACCTATGTTTTTGAGACAAAAAATGAAAAAATTTAGTTATTCAAGAATTTTTTTTGCAAGTGTCGTCTGCTTTTCATGTTAGGTAAAGGGTTAAGCAGCTGGACATGTATGTACAGGTTGTAGTCTAGTGAGAATCCAGGACAATTGCCCAGGCCGCTGAGGGGTAACAAGACTGAAAATAAAATTAGCCACTTCTTTCATGCATGAAACTGAACCCTTCAGCTGTTATCAAGCCTGAATAAGGCCTTATAAATAGTGAATGTAGGAAACTTTGAAAATTCAGACGGTTTTGGTATTCACTAATTGGTTCGATTCGGTATCCCCATGATATCGGTATCGGTTCTGTTTTTCGATATGTTGCCCATTTCTACGCCACCACCTACTGGCATTCGCACACGTAAAATACGTTACAATGGAGTACTCGAGAAAAACATTATATATACCAATACTATTAAGTATGACATTACAGTTTATGATACGTTTTAAACGCCCTCTTATCTTATACCCAGAGTCGGGTGAGTCTTTTGATAACCCTGCCAACCCTTTTCACCCCCTGCCCTCGGTTGCTTCCCGCGCCCTTGAACAGGCGACTTTGCGTTTATGTTGGCATCACTAGTTGGTTTGCTCTCTGATACAGGTGCGGTAATATTTTCTGAACATATGATGAGATGTAAACAAGCCAGAAAATAAGCAGACTGCCATCTGCAAAATGAGGTCCCCAAAGGGTGAATTTAGAGATGCTACCCTGCATAGCAGGGTAGCATCACTAAATTTACCCTCTATGAACCTCAGTGTGAATCAAGATCTTCACCTGAACAGAAAGAGGTACCCAGAGGTTAAATTGACCCACTTGCTGGGATAGCACCAGCAAATTCACCCTATGGGGACCTCATTCTGCAAATGACAGATTGCTTATTTTCAGGCTTGGATATAAATAGGCTAACCTTTTTATTCGACAGAACATTTACCTTTCAAATGTAGTTTCCCGCGCGCCTCGTCTGTTTGTTCAGCAATGGTCCATGCCGACGATAAAATTCCCACGTTCCGATTCGCCATCCCAAATCAGTGCAGCTCCCTGAAAGGAAATATGTGTTGGTTGAAACGAAGTGATTTTTGGCGCGACTGTTCAAAAATTATTTCAGGCGACTGTATTAGTTGTTGATCTGAGACACACTCAGTGCCGGATTTTCCTGCAAGCTAAACAAGCTACAGCTTATGGGCTCACTATCCACACTGGCCTCAAACGCACGATGAGTGTGAGGTTGATCTCGTGTTGTTTTTTTGTTTTTGTTTTGTTTTGTTTTTTTGTTTTGTTTTTTTTTTGGGGGGGGGGGTTGTGGTGGGGTGGGGGTGGCGGTTGGGTGTAGTTTTGTGTTTGTTTTTTGACAAGCGCCTTGATGTAATACTGACTAAGTATTATGGCAATCGGTAATTGTAATCAACTTCGGATGATAAGGTAGCTAAATGTTATTGGGAGTGTTAAAATGACAGTTGTTGAGATTAAAATATAACTGACGTGGGTGTTTCTCAGGAGTATAGTTCCATGGAATACACTATAACGTGACTTACGCAAGTGCTCACGTGATGAAAATGTGGGCTTGCAGTGAAAATGAAATTCTGTGTTATGAAATATTCTAATTAGAACTGACATGATCATTGAAATATTGATTCCATGAAGAGATTTTGAAAGTCATGAAGAGATTTTGAAAGTATTCAATTGAAATAAAAATAACAGGGCCATTACAGGGAAGGGGGTGTCTCCATGAAATTTTGCAAGCTGGTGGCCTTAAATCAGCAAAACCCGCCACTGTGTCGTTTATGGCTCTATATATATACAATAATATACCGCTGCAGCGATTATTTAACGTTATGTCTAAATACCGTAGCATGTGGCTCCTAGCTCCTGGACCATTCCAAACTTCTCTTCATTCCAACGATTGTGCCGTATGTGCTTGCGTGTTGGTACATAATGTGCACACACCACATGCAGCACGTGGGTACATATATACATACGGCTATTGGATACTAAATCATCCCACAGCCAATTGGCCAATAGCTACTGCACAGTCCATTCCTTATTGGCTCCTATCTCCTTCGACTGTACCGCCTGTGCAAGTACACAATGTGCACAAAACAGTGAAAACACATAGTACATACGGCTAATGGCTAGTAGATCATACCGTAACTTCTTGGCTCAATCCCTATAAAGCTCATTTCAAACTGGCCCTCACATAATGGACTTCGTGGCTCCAAGTTCCTAGATCAACACATGACCTTCTTCGCTCTTCAATTACTTCGTCTGTGCTTTTGTGCCTGTGTATGCCATGGTCTTCTTTGTTTTTTATCGTATGCGCTTGGGTGCAAGGCCGCAATGTGCGCACACCACACGCAGAACATGGGTACATACGTCTCATGGCGCCAAGATTAACCAAAGCTTCTCGGCTTCTACATAATATATTGCTTATTGGCTCCTAACTCCTACGCCTGTGTCATGGGCGCATGTATCTTAACTGGAAGAGTGCCGAAAGCCCATATTTAGGCTTTATTCTGAAATGCAAGAATGTAATCTCAAAGGCTTCATTTTCTATGGATGTGCTTCATATTATCTTTGAAGTGAAATTATTTTGTTGCCAGAAATTTGCCTTGTTACAGTTGATGGGAGAGAGCGTATGGGCACTCTCCCATAAATTGTGACACAGCAAAGAAGTGTGAACAAATTATAAAAGTGAAATATATAGATTAAATGTATAGTCGTGATTTGGATACCGTGATTTGACAACCAAACATGGCGCCACCATGTCACGTGACATGACGTCACTTCCGGGGTCCTGCCAATAGGGGCCGGTTCATCCCTCTCCTACTACGATCGTCCATTGATTCTTCTTCAGAATCTACGTCTGCTTCTCAATCCGTGTCTTCTTACATTCCAGATTCTTCTGATTCCTCTTCTGTTGGGTCACGTTTATGAAGAGGGTGGCAGTATTGCATTGTGTCCGCTTTCTTCGAAAGTAAGAACAAAAAATGATAATTTTTTAATGTGCACATCTCTTTTATATAATTTCACCCAGGACTGTTGAAAGTTCTGTGACGGCTGCGTTCAGCAACTTCCCTTTGCTTTCCGTTCCGGTAAATTATTAACCATTTACCTGATTCCATACGTGTGAGAAATGAGATGAGCTCTCTCAGATCATGTCATTGGTACATTATAATCCAGTCCAATCCACACTTTCTCATCGAATCCACAACTACCTTCCATCCACCCTCATCTAACCCACCGGGGTAACCCCAGCTATACCTACCCTTCCATGCTTTCCCATGAACTCAACAATATCTCCCCTCGAATCCAACACACTTCTCTAACAACTGTAGAATGTCTCCACAATTCGCATGCGCCCGTTGCTGTCCATCGGTTGGCCACAGCTATAACTCATATTATACTGCCTGGAGACCTCAGATCCCTCCTCCAGCTGCCCCCCCCCCCCCCTGGCTCACCCAGGCCACCCTGACCCCTGCGTCCCTCTACAGTTAGATCTTACCATCTCTGTCTGTACACCAACATCACACTTACCATCCATTCTTACAATTTGAAAAACTACAATACAAACAATTACAGCGAAAAAAGGGAACCCAAAATTACTCTACCCACAGAGAAAGCTAAAAAGCATATAAAATACCTACTTTTACTGTACAAAAACAACCAGAATTGCACCCCCCCCCCCCAACCTTCCCTGAGTGCTCGCTTAGTTTTTTTCTGGGTTTACGGCTCCGGTAGCATATGTTACCATCTGACGTCACCGAGTGAAATATTAAGCAGAAGATAACACGACTCTCGAATCGAATGCAGGCGTCTTGAAGTCCCAACTGATAAAATTTCATGCCTTCATGGTATAGTTGGAATATTATCCCGTAAGGATTTTTGTGCAAAAACAGAATTCTGTACTGGGCATTGAACGGGGTCGAGCTGCTAGCAACCGTGAGCTGATCACCGATACTGGTTGGGAACTCTAAATTTGCTTTCAGCAATGGTAGTGACAAGTGAAACTGGAATTAGCAAGGGTGGTGGCTTTGCAAAAGATGCTCTTTATGTTAATATATCGGCAATTGCACCCAATCTTTATTTTTAACCCTTCACCTAACATGAAAAGCAGACGACACTTGCACACAAAATTCTTGAATAACTAATTTTTTTTCATTTTTTGTCTCAAAAACATAGGTTATGACTCCTCTGAGAAACGAGCTCACCGAGCTCGTTCCAAAGAGGGGGCCATAACCTATGTTTTTGAGACAAAAAATAAAAAAATAATGAAAATTAATTTGGCGACTTGTGTGAATAACGCTGGCCGGTTTTGACCGTTACGTTGGAAAAGAGTTAACATTATTTATGTTCAATTTCTATCTCAGCTATGCGTTTTGTGAGACGACTAAGATGACTGCTACCAAGCGAAATTCCAGTGAAAAGAATCGAAGGAAAACTAACCTGACAGTCGATTTCGAATCGAACCGAATACTAACTTAACCCTTTACCCAACGTAACGGCCAAAACTGGCTAGCGCTATTCACAAAAATCGTCATTTAATTTTCATTATTTTTTCATTTTTTGTATCAAAAACATAGGTTATGACCCCTCATTGGAACGAGCTCGCTTGAGGGGTCATAACCTATGTTTTTGAGACAAAAAATGAAAAAAAATTAGTTATTCAAGAATTTTTTTTGCAAGTGTCGTCTGCTTTTCAGGTTAGGTAAAGGGTTAAAATTCGAAATGGAATCTAATCGCGAAGCTTCACAGGGCCCAAGATCACAGATACAAGGGATGCCCGCCCTCTTTGTGTGGGTGCCGGAACTGTCTTGTGGGTAACTGTGAGAGTGACCCTGGATTCGAACTCGATCGTTTTACAATACAATTTGCAAGGCACTTAAACCCGATTGCCTACATGGGGGCACGATGACGCTACGTACTAAGGCGCACTGCACGTCTATGGTGCGCATATCTTCAACCAATCTAACCCTGCATGTGCCGCGGTGCAGAGTTACGATGTTGGAGAGCTAACAGCTCCTCGTCGTTTCTCGGCCGTTCTCTCCGGGTACTCCGGCTTCCTCCACCCGTAAAACTGTCACCGACATGATATGACCTTGGCTGTTAATGTGTCGTTAAACCCTAATAAAAAAAAATTACAATACAAACTCACTTAATTTAATCTTTCACCCAACGCATCTTTTCTGAAAACAGTAATAATGTGTCTGACAATTTTTCCCTCCCCATACCTATAGCTTAAGCTTGTTCCAATGATGGAGCACGAGACTGTTTTCAAAGAAAATAATTCAAACATTAGAAATAAATTGTTATATTTTCTCAAAAGGGGCTGTTCGCTTTTTCGATTACGCTTGAAAAGGGTTAGAACACAGTAACTTGAGTAAGACTAGGTCACTCAATTACATGTTCCACATTTAGGCTTCTCTGTCTCACTCCCACCCCCCCCCCCCCCCACACCCCCACGTCACACACACACACACACACTCATCATTTCTGTATGGATTGAAGTCTTTGATCTCGATTCGCTCTTAAAGATTAGATTTGATACATATATCACACACGCAGTAGATTATTTTAATGGATAGCTGTAGTACCTAAACGGTCTGTTGGGGCCCAGTACGATAATTTGGAGTACGATACATGATAACTGGTTGAGGGATAGATTATTTTTGGTGGTTAGAATTTGTTCATCAACATTTTTTTATTGTAAATTATAATGGCACTCTGCAATAATTTGTAAAAGAACAAAACTGTATAAAAATATATTTTTCATTTGACTGAACATGGAACACAAGCAAAGAAAATGTTGGCTTTTGCACTGGGATCCTCATTTTTCTGAAATTCCTGTTAGGGGCTTCTAGCACTCAACCAGCTAATTAAATAAGAAGTTGAATCACATCCCTACACGTATATTATTCTGTTTATCCACAAATGAATTTACAGTTAGTCTTGAGTTTTCGAACAATTATCCCCACTGACTAATATTCCAACAACACTATCAAGCATGCCGCCGTCAACATTTATTTATGATTTTTCCTCTCTATAAGGAGTTATCCTCCCACGCGACAGATCCATATTTTTCTTTTTCTTAAGCATGCCTAACACTGACCGTAAATTGCATTCTAGTCGCCTAAATCAGTGGACGTTGTTGCGTTTGGGAAGCTCAATGTTGGAACTACACAGTTGGGACTTACCTGATATTTCTGAATAAACAGTCACCTTTCCCTCATCCAGCGACAGACCCCAATTCGCCGCGATTGTCTCGTGTGTTGTATGGAATTCAGCCTACAATACGTTGTTGATTATTGTGACGTCGACCACGAAGGAGCGATGACGTTGAACGTGCTTCTCTAAAAGATTATTCTTTTTAATTTTATTTATTTATTTTGGTCTTTTATACTTCTGTAAATGGTAGCCGTCGGATGTCACTCTACACTCGAACTTCCATTTTGTTGTCGCGAATGGCAGGAGAAGCAACATGAATATAGTGGCTGGGTCGGAGAGGAGATAATATGAGATTTTGACTTGGAGTAGGCCTACATTTTGTCTGTTTTAATTGAAAATAAGGAGAGCGAGAAATGCCCGTGCATGCGCCTAGAAAATCTTTAATAAACTAGAAGATTCTAAAATCCGTGTCCGTGCAATAAATGTAATGGAAACATTTTGAGTCTCAAGACCATTTGAAACCTCGTTCTGGAATGGTATCGCCTTTTGTGTACACTTACAGTGAGATGGGTCAGTCCAATATTAAACATACAGGGAGGATAAAATAAAAACTGCAGTCTGCAGACACCAGGCTGCAGACTGCAGTTATTATTTTATCATCAAAGCCTCGTGTATAGACCTCTTATAATAAGACAAAATGGGACAAAATTATGCCTTCGACCGAAAAATCGGTCTTGCGAGTTCAATGGGTTAAAGGCAGGGGGGGGGGGGGGGGGGGGGGGGGGGTGTTAGGAAAAAACTTGCAGACACCGATGCCGATTTTTTTGTTTTTGACCGGTCGGAGGACCCACTCACCCACTCCATGTAATTTTGTTCCAGTTTTACAATTTTTTTCCGGGGGTTATCTGGACCACCCGCCCCCACTAAATACATGCTTCTGCATCATCCTTCCCACCATACTGCACCATAACCAATTTTATCATACAGTATTGGGTGATTGACCTTGTACAGTAGGACAGGTCTTGAAAGAACATCCGTTTTATCAGACCAAAGTGGTCTCTTAAGGCAGATGGTCTCCCATAACAAATCAAATATAGAGTAAAGCTGGTATGTCCAGGTATGTCCATATAAAACATGGTCTCCAAAGACATCGGTCTCTTAAGGCATGGTCTATTGTAATTCATTAACACTCTTGAATGTCATGTCATTAACTTTTTACCTCTCGTTATCTCTCCATGTGTTCAGACATGTTGTAGAAACCAACACTATGTATGGTATTCGACAGAGTTCAGAGAGCTTTGTAAAATATCATACAAATTGTTGATTTTTTTTACTGTATGCATGAACCAGCATGGACTGACATGAAGAGAGATAATTGCGGATGAGAAAGTATACTTCAATATCAAAGTGAAGGGTGTTGATATAGCAATAAAAAAACTCTATGCAGCCAGGGACAACATACCATTTTGGCCAGACAAATCGGTCTTTCAAGACAGGTGGTCTTGACAGACCACCTGTCTGAAAGACCCCTTTTGTCTGGCAAAAATGTTGGTCTCTCAAGAGAGGTTCCATGGTATGTGTATGCAAAAAGCAATGAGTTTAGTCATTTATGTATTTCTTTATTTTTTTGACGAAGGTTTGGGTGAGGCATGGCTGGGTTGCGGGGGGGGGGGGGGGGAATTTATTACTTATTTTAAGTCCAGCCCTAGAAGGTCTGGTACATGATTTTGTTGACACCTGTGTTCTCAGATGTGTTTGAAATAAGTTAGCAGTTCAATCAGGTCCAATGTTTAGTAGTTTTTGTGTTACAAACTTCCTCCAATGGCAATAAGAGTCATTGGTGTTTTCGTAATAGGTCTGGATACATCGTTGTACAGAATTGTTCCTGCAGCTGAAATCTGTAACTGTTCCTGACTTCACATGATTGTCTTTGCTCCTCATCTAAGCCAGCCGATCTCACCAGGGTGAACATATTAGAAATTTAACCAAACGGAACACCCTCAAGATAACTTATCCTTACAGTGCAGTGTTTGGTAATTGCAATTAGTGATGCATTTTAACTTGCATTATTCAGTATGTCATACATTGTATCACTATATATAAGCCAAATCATAACAATAACAATAACAGTTTTATAATCGAATAGAACCCATGGTAGGTACCCCCTGATGACTTGAGTGTCTTTTTATTGGTTCTTGAATGATACTTCACTGATTATGGTATACAATTTTGCCCAAAAGTGTCTAAGGAAAAAATTTGCAAGCATCGGAAAAAAAATTGTTGTCCTCCTTGACCACCCACCCACCCACCCACCCACCTACCCTGGCATCAGTGTTTTGCAATTTTTTTCCAACACCCCCCCCCCTCCCCGTTAAGGGTCTAACTAACTTTCCAGACCATATACTACACTCACCTTGTGCGTCAATCACCGAAGTGAGTGCCGCCTTGAACACTTGTATTGTTTCGGCTTGTACGGTAGCATCTTGTAATGTGTTCCATTTTCTGTGGTTGTTTCGACTGTCTCTTTTACATGGTATGAGCCTGTCTTTGGTACATATATTCGCCTCGTTGTTGTGATGTTAAAACATCATCACCAGTCTTGCATGTTGACGTCTCTCCTCTAGAGATGGCCTTTGAAATTCGTCTACCATTAGAGGTATATATTCGCCTGTGCTATGCGAAAATGCAACAGAATCCCCGAAATATATTTAAAGAAAACGATTGGTAGTGTGGAATTTGGGGAGAAGGAGTTTACCTTGTATATTACAAGTGGTGATCATCGGTTGTATGTTCCGCGACAGAGGGTTGACACCCTTTGAAACAGTCCATCTCTGTATGGGTTAACACCTGACTGGCGACTAATACTGAAAAACAATCTATTTCTCTGTATGGGTTAATACCTGGCTGGTAACAGCACTTCTAGAGTCATCTGGTAATAACACTGCACTTCTCTTAGTTCTCTGCCGCGTCACCTTTAATAGGAATGGGTCACTCAGGAAAGGGCTAACAGAAATAACACAATAACATTACATCCAATTCAACAATATATTTGTTTTATATCCCTTTTTGCACAGTAATATTATAAAGGAATTCTGTCATAAAAATTGGTAAATATCAACTCTTTTTATGATACGAAACACCTATGCAGTAAATTACTATTAATTAGACAGAACTGACGGAATCGTTAATTGAATGAATTTGCTCAACTTGAAGTAAGGCTTAATAAACGGTAGCAACCCGTTTGCCGCTAAGCTCGAGTGAAACACTCGACCAAATATTACTCAGAGAAAGATGTTCGAAATGCAACGTCCCTAATACTTTTCCCTGAGAGCCGGGCATTAGTCATGTCAAATCTTGAACAGACTGATCAGTGATTCATATACTACTCAAAGTTTGCTAAGCACAAAGTATATCCAACTACCCGTTTTACGTTTTAGTTGAAATATTGTAATGAAAAGTGTATATATTTAATTATATCTTTAATGATTTAAGTACAGAAATTAAGATTTTATTTGTGTTTTACATTATTTTTTTAGCTTTTGAATACGATAACCATGGAAAATGGATATTATTGGTAAAAGAGGAAATGTTTCAATATGCCAAAAAGTTGACGGAGCGAACTGGTATGGGTTCAATATCGAGTATGAGACCCATTACTGTTAATTACAGCTTGACAACGCCTTCCCGTGCTCCCAATCAGATTCCTGGTGGACCTTTGTGGGATGTTGTTCCATTCTTGGACCAGCATGACACCAGGCTCCTGGACACTTCTTGGCTGAACTGGACGGGCTGAAATTCCAAGCTGCAACACATTCCAGACATGTTCGATTGAATTGAGGTCAGGGGATCTTGCTGGACAGTCCATACGCTCACCCCCCCCCCCCCCCTCTGTCGGTACTCCCCGACAGCATGGGCAACATGAGGATGGGCATTATCGTCCATCAGAATGAATCTATCACCCACTGCACCTGCATACAATCTGACGTGGACATCCAGGATCTCATCAATATACCGTTGTGCAGTCAATGTACCACGTTCAAGAACACAGAGCTCTGTACGTCCATCCCAGCTGATGCCGCTCCAGACCATGATTGACCCTCCACCATAGCGGTTATGCTCAGCAATGTTGGCTGCATAGAATAGCTCTCTTGGTCTTCTCCATACCCTAGAACGCCTATCTGAGTGGTCTAGACAGTACCTTGACTCATCTGTAAAAAGGAGAGGTCGCCAATCTTCTCTGGTCCATCCAATGTGGCCCATGGCGCATTGATATCGTGCCTGGCGGTGGTTTTTGGACAGCGGAATGCAAATACATGGTCTTCTCGATCGGAGACCACCTTCGTGCAACCTTGCCCGGATAGTCTGCGTCGAAACATATACCCCGGATGCATTCTGAAGGTCACTGCGAAGCTGGGTTGCTGTGGCAAAGCGGTTCCTACGGGCCTGAATGATCAAAATCGGTCTTCAGCTGCAGATGCTGCCCTGTCGCTGCCACCACCATGTCGTCTTACTGGTGTGCGATACTGCTGAAATCTTGCCCAGGCTCTGGTGATCACCGTATGGTGCACACCAAGGGCTTTACCAGCCTGACGATGGGTAGCCCCTTGCTCCACCATCCCTACAGCCCGCCACATTTCTGCTTCAGACAAATGTCTTCTTACATTTGCATTTGCCATATTCAGTCATTAAATCACAAGAGTGTGTGTTGAAATGAAGATTGAATACTCTACACATGTCATGTACATGTAGACAGTACACGAAAACATCATGAAAATCAAGGGGTACATGCTTTCCATGACTGTCACGAAAAGTCACCCAGTCAAAAGAGCTAATGTAAACACTGGGGACCATCTCAATACATTCCTCAATTATATCCTCCAAAAATATCACAAATATGTCACAAGCAAATTTCACAATTTTGATGTGTCAAATATTTGGTGCTTAGCAAACTTTCAGTAGTATATATTATAGCAGTCAACAACACTGCATAAATACAGGCCCTTCTTTCACCACCGTATCGGTGTCGATCAATCTTTAAATACTAATCGTCTAAGGTTAACGGAGATGTTGGACAGAACCCGCACATGATATGAATGTCATAATCAGACATAAATAATTAGCCACGTTGTGCTTTGTTGTGAAATCGACCCATTGAGGGCTGAATCACCGTTTCTAATTAAACGCCCCTTCTATTTCCCTGACTTATTCTTTCAGTCTCAGTATGAACAATGAATACATCTAAGTTATCAAAGGTTATCACCTTTTAATTTGTATAATATTTGTTTTTCGTTTCTCGCCTGGTTGCTTTCGTTCGTAGTGATGGGTCACGGTGGGTCTCGCAAACTCGCAAATGAGATGGTTTCGGGTGCCGAAGGCGCGCACGGACGGCGTGGGGCAAGCTCCTTTCGACCCTTTTTAACTGTAGAATATAGATTCTATCAACATGTCCAGGCGCGTCAAAGAAGGAAAAGGGTAAGGTACGCAGCAGATGTCCGGGATTATAGTTTTCTTAGGGGTTGTGGTGGTCTTTTTGATGTTCTTAAATTGGTCTAAAGACTAAACCCACGGGTAAGGACCAGTGCGAAAGGGGGGGGGGGGGGTCCTCTCAGAAAAGGTGCTACCTCTCCCCGAGGGTCCAATAATGATGTATTCATCAGGCAAGTATAATCTGCCACTTATAGGATGGTCTTGTTGTGGTGGGCCATCATTGGCAAGTCTAGTCTGCCTCAGGCAATTGATGGTTGGCGGAGTTGGCTTCTTTGTTGGGTTCTGTTTTCTGTTCTTGCAACGTTCAATTCCTCCCCTTTTATGCACGATGAGCACACAACTCCGTATCTAGATAGGTCGACCCAATCATTGCGGGAAATTCCATATAAGGCATTGGTCACGTTTCCGTAAGTTTTCGTCGACTGACACGGACAAGGTCGCTGAAAATGTGCGGAAAGGTTGCAAGCTTAAATGGCAATACTTTCGCACTGAAAATGTATAAATAATGATATTCTTCCGAATTAACATTAAAAGAAATGTATATATTTATGATGATAAATGCACGTAGATTGCAGCGAATCCAATACGGAGAGGGTGTTATGTGATATTTGAGTTAAGCGAAGACGTAAACATGTGAACTCTCAGCATCTCACTGCCGTGAAGCGGGGTTTTTCAGGGTAAACACGACTCACGATTGTTCGCCGAGTGTCATTACAAAGTGCTGCAGAGGTTCTCTTGCTGAAATAGGTCCTATATACAAATAATGCTTTTAAAAATATGTACAGTGGTGCTTGAGTTAGTCGCTTCGTTGTTACTCAACACGACCTAAATGGGTATAATATTAATAGAAATATCGACATATCACAAAGCCAACACTCAACAGGTACAGTTGTTGACAAAATGACTTTTGTTTGATCTCTGTTCAATCCACACAAAGCTTAACCCTTTACCTAACATAAAAAGCAGACGACACTTGCAAAACATTTTTTGAATAACTAAATTTATTCAATTTTTGTCTCAAAAACATAGGTTATGACCCCTCCATGGAACGAGCTCGACGATCTCGTTCCAAAGAGGGGTCATAACCTATGTTTTTGTGACCAAAAATGAAAAAATAATGAAAATTAATCGGCGATTTTTGAGAAAAGCGCTGGCCAGTTTTGGACGTTACGTTGGGTAAAGGGTTAAGTCTCAACAGTAAATGAATTCTAATTCAGATGAACAAGACAATTCATTCTAATTAATACATAGCCTTTCCAGGAAAATTAAACATTGTATTATTGTTATTTAAATTAATATAAATTCAGCATTTATATTTACTAATAAAGTAAGGCAACTCATCCCAGTTGTAGGATAATAAATAATTTCTTATCAACCTACTCACAATTGTTTACTACAGGTTTGCACTACAGTGGAAGACCCTAACTCGGATAATATACTCTCTATTTTTGTCTTTCCCAAGCAATTTGAGAAAGAAAAGTGGTGCAAAAGCACCAAGAAAAAATAAGCCAAAACTGGATCGAGAGCAACCGGCGCAGACCCATTACGGGACGCTCTCTCCCAAGTACAACTCCACGACTTCCGTTGCCAGTGCGCATGTACGTCGCTAAAGACTCATTCTTTTTGTCATCCGCCATGTGACGAGATGTTCTGCGCTTATCAGTGTTCATCCAACTCGTTGATTGATGTTTCCTGCTTCATAGTGTATCCGGGTATCCTTTGTATTCCCAGGAACAGTTTATTATTATATTCTCTTACAGATTATTATCCATAATGTATTTTGTATGTTCTCTTTCGAGTCGCGCGCGAATTTCGGGTGCCATGCGGTTCGGACTTAAATTATTTTTCACAATTATTGTCAATGCTTAAATTGCTAATGTTTCTAATTGTGTTAGAGTTGGGTGTCAGCGGGGTACCGCTTCTGCAGTTTTTCTTCTCTCCTTTGAGAGTAGTCATCCTGTTGTGTGGTTCCCGGTCGACCGTCTGGGGTCTAAATTTCTGTCACCTTTCTTTCTTCTTTGGGGGTGTTCTTCTGTTCTCCGATTTCACCTTCTTTGCTCCTCTCACCTCTATCATGCCCAGGACAATTCCTTGTGGCAATGTCTGCTGCCAAAGCATGTGGACGATTAACATTCTTCTTGCTCCTCCTGTAATGGATCTTCGGCCGAGCGGCCATGTGGTGTCTGTGGATCTTGGTCATCCACTTTCAGGGTGTCAGTTAACCGTGTCGTTCGTTCCCATGGCCGTACCTCCCGCTCCCACGGGAAAGGAGAACGCGGTCGTTCGGGGGCTCCCGAGCCAACCATGTCTGGTGAGAGTTATTCCTCCTCCGTGGGGGATGTGCAGTCTTTTCCTGTAGTGGATACTGCGGGAGCCGTTGAGTGTTCTGGTGAAGAGGTGCCTGGTTCCGGGACTACGGCCCCCCTCCAGTCGACAATCGACATCTGAGGCTGTCACTAGGGTTGTGACTCCCCCTTCGGAGCCGAGCAGGTGTGCTCTCTCCACAATTCCACCAGCCTCAACGACTCCCGACGTATCTACTACTACTGCTGGTCCGTCTGCTTCGTCAGTTTCAGCCGGCCTCGGCTTTTCCCTGCAGGGGACTGCAGGAATGTCTCGTACTGTAGACGTGGGATATCGGCCTCAGCCTTCCCTGACTTCAACTCGGCGAAGTTGGAAGGGGCTGCCGGCCGAACCCTCCTCTGTGGTCTCTACGCCGTCGAGCACCACAGTTGTGTCTTTGGATTCGGATGTTCTTAGTGGAGACACTATGAACTCCGTGGCCTTTCCGTCCACTCATTCTGGCCACACGACCAGTTTTGGGGGGCCAACGCCTTTTGTTCAGCCTGGACCTTCTGCCCCGCAGAGGTCCGCGGTGACTCTCATGAGTTCTCGCTATATTGATCCTCGGGGTGCCTCGTACCCCTATACACGTCTGCCTTCAGATGTTTCGCTGCCGCCCGTCGTCCCGCGTCGGGTGTTTTGGAGGATCGTGACCCTTCGCTGGTTAAGAGGGTCAGAGGTGAAGCCACTTTGCCGGTTCGTTCCCCTTTCGAACCGGCCAGTTCGGGCAGTGAGCTTAGGGAGGCCCTCTCCTTACTCACTCAGGTTCTCTCAAAGAGCCTTCCCGTTGCTTCCAGCGAGGCAGCGAGTGGTTTCCAGGCGCCTCCTATAGCGCCGCCTCCCGGGATTGGAAACAGGCCGGTTTCTGATCCTCCTGGTGTCCCGACACCATGGGAGGCGTCGGCTGGTTTGCCCACGATGGGCTATGTGTCTTCCGACTCTGGGGAAGAGTTCGACATGCTTGATGTCGAGGGCCAGCAGTCTTCGGACTTGGGGGCAGCTCTTGACTTTGTGTTTGGGTTTCTGCCTGATCTCAAACCAGCTAACCAGCCGACAGTGTCAGCCAGGCCGCGATCATCGGTCGCGCGCCTACAGCCTATGGAGAAACCTGCTTCTGGGCGCCTTCGACCGTGCCAGTCAGTACAGGTGGTTGAAGCATTTTCAGCATTGGACTCCAAGCTGAGTTCCAAGGCTCTGAAGGCTCCGTTCTTCACCAGGGTTGACACCTTTTTGCCTCCTGTGCGTTATCGTTCCTACGATTCCGCCAATCCGTCAGTCTGCCAGACTTTGACGGTTCTGGATCAGGACTCCACTTCCCTCAGGGTTTCCAAGCCCAAATCTGCCGTCATTCCAATGACGACTCTGGGGTCCACGTTGGGCTTATCTAGAGAGATGCTTGGCATGCTTTCTCTCTCAGATCACGTCGTCTCAGCTTTAGCTGCTTATCTGCCTCCAGATAAGTTTGACGAGGTACAGGCTCCTTTGCGTGCGCTGTCCAAGGCGCTCATGCATCTTACTCACACCCATGCCTGTAACACGGCTAATATGGAATTAGTTCGAAGGGACGCTGTGCTGGACACAGTACGATCCCTTCCCGAGGAGCAGCGCGCTGCTCTTCGATCTGCTTCTTTGGCAGGTCCGCAACTTTTCCATGGTTACGTGTCGACGGTCCGGGATGACGTTCTACGTCATTCCAAAGATCAGCTGCTGTTTCGTCAGCTTGATCAGCCTTCTAGGGGAGGCAGGGGCCGTTTCAAGCCTAACAAGTACCCTTCTGCTTCCTCTGCGAAGCAAAAGGCTGGTCCTTCTGCCGTCGCTTCTACTTCTTACTCAAGGGGTAAGGGTAAGGGTCGGCAGAATCGAGGGAAGTCTCAGGATTCCTCATTTAGTAGAGGAGGTGCTTTCTCCTCTCGCTGGCCTCGTCGGGTCTCGAAATGAAGGTCCTCACCTCGACTCGTCCCAGGTTGGAGGAAGGATAGCAGAGTTCGCAGACCATTGGGCCACCATCACATCCGATCCGTGGGTGTTAGATGTTGTTCGGTCTGGGCTGCGAATATCCTTCCGAAGGCACCCCACTCTGTCCAGGGTGCCTCTTCCAACCACAGTTCCTTCAGACGTTTTACGTCGGGAACTTTTGTCCACGGAGATTGGCAATCTCCTGGCAAAGGGGGCGATCGAGGTCGTCAAGAACATTCAGTCAGTGGGTTTCTATTCCCGCCTGTTCTTGGTGCCGAAGAAGGACGGCCGACTCCGACCGGTTATCGATCTGAGTATCCTGAACCACTCTATCATTGCTCCCAAGTTCAGCATGGAGACTTTCAGATCGGTCCGCCATTCAATTCACCAGGGAGATTTCGCTGCCAGCATCGATCTGCGAGACGCTTACTTTCACGTTCCGATGCATCGGGCGTCACGGAAGTATCTCAGGTTCGCTTTTCTGGAGCGAGTTTACCAGTTCAAAGCCATGCCTTTCGGCCTAAACTTGGCTCCTTGGGCCTTCACCAGACTGATGTCGCATGTGATAGCGTTCCATCGCACACAGTCCAGGGTGACTACTTCGGCATATCTGGACGATATCCTCCAGGGGCATTCCAATGCTGCCTTACTGGAGTCGGATGTCGCCACTTTGTTGAGCTTGCACGTCACTAGTCAACAAGGAGAAGTCGGACCTGGTCCCTTCTCAGTCGTTTTGTCATCTGGGGATGGCTTTCCAAACCCAATTCAATTTGGTAGCGGTTCCCCAGGCCTAGGCTGTGATTCTCTCAGCTTTTACTCTGACTCGCAGATTAATAAAGAATATTACAATAACTTCATGCACCACTTCACATTTTGCCCAGCGAGATGCTTTTCCTACCTAGAAAAAAGAAGAAAAAGTTTCACATGTCCATTCCTTTGCGTGACAAATCGTAACACAGATGGATAAAAGTGTGATAGATAGGCCTGATAGGTCATGTGCTACTGTAACTCTTGTTTTTATGATTATTATGTACGAACGTGTGCACATGCCACAACATATATAGACAATAATTCCCTCGGCTCGGATTTGAGTAGGAGTTTTATCGTCGAGTGGGGCACGCGGAGGATTAGCGTTAGCCGCGCAGCCTATAGTCTTCGGATATGCCTGTGGCATGTATCGATCTGGCAACTCCTAAAATATTATGCCCCCCCCCCCCCCCCCCAACAGGAAATCCTAGATACGCTCATGATATAAACTACGTCTTTTTCAAAGCAAAAATTGAAAATGTGTGGTTATGATAAGTTAAGGCGGGTCGCATGCAAGTGTCGTCTGCACTTCTCGATTGGTAAACGTTTATTTTAAACAAAGGTCAAAGTCGGGCGCTTTGTGGGCGTGAACGTCGGCTGTTGAATAAGGTCAATCCATTTTAATTTTGTTTTACAGCAAAGCCTCTACTGGATCCTGCAGCTGTGGTATTTACAAAACAACCAGTTCATTTTCTGGTTTTGAGAAGAGGTAAAGTACCTATATTTCTTCATATTCTGGTCAACTGATCAATGCATACGCAGCACACAATGCCAAACTTGCAGGCGAAATTTCTGTACAATTATTTTTAAACCATGTGGCACACACTTCCCTTGAAAACTTTCGCCCGTAATCTCCAAGTGTTCGTGTTTGTACATACACTGTCATATTACATTATATTGCAATTGTTACATAAAAAGCCCCAATTAGTGTGCATGTGCGGGTAATATCTAGGACGATTCTCGGCGCATTTCATGGGGAATTCAATGCTCATTAGGATTCAATTTACGGAAGATAAAATGGACTTCTGCAAAATCCGAAACGAATATTTGTAATTCTCCTGCATTTTATTTTGCTTTATTTTCATTTCTGTGCATTGTCTTTAAACTATATACTCAAAACAATCCGCAATACATATATATACTTTTATGCCGTCTGCTAAAGTGTTTTGCAACCGTGACATAAAAACAACCCGACTTGAAAGTCTTACCCAATTTTTTGGCAGGTGACATTGAATACCGTTGGTCGTGTTCCTTTTGTCTTCACCGCGGTGCCTAAGTGTTGCGGGAACAGAAATACATTTCCTGATACTTCCTAAATCCTCGCCGTCATTAACTCGACTTGAGGAGTCGTTTATGGATTATTTAAGTTACGAAGGCATCTCACTTGTCGTACATTTGTTCCTTTTTTATCTTTTTTTTTGTCTTCTGATTTTCAGGGATACGGCATCCGATACGCACATATCGGATGCAAGCCATTTCGGTCACTAACAATTTTAGTCAGTTGGTCGACAAGTAGGGATGAAAGGGTTGGATCATTTTCGTAACCGACTAACCGAGTGCTATAACCGCCCCTATAAAAAAGTACTATAGTATTACTATAGTAACACTATATTGCACCATAGTATACTATAGTAATACAATAGTACTGTCGTACTATGCTATAGTAATACTATAGTAACACAGTGGTACCATAGTACTGTACTATAGTATTACTACAGTAACACTATAGTATACCATAGTATACTATAGTAATACAATAGTACTGTGTACGATACAAAAGTAACACAGTGGTACCATAGTACTGTACCATAGTATTACTATAGTAACACTCTAGTATACCATAGTATACCATAGTAAAACAATGGCACTGTGGTACTATACTACAGTAATACTATAGTAACACAGTGGTACCATAGTACTGTACTATTGTATTACTATAGTAACATTCTAGTATACCAGAGTATACAATAGTATTGTGGTAATGTACTATAATAATACTGTAACGGGTAGGTGGTCCCTAGGGTAACCTATCCTAAACCGTTGGGAAATTGAAGGTGAAAATGGGGAGACAAAGAGCAGGGAAGCTTGAGAGTGAGATATGAATAGCAGCATGGCTGCCCTAAAGGATAGGAGACTGTAATAAAATTATATATCAACTTTTATTTTCTTTCTATGTATAGCTCTTATTTGTCCCATATCTATCTTCTCAACAATAAATTAATTTGTGTATGTACAATGATTATATACAGCTAATTTTACTTAATTAGGTATGTCCAAGCCCGAGAGGGGGTTAAACTTCATGTATGCATAACCTTTACATGAATAGGATTGACTTGCCTCAGTTGTCTGATGATTCAGTACTGATCACTTGTCTGACCTGCCATCTGGAAAACTAAACCTGCTATCAGTACTGAATCATCCAAAAAAAAAAAACAACTAACCAATGCACATGGTAAATCAGGGGGTTAGTACCCTAACAAAATCTGTAATGGAAAATATTGTTTCCTCAATCCTAGATTTTTGACTTCCCTTATAATATTAACTAGTTTCTCACTGGACCAAGTAGGAGTAACCCACTTAGAATTAACCAGTATAAACCTTTAGGCTTTACACCGAGGCTGGGCCTTAACTTAAGGCAAATTATTCCCACAGTCTATTTCTGTGTTATAAGTATAAAGACAATTACTCTTCACTTCATTACATTTCTAAATGGATAAATTAGTATGACTATTTTGTATAAATCTTTCCTTTGAATTTTATCCTAAAATAATATTAATTTAACTTTGTCTCATTATTTATGTAAAATGATTACTGAATTAACAAGTCATTTTGACTGACCGCCAGTATTGTTTACATTGGGCCAGAATGAGCTCTTGAAGACTTCATTCTAGCCCTATGGAACAATCCCTTGAAATCCATTTAGGCTTCCTAAAAATTGTAGCCAGATGACAAAATAGTCATACTGCTTATGTTCTATCCAGTATATGCACCTTTGCTAAATATTGAGAGAGCTGTGAGAATTTTCAGGCGAGTTGTTGTAGCTGGGAGTAACCCGGCATTCAAAAGCGTTGATCGACGTCTGCGCGTCTTTTTATAGTAGGGAAAATCCACAACGTTGGGTGTGGATCACGTGATATAGTCTCATACTCAACACAGTTTTCTAAACGCAAATCTTACAGCATTTGCATTCAAATAGGAATGCAAATCCCCAAACATATGCAACCTTATTTATTTTTAAGCATCACCACGCAACAAATTCACGGTATTTGGTTTAATAAGCCAGCTTGCTGTAAATGGGTCAATACTTCGTGGGTACAATTTCAAGAATAGCGTTCAGAAACTGGGACGGAGGAAAGACTAAATGCGCACGCGCGGAGTTCGAATTTTAAACTGCAAGCATGTTTCCCGAAAAACAACGTGAATATTTACGGCCTAAAATTGCTATTCTTGCAAAGGATAATTCCCAATTCGGATATAAATGGATTAATTTATGCAGGATGTGATACTAGGAATTTGTTGCGAGGTTAGTTCTTTCATGTCAAAGTGATTTATTCGGGTAATTTCATTCCGATGTACAGACGCCAATTTGACCTACAAATTGTCGGGTTATACGTGCCTGCGAAATACAGGTTGCCAATTGCAACATAAATAAAACTGGCTTGTCGTTGATACAAGAATGGCGTTCAGAAGATCCGAGCGCCGTTTATAAAAACGAAAGCCGACAGCTAAGGCCATTTCGTCACACTACCCTCCGCTCAAGGTGTTCAGTGTCCTCACGAACACAAATCACTATCAGCCAACTGTAGGTTGACAAAACAAAAAAAAACAAAAAAAAACTTTTTGATACCAAGACGGCTTGGAAATTACAGGTCAAAGGGAAGTAATTTTGAAATTTTGTTTTCACCTCGAAGTGTAATCATCCCATTGATGATATAAGTATACCAGCAAGTATTAAAATTGCATGTTTACTGCAATTTACATATAACCTGGGGGAAATTTTGTTTCACCTTCTTAAATTGATATTCCAGTTCCATTTGGCCATGGCAATGTGCACTGCTGCATTCCCATTTACAAATGTACTAGCCCATCAATAAAAGGGAGGCTACTTCTTTTTTTTAGGTGGGAGACATTTCTTCTTTTTACAGCCAAATTTATTCCCTTTAAGTCATGACAATGGTGAACAAAGCTCACCACTATCAGGACTAAAAGTGAATAAATTTAATTTAAAACCAGCCAATATGAAAGGAATTGATGATGTTTAACTCTAACAACTTTTGATAATTTTCAATATTTCCCGAATTTCTGGTGATGTCTGAAGTATGGCTTTTCTGTGTTGCTGTTACGTCTCCTTCTATTCTCAGAGTCTCTAGAAATGTCTTTCATTGGGGGTCTGGTCACAACTGATGACACATGTAGCTTCTCTCTGTTCTCTTTTGATCTGTTCTGAAGAAACACCAGCTCGAGATCTTGGATGGCCTTAGTATTTTTCCCACATTTTCACTCAAAGTTTTCACCTGTGAAGATAGAGAGTCAAACTGGGTCGAAAATCCCTTGGCGACGTCTTTGAGGGTTACGATACTCAAATTCATCGAAGACATCTGTGTTGCATTCAACTGAAGAGCTTGTGTGACATGAGATATGGTAGCACAAAAATCGTCCATGGTTTTGGTCAATGTAGAGGTAGCTTTATTGATTTCGGATTTGTCAATAGTACATCTATATTTGTCAATGCCCAATTGTTCTATTTCACTGTCTTCTGAATCGCTGTAAATATAATCATCATCATCTACTTCTTCTGAAAAATTTGGTTTCTCCTCTGGTTGTTTTTCCGCCACCTGTACTATCCTTAAATCTAGCGCTTCCACTTGTGGTTCCTTTACAACTTGCAAATTTATCGCTTCCGTTTGTATTTCTTCTTGTTTCCTTTGTGTATTTTCTTGGTCTTTGGCTTCTTTGTTTAGTGCACCGTTAGTTGTATTATTGATTGGCTCAATTGGCTCTGCAGTAAAATCATATTCTTCATATCAGGCAGTAGGTCTTGTAAAATGTTTTCTACATGTACTCCACTTTCTTCTAGTGCTTTCTGCAGAATATCCTCTGATTCTTCTTTTTGTAGTTGTACTGGCTGTTTTGGTTGTTGCTGTGGTTGTTGAAGTGGCTGATTTTGCTCCAGCTGTGTCCTCTGCTGCCAAACATTTTCAGACTGGAGTGGTGATAACTTTGTTACATGGAGATTAATGTTTACTGGTTTGTTTGCTTGTTTCAAGAAATGTTTGTCAATAACATTTTCTCCCCTTTCTGTCAATTCTCTAACTTTATTTGCATGTGTTTTGTAGCCTTTGATATGTTTTAGAAGATCTCTTTCTTTTGTTGCCCTGAATAAACAAAGCGTGCAGTAGAAGGGTGTGTCTTCAAGTTTTATGTGGTATTTGAGGACGTGACTCTCAACCCGACGCTTCTCTGCCCTATGTTCACAATGGTTGCATCTGTATGCTCTTCCTCTAGATGCAGTCAAAGGATATCTTTCTGAGTCCATTACATCATCAGTGGGGTAAGCCATAATATCTGGGCTACTAAGTGCTGCTTTCAGCTTTTCAAATGCTTGTTGACAATCAAATGTCCAAGTAAACTTTTTATTTTTCTTAGTTAATTCCACCAATGGTCTGGAAATGGCTGCAAAGTCCCTTGTAAATCTTCTATAATAAGAAGCCAGGCCGAGAAATTGTCGTACCTCGTGAACATTCTTTGGTGGAGGCCATGAAAGTATTTTGTGTATGTTATCTGGGTTTGGCTTCACTCCTTCCTTGGACACTACATGTCCTAAAAATGTTACTTCAGGTTGCATTAAGTGACATTTCCCTGGTTTCATCTTTAACCCAGCTTTCCTAATTCGTACAAATATTTCTGTCAGTCGTTCCAAATGTTCTTCAAATTTTCTTCCAAAGCAGATTATGTCATCGATATACACCAATAATGTTTGCCATTGTAAACCATTTAGAACTATTTCCATGAGCCGTTGAAATGTGCCACAGCTGTTAGCCATCCCGAAAGGCATTGTTTTGAATTCACAAAGCCCATATCTAGTTACGAATGCTGTTTTACATATGTCTTTCTCCTTAACGGGTACTTGGTGAAATCCTGCAGTTAAATCTATAGTAGAAAATGTTGTGGCTCCAGAGATTGCATCGAGACAGTCTTGTATCCTCGGGAGTGGAAAGGCATCTTTCACAGTGACCTCATTAAGTTTTCGATAGTCACAACATAGCCTCAATTTTCCATTTTTCTTTTTGACTAGCACAATAGGTGAAGACCATGGTGAGTAGGATTTCCTTATGGTGCCTTGTTGTTTCAACTGTTGAATTATTTCGCGCTCCTCATCAGCATAGGCTAATGGTGTGCGTCTGGGGTGTTGTTTTATTGGTTTAGAATTTCCGGTTTCAACAGCATGTTCTATGAGATTGGTGCAGCCTATGTCTGATTCATCTTTAGAAAATATGTCTCCATATTCACAGAGGGTAGTTGCTAATTTCTTTTGTTGATCAAGTGACAAACTTTCACAAGAATACATTGACTGAAGGTGTTCCTGAATTTGTACTGTTTTACTATTTGACTGATCAATTTGAGTAGTTGATGTTCTCGCGACCTTGTTTTTGCTTTTCTTCTGAGGTATTATTTTTATCCTTCTTGTGCTGAAATAGTTACTTTCGTCTTCCCAGCTCTCAGCATCTAATATCTCTGTTACGTCATATATCTCTTCGGCACTCCCAATCACAGTGTCTTGTATGATAGATATGTCAGTTGAAAAAGGGTTCATTACTCTGACCTTGACAGTGGTGTTGTCTTTTAAATTAGCTATGCTGGTTGCCATAATTAGTGAATTCCTATCTATGAAATTTGGTGATGGCTCAAGTATGACCTGGTCTGGTCCTGCACCATTCAAAGGTCTGTCCACAAAGACATCTATTACGGCTTCACTGTTTCCTTGTACAACATAGTGATCAGCAGCACGTATTTTGTATTCTTCTTCCAAGCCTATTTGCATGCATGGAATGTCATGGTCTTTAAATTTTATTATCCCTTTGCTTAATAGAATGTCTGCTGGGCCTTCCTTCCCTTGTAGAATATCAATCCCAAGTAATCCTTCATCATCAATCTCTGCTACCATGATCTCTGTTATTATTTTCATTGACTCAAGTTGAAGGTTGAATGTCCCTTTCCCAAGCTCTTGTATTGGCTCGCCACTTGCACTTCGTAGGCAGGAGCTCTTCTTAAGTTTAGGTTTTTCTTTTGGAATTTTATTAAAAACTTTAGTGGAGATGATTGTTTTTGAAGCCCCTGTGTCAGCAGTGAATATTAATTTAATGCCTTGTACTTCACCCTTAACATAGACACCATCGGCTCGAGGTATGCTTCTTTTTAGGATAATTGGGGAGTTTTCTTCCAATAATTCCGTTGAAGGTTCAAATTGTTTCTCTTTATTTTGGTCTGTAAAATTTATATCTTCTTCTTTGACCAACTCTCGACCATTGGAGGTGGTCTCAGTTAGTTTAAATTGTTTTTGTTTTCACTTAAAGTGGTCTGATTGCTGTTTCCATGTTGTGCTGGATCAGCTGGTTTGTATTCTTGTTGCCAATTTGGGGCATATGGGTTAGCTCTATACTGCGTAGAAGTATTTGTGTAGCCCTCATTGTATCTACTACAGAATTGAGGTTGTGGTTTCCAGTTTTTTCGAACTCTTCCAGACATGGGTGCTCCATTTCTATTATAAGGCGCATTATTCCATTTTCTATTTTGTCCTGGTGGTAGAATATTGTTTGGGCAGTTCCTCCTTATGTGGCCCTGAGTATTACATAAATAGCATACAGGCAGGTCCAAGTTACCTGGCTTGTGGCCTTTGCGTTCATCAGTCGCTGTTGGTGTATTGTTTGTAACCTCTTTGAGTTTGTTTTCCAGATTAGAGACAACAGCTAGAACCTTTTCCAGTTTTTCATCTTCATTTATTTTCAACCCTGTTCTGCCATCGAACTTATCATGAGCTTTGTTATTCCTGTTGCATACTTTTGTGTTTCTAGCAGCTGTTTTAGCAATTTTTCCTTTTCCTTTTTCATTTGCACTTTTCTCCACCTCGTCACTGTCTTCGCTACTGTCAGTTTCAGAATCGATTTTTCGGGCTATCCTTTTATATCTCCTGTAGTCAGTGTTCCTGTTTCTCGTTTCCATCAAATTGACAACTTGAACAACAGCCTCATCTATATTTGTGGGTTCTTTAAAAAATTCAACTTGGAACCTTACTTCCTGATCCAGTAATCCATCTAAAAATTTTCTTAGTAGATCCTCCTTCCTGGTATTTACATCTCGCCGTGGATAGGCTTTATCATATAATTTCTTTAAATCAACTGCATAATCTTCAGCTCTCTCATGTAATTGCTGATTTCTGTTTCTGAAGCGGGCACCATAGGTTTTTAATGTTTCTACAACTCTGTATCTGTTTTCCAGCTCCCCTATTAATTTTGAGTAATTGGCTCTAACATCATGCGATAATTGGCCAAATACAAATTCACCTGCCTGACCCTGTAGTCTCGGCAGCATTTCATCCAGTCTATCATTATTGTTCCACCCATATCTGCTGGCAACTTCATCAAATCTATTGAACCATACATTCCAGTCTTCTCTTCCAGTAAATATTGGCAATTTGCAAGTGTTCCTACTTCTATAGGCAGAGGTTCCTCTCGAATGCCTAAATAATGAAGGTTGACTCTGTGAGGTATAGTCGACATCACTCACTTCCGTGGCGTCTTCACTACTACTGGATTCGTAACCACTCACCGATCTGTAAATGGGATCATTAGTTCTTGCAGCTTGATCTCCAGCTTCATTATTTCTTGCATGAACATGCGCTATGTTTTTGTTGGAGTTACTTGCTAATTCTACCATCCCTCTCACTGCTTCCTGAAATCCTCTAATCACATCTATTATCATTCCTCGCATTTCTGAAATTATGCGATCATTCTCGGGTCTGCATGTGTCTATACTTGTAAAAATTTTCCTAGTATCAAAATCAAAATCCTTATTCCCATTTCTTCCACATGCGTCAGTCACCGCTCCCCGCATTTCTGTGTTAATGTGTTCTTCTCTTCTTACAGGTACCTCTGTTATCGACAAATCGATGGTACAGGGGTGACTGTCCATGCAGTTATTCTGTCTGTGAGGTCCCGTTTCCACCCCCCGCATATCAATAGTCATGCGATCATTTTTATTGCTATGTGTACCAATGCTTCGCATTTCTAAGTTCATGCGATCTTCAGTAGCTGCACATATAGTGTTATCCTTTTCGCCATTAACAATGACAACCGTCTCTTCTCACTAAAGGTTTGTTGTGACATATCAAAAGCATTTGATAGAGTCTGGCATAAGGGGCTTATTTTTAAATTGAGGCAATATGGTATTACAGGATCCATCCTGGAATGGTTCGAAAGCTACCTGAAAAAACGTCAACAACGAGTAATAATAAATTCTGCTTATTCTGACTATCTCCCCGTTAAGTGTGGAGTACCGCAGGGATCAGTGCTGGGACCGCTACTCTTTTTGATTTACATCAATGACATTTCTGAATATATGTCCTCTGCAGGTTCGTGTAGGCTATTCGCAGATGACACATGTATAACAAAAAACAATTCTGATCTTGATCAGCTCAGTATAGATATTAACCTTGAACTTAATGTTGTATTAGAATGGGCTCAGCAGTGTCTCGTAAATTTTAACCCGTCAAAAACCAAAGTTATGCTATTTACCAGGAAAGCAGTAGCCGTGAGTCCAGTTGTGAGATTTGGGGGGACACTTCTGGATCCCACAACTGAACACACACACCTCGGACTAACATTACAAGCTGACTTGAACTGGAAAACACATATTTCCAACATATGCAAGAAAGCTAACTCTAGGCTTTCCCAGTTGAGAAGACTTAAATTTACGCTGAGCAGAAAAACTCTAGAAATAATGTACAAGTCTTTTATACTTCCAATAATAGAGTACGCAGATATAGTATGGGCCGGAGCCCCCGATTACTTACTTTCTAGACTAGATAAAATACACACGGAAGCCGGGAGGATAATAACTGGACTCAATAGGTCGGTACCATCTTCGAGAGTACTTTTCGAACTCGGCTGGGAAACCCTAGAACAACGACGAAAATTGCATAAGATGGTGACCTTCTTCAAAATTATTCATGGGGATGCCCCAAAATACCTCCTGGAACTATTGCCCCAGTCATTCCAAGACTACTCGCCATATAACACACGTGCTCGTTCGAATTTCAAAATTCCTCTGATGCACACTGAATTATTCAAAAATTCTTTCATTCCATCTTGTATCTCAGAGTGGAACTCCCTTCCTATGGATATAAAGAACCTGGAAACTTTAAGTGAATTTACTACGTATTTCAAAAGCGAGGTATGTAGGCCACCATCGTATTTTGGTATCGGTTCAAGAGAGATGAACATACTGCATTGCAGACTACGTAATGCATGCAGTGATTTAAATTTTGACAAATTTCAAAATTATATTCACGATACAGCAAACTGCTCGTGTGGCAACGGCCTAGAAGACGCATCACACTACTTTTTTGTCTGCCCAAGGTATACCAATGAAAGATTAATACTACAACAGGACCTGGCCAACATCACAATTAATTCTGTTACGGATATCCTCTACGGTATCCCTAAAATGTCACCATCTGCAAATGACCATTTATTTCGAGTAATACAAAAGTATATCAAAGCAACCAATCGATTCAATACCTTTGAGAATATTCATTCAGGAGGTAGTTAGTTCTATGTTTCCAGGCCCCCGGAAAATAATGTAATGTAGTGCTGGTCTACTATGGTGGACAGTGCCGCATCTTTGGAAAAATTGCTCTGGTAGCCATTGAGTGGTGTGCAGGTCGCTTATAGTGACTGGCTTGATTAAGCCTTTGCCGGAAGTAGTGGTCTAAATCTGCCAGCGCTTTTCATATAATCACTAATTTCTCTTTTTTAACCTCAAAATATAGCTTGCGTCTCCTAATTGGAGCGAGCTCGCTCAGCTCGTTCCAATGGGGAATCATGAGCTGTGTGTTTGGTACAGAGGATGGAAAAGGGGCAGTTATTCGAGAGGTTCAGTTGCAAATTCCCTCTGCCTTTCTTGATGGGTAAGGTGTTAAATACGATTGGAGGAGATCCTGACTTACCCGTACCGTGTTTATGAGATAGCTGCACACGTTGGATCTGATCATATATATTAATGTCACGAATATACTATTGTCACGTGAGAACCATGGGGTTCTATCTTCCGGTGGAAGAGAGAGCATTGTGGTTGTCAGATGACGATATATAGCTAGACGTAGCTTACCTTCTTTATATGTGATGACAAAACATTGCATGCACCTTGCAGTGATGGGGATTTTCTGGAGCAATGCGGCCTGGTGAGTTGGCTGGAGACAGTTTGATATTTTATATTTGTTTGATGAGTACAAGGTATCAGTCCCCCTCTTTTTTCCTTCTCTTTTCTTTCGCTGAATATCTACCATATTAACACCATTGCAATCTTGAATAGCGTATTGTTTATTATGATGTGTTTATATTGAAAAAAAAATGCTGCATTTACTTGTTAATCGTATACAAAGGAGAGGACGTGTTTTAAGTGTTGAGCACTTGTTGTCCAATCCTTTTTGTTTATTTTGACAAATAAAATATGTTTAATCCTTTAACCTAACATGAAAAGCAGACGACACTTGCAAAAAAAATTCTTGAATAACTAATTTTTTTCATTTTTTGTCTCAAAAACATAGGTTATGACCCCTCGTTGGAACGAGCTCGACGAGCTCGTTCCAACGAGGGGTCATAACCTATGTTTTTGAGACAAAAAATGAAAATATTTTGAAAATTAATTGGCGATTTTTGAGAATAGCGCTGGCCGGTTTTGGCCGTTACGTTGGGTAAAGGGTTAAACTAAAACAATGCGATCATTATTTTCTTGACTAGAATGTTGGATTTCAGTAATAGTAGAGTCTGTTTTCACTACTTCTCTATTATAGTCTTCTCTATTTAAATTAATTTCTGCTTGTGTTTGCATATCTCTTTCCTCACTGTGCCTGCTAACATCACCCTCAGCACCATAATCAACATAGGTGGAATCCTTAACTTTCTTACTTTTCCCCATTATTATTTCACCTATCAATTATTCAAAAAGATTCGTATCACTGGATACAATAGAAGAGTAAACTTCTATAACATTGTATCCTGGTATAGCCTCGCCAAATTTATGTAACGGGTAGGTGGTCCCTAGGGTAACCTATCCTAAACCGTTGGGAAATTGAAGGTGAAAATGGGGAGACAATGAGCAGGGAAGCTTGAGAGTGAGATATGAATAGCAGCATGGCTGCCCTAAAGGATAGGAGACTGTAATAAAATTATATATCAACTTTTATTTTCTTTCTATGTATAGCTCTTATTTGTCCCATATCTATCTTCTCAACAATAAATTAATTTGTGTATGTACAATGATTATATACAGCTAATTTTACTTAATTATGTATGTCCAAGCCCGAGAGGGGGTTAAACTTCATGTATGCATAACCTTTACATGAATAGGATTGACTTGCCTCAGTTGTCTGATGATTCAGTACTGATCACTTGTCTGACCTGCCATCTGGAAAACTAAACCTGCTATCAGTACTGAATCATCCAAAAAAAAAAAAACAACTAACCAATACACATGGTAAATCAGGGGGTTAATACCCTAACAAAATTTGTAATGGAAAATATTGTTTCCTCAATCCCAGATTTTTGACTTCCCTTATAATATTAACTAGTTTCTCACTGGACCAAGTAGGAGTAACCCACTTGGAATTAACCAGTATAAACCTTTAGGCTTTACACCGAGGCTGGGCCTTAACTTAAGGCAAATTATTCCCACAGTCTATTTCTGTGTTATAAGTATAAAGGCAATTACTCTTCACTTCATTACATTTCTAAATGGATAAATTATTATGACTATTTTGTATAAATCTTTCCTTTGAATAATATCCTAAAATAATATTAATTTAACTTTGTCTCATTATTTATGTAGAATGATTACTGAATTAACAAGTCATTTTGACTGACCGCCAGTATTGTTTACATTGGGCCAGAATGAGCTCTTGAAGACTTCATTCTAGCCCTATGGAACAATCCCTTGAAATCCATTTAGGCTTCCTAAAAATTGAAGCCAGATGACAAAATAGTCATACTGCTTATGTTCTATCCAGTATATGCACCTTTGCTAAATATTGAGAGAGCTGTGAGAATTTTCAGGCGAGTTGTTGTAGCTGGGAGTAACCCGGCATTCAAAAGCGTTGATCGACGTCTGCGCGTCTTTTTATAGTAGGGAAAATCCACAACGTTGGGTGTGGATCACGTGATATAGTCTCATACTCAACACAGTTTTCTAAACGCAAATCTTACAGCATTTGCATTCAAATAGGAATGCAAATCCCCAAACATATGCAACCTTATTTATTTGTAAGCATCACCACGCAACAAATTCACGGTATTTGGTTTAATAAGCCATCTTGCTGTAAATGGATCAATACTTCGTGGGTACAATTTCAAGAATAGCGTTCAGAAACTGGGACGGAGGAAAGACTAAATGCGCACGCGCGGAGTTCGAATTTTAAACTGCAAGCATGTTTCCCGAAAAACAACGTGAATATTTACGGCCTAACATTGCTATTCTTGCAAAGGATAATTCCCAATTCGGATATAAATGGATTAATTTATGCAGGATGTGATACTAGGAATTTGTTGCGAGGTGAGTTCTTTCATGTCAAAGTGATTTATACGGATAATTTCATTCCGATGTACAGACGCCAATTTGACCCACAAATTGTCGGGTTATACGTGCCTGCGAAATACAGGTTGCCAATTGCAACATAAATAAAACTGGCTTGTCGTTGTTACAAGAATGGCGTTCAGAAGATCCGAGCGCCGTTTATAAAAACGAAAGCCGACAGCTAAGGCCATTTCGTCACAATACTATAGTAGTACAATAGTACTGTGATATTATTCTATAGTAATACTATAGCGACACAGTGGTTCCATAGTACTGTACTATAGTAATACCATAGTAACATTCTAGTACTCCAGAGTATACAATGGTATTGTGGTACTGGACTATAATAATATTATACTAACATCATAGTCCTGTGGTACTGTACTACAATAATACTATAGTCACACCATGGTACCACAGTATTGTACTATAGTCATGCCATATTACTGAAGTACTGTACTATAGTACTTTTAGTACCACAGAACCATGATAGTACTTAGTACTATCATGGTTCTGTGGTACTGTACCACAGTAAATATAATTTTACACTGGTGTGATCACAGTACAAATGATGTATAGTACATTTGTTACTATAATTATATCAATCATACACTGTGGTTCTCTCTCTGACACACACAGGAACTGACTCCGGCCATTCCCTTATAAAAAAGTACCCTGGTAAACCATGGTAAATCCAAAAATACCCTGGTAATACCATGGTATCACACCAGTGTATTACCAGGGTATTTTGGGATTTACGATGGTTTACCATGGTATTTTTTAAGGGTTTTCGACACAAAGTATAAGGGTCGTTCTGAATCAACGTAGGGCATTGACGAAATTGTAAAGACAGAGAAAAACAACAATTTTATTCCAGGTAATAATAATACATATCAGTGAATAGCTTGCACTTACAATTGTAGCCTTATTCATATCCCGTGCCATCATTTCAACGCTACATTAAAGCACATATGGATTGGATAGATATGCCTTTACACTTCCGCAAGCGCGTAGCTACGACCAGGGTTCTATAATAGGGGTGCCCATCCCGTTTTGTTTGGGTTTATTTTTTTTGGGGGGGGGGAGGGGGCAGGCATGATATTTGGGAAGCCGTCGTGGGTTGTGGAGGGGCATAGGATCGCCCTTATCCCCACTAAGCCCCATGATCTTTACCCCTACCACTTTGGAGGAAGTGGGAGAAGGGGTAAAGACCGGAGGGTTCTAGTTAAAACTAGCTAGGCCCCACCTCCCACCCCCATGAAAATTATACAAAATTCATTGCTCTATATATAAGCAAATCTGAGGCATTTATAGCCTATGTAGCACAATATTGTAGACCATTTTAGGGCTCTATGTTATGCCAAAGTTGAAATGGGCCATTTGGGGCGGGAGGGGGGAACAAATATTTATGGGCCCTCCCCTCTCATGTCGACACCACTCACTGCACTTCAGTTAAACTTGTTCCAACGTTCTATGCAACTTCAAACTAACCAAAGCAGTCGCATAGCCAGGATTCTATTCTATAATTGGAGTGTCCTCGCCATTTTTTTTTTTTTGGGGGGGGGGGGGGTCTCCCCTGGTCCCAACTAAGGCCATCTCGTCATTGCCCCTTCTCCCACATCATTGGGGCTGCCGTAGAGCCCTAGTTAGGACCCCGTCCCCTCCAACACACACAGTACACACACCCGAGAATTTTTTTTGCACATGCAAAATTTAGTAGCGAATCTGAGGCGTTTGTAACGTGTGTAGCCCCTACATTGTTGGAAAATTTGGGGCTCTTTGTTGTGTGAAGCTTGCCCTGCGGCATTGTTTTATGTTGGGAATGGGGCGAAAATTTTAGATCCCCTCGTATCTACGCCGCTGTAATAACCAAAGCAGCTGTAATACCCATAGATATCAGATATCTATGGTAATACCACTGCCAACCCTCAATATGCCACAAGAGAACAGATGCAGAACCGTTTGTGACGTATTGTGACGTGAAAACGACGTGCGAACATATTTCGTCACGAGCGTCTTTTTAAGTTCGCTATATTCTCATTTTAAATAGTCGAAGAGTTTTTCTCTCTGAAGCTTTCAACTTGGTTTCAAAACCTTCGTTTCTGTAGAAATATAAGTTCGGAAAGATGGTGAAACTTTTAATGATAGAATTATTTTATCGGATCAGTCGTCAGTATAAATTATTCATGTACTAGAGTTTAGTACTTACTACTAGTACTAGTAGGACTACTCTGGGGATCCAAATAAACATACGGGTACTCTTAATAAATTTTGAGAAAAAATCCCCCCTGTACTCTTCATATTTGGGGCTCTTTATTGTATTTTATTTCATTTCAAATGATTGATTTTTATATAATAATCACTTCAATGTAATTTTAAATAATTAATAACAGTCAAACAAAGGCTGAGGCACATGCTTTTGGTTCTTACAGGAGTAAACAAAGAATATTTGGGAAAATCAATCCATTTTTTCACCCATGTACTATTATTTAATTTTGAGGAAATTTCCTCCCTGTTCTATTATTAGGCCCCCTATGTTTATTTGGACCCTAAGAGTAATCGGCCTAATCGTGATCAAAGAGTGAGAAAATATAATTATCACGCATGTATTAACTGAAGTTGAAACAAGACTGCAGCTTGCAAGATGCTTGGAAGTTGGAACGATTCGTCCCCTTAATATTGGTGACGCTCACACGAAGTGAAGATCTGTGTGCAGTGCGACAAACCAAAATAAAGGTGACTAACTTTAAAATTAAAACACTTACTGCAGTTTACAACACTACTAATATTTACATTTTTCGTTTTTTTCTCACTCATTTCAGCTCGTTTGTTTTTATGTATTCTTTTGCCGTTTCCTTATTTATAGTTGGTTTGGTTTTACATGATTTGATTCTTTTCTGTTCTCCATGTTTCTGGTACTATGGTAATACTATAGTGTATAGCACTATAGTAATACTATAGCATATTTACTATTGTATTACCATGGTATATTCATTGTAATACTACAAGAGTATACTGTACTATAGTTAGTAATACTATAGTATTATGTACTGTAGTAACACTATAGTATACTATACTATAGTTATATAGCATCATGTACTATAGTAACACTAGGATTTTATACTATAGTAATATAGTATCATGTACTAGTAACACTACAGTATACTGTATTATAGTAAAACTATAGCATCATGTACTATACTAACACTATAGTGTACTGTACCATAGTAATAATATAGTATATTTACTATGTATTACCCTAGTATATTTACTGTAGTACCAGTTACTACCAGAGTAAATTTATCTTAGTAATACTATAGTAATACCGTGGTACTGATACTATAGTAAATTTACTGTCCAAAATACTATAGTACTTGTGTACTATAGTATTACTATAGTACTTTTATAGTAATACTATAGTAATACCGTGATACTGATACTATAGTAAATGTACTGTCCAAAATACTATAGTACTTGTATACTATAGTATTACTATAGTACTTTTTTATAGTAATACAATAGTAATACCGTGGTACTGATACTATAGTAAATTTACTGTCCTAAATACTATCGTACTTGTGTACTATAGTATTACTATAGTACTTTTTTATAAGGGCGGATAATATCTGGTTATCCGTGGCCATTGTTTCACCGAATATGGAATCAAAACTATAGGAGTTGGAAAGCAGTATTCTCAAACTATTCCGTGATGTGTACTCGACAACGTTCGTTTGTATACACACTACGGAATAGTTTCTGCGATTACTCATTCATTACTCATGGAAACTGCCGATCATTAACGAAGACTTGAACGCCAAAGTCGATTATTTCTCAATATACACAACGCGGTTTAGTACTTGTATACTATAGTATTACTATAGTACTTTTTTATATTAATACAGTAGTAATACCGTGGTACTGATACTATAGTAAATTTACTGTCCAAAACACTATAGTACTTGTGTACTATAGTATTACCATATTACTTTTTTTTATAAGGGCGGATAATATCCGGTTATCCGTGGCCATTGTTTCACCGAATATGGGATCAAAACTATAGGAATTGGAATGCAGTATTCTCAAACTATTCCGTAGTGTGTATACAAACGAACGTTGTCGAGTACTCGACAACGTTCGTTTGCATACACACTACGAAATAGTTTCTGCGATTACTATTTACTCACGGAAACTGCCGATCATTAACGAAGACTTGAACGCCAAAGTCGATTATTTCTCAATATACACAACGCGGCTTCGATGTGTAATCTTTCACAAAGGAGAAGCGGCAGATTTACTACTTTTTAAACGTGGAATGACGATCACTATCGATATTTCGGATAACCGGTTGACGGTTTTTCTAATCGGTTAGGTAGCTAACTGGTTTCAAACCGATTATCCGGTTAACTATTTCAGTACTATCGTCAAGTCAGTACGTTTCGGTCGGTTGCATTTTTGGTCGATTCAGCTACTGAAGGAAATATTCGTTTGGGAGTCTATTAATTGAAGGCCAGATGATGAAGAAACATTTTTCAGTTACCGTCGCCAAGCAGAGATTCCTTTTATTAATTAAATGAATGAAGTATACACCTCGAATGTTGAAAAAAGCCGAAGTGCTTAATGAATAATTTTGTTCCATCTCAACAGTTGACGACTCGAATGTTTGCTTGCCAGAAGCCATAGCCCATCCTACGCGAACAATTGATGGTATAAACCTCCACTGCAGCGAGGTGTACGAAACGCTGCAGTCACTGAAGGTGTCCAAAGCATCGGGTCCTGATCTTGTCAGCCCACGTCTTCTTTAAGAATGTAAAGTCTCTCTATGCGAACCACTCTCGATTTTATTCAATATATTGCTGAACAATTCGTACTTTCCTTCATTGTGGAAAAGGGCTTATAATTCACCAGTTTTGAAAAAAACAACCCGCGAACTTAGTAACTATCGTCAAATGCTCAAATAAGTGAAGTCAGTTCTCATAAGCACCTAGGAGTTGTACTAAATACAACATGTACTTGGACCAATCACATTGAATATATCTGTTCCAAAGCCTGGCCTCGACGAGACTTGTTGCGGAAATACAAATTCGAGCTCGACAGACATGTTTTAGAAAAGATATACTTTTTCTTTATCAGGCCTTTACTGGAACATGGTGATACTTTTGGGATAAATGCTCGTCAGGACAAGTCGCCGACTTGGAAAAAATCCAGATCGGTGTAGTAAGAATAGTTACAGGGGCAACAATTAGTGCTAGTAAATCTTTATTATACTCCGAAACATGTTGGGACACTCTACAAGAAAGACGCCGAAAACATAAGCTCGTGCAGTTCTTTAAAATGCATCACTACTTAACGCCTCCTCATACTGCCAATCAAGTTCCACCCCTCATATCCTCAATAAAGCCATTACTCAATATTCGAACGCGCCAAAATCACAGAGTTCCATTTTGTCGCACACAGTTACACCAATCCTCTTTCATTCCTAAAGTAACTGATCAGTGGAATAACCTGCTTTTATCTGTTCGCGAGAATTCGTCATTGAGTATTTTTAAGACCTTCTTGAATGGTGGCAAACTCCGACCCCCATCATTTTACAGTGGCGCGAAATCTCGCACGGCTCAAATTTACCACTGTAGATTGCGGTTACACTGCAGCAGCCTTAATGCCCATTTATATGATAATCATCTCGCACCTAGTCCTCTTTGTCAGTGTGGTGAATTTGAGACTCCAGAACACTTCCTTCTTCATTGTCCAGTGTTTCCTAACGCACGCAATGGAACCATCAATTTACTCCCTTTCACTATAGATATTACCGCACTTCTTTTTGGTTCAGAATTTTTGAGTAACGAGGAGAACAACCTAATTTTTGATATAGTGCAAGACTTCATCTTACAGAGTGACCGGTTCTTCTGACGAGTGATGACAACTGTTTTTGAACATACTTCATCTCCATTAAGAATTCCTCTATCAGTGTCCGCATTTTTAAGGCAATGTACCATAATTTTACTATATAGTTATTGATAGAGATGCTTAATTTCAAGACCTTCTTTTCTATTCAACTTTATCTAAAGACAATGCACCATGTATTCGGGATGGCTTCTTCTTCTTTATCTTACTTCTTCTTCTTGCATCTTCTTACTATCCGACTTCTTTTTATTCATCTATTTTTTTATCGGTTAGATCACTTCTGATTTCACGTCTGTGTAGTTTAGACAATCGCGTATATCGCTGGCTAAGGGGTTGAGCCTGTTGGTCAACTTATTCTAAGCATGAAATTAGTATAAATTGCCTTTTTCAATTTTTTTCTGATGAGCTATCGGTACCCCTCAGCTGCACTTGTTGGTGTAAAGAAAAGTGAGCCATTATGTTGCACCAGGTGACTGCGCGTACGCATCTAGAATGCTCACGTAGTATGACGCGGGCCGGTGGTGCGCTTGTCCAAGGTCAGAGATTCAACCAGATTCATTGGCCCGGTAGTGCTCACCCCACTGGCTGCGGTGCACATGTTTCATTTGTTACTACTGATCATTGCCATCATCTTTATGAAAAGTGCCATAAAACGTAGAAGACGGCTCACACGAGCCTAAGGCTTCTTGTCGAATCCTAGTTTATCTACCGATCTAATTATCACTCACTGTTGCTGTAATCTCGTGTACTGCTAGCAAAACTTCTTTTTTATTAATCTATTGTACTGCTGTGTAATGTATACGTATAACATTATCTTCAATAAAATATTGTTTAAACTAAAACTAAACCCCAAATATACTCTCGCAAAAGTGAAAATATATAGTATATATAGGAATTGTTTATAACTCAATTTTTTTCACAAGCACCTAGATCAGGGGACAATGTATTATCCAGGATAACACATTAACACCCACTATCTTGCTGCACTACCGGAGGCAGTGGTTGTCCATCTGTTATTGCGGGTAATAACCTAGGCCGAACCAATGTATACTTCAACACTTGCGCGGGTCTCCCATGAGCCTTTATAATTTTCTTTTTCCTTTTTCAAAATTTGAACGAGTCTATACAAAATTGTGGGAATATTTTAGATGGAAGATATAGCCTAGTGATCATGTACAACGAAGCCATCGAAGGTGCACACTGACCTAACAGTTTTCAAACCATTACCTTTCCTCCCCCGGACCCTGTCGACGGGAGTGGAATACCTCATCTCGTGCTCGCCCTCAACTCGCCGTTACGATCTTTCGCATCTTGACCCACGATTAAAATGTGGACAGGGGGCAGAGGGGAGCACTTGTCTGCTGCCCTATACCAGGAGGGCGGGGGGGGGGGGGGGCACAGATGCCCTTTCCAGCCGGAATGTAACTTACTCTATCTCTCTCTTAGGAACGTTACATGCCTCAGCAAATGCCACAGAGCGTCGTTTACCGGGTGTTAAATTGTATCCCAGATGTTAACGTTGTCTTATCTCTCACAACCCAGTGTCAATTTATTACTCAGGTGGGATCGAGTTACACTAAAATGGGGGTGCCCACCTGCCCTTTCCATCTTCCGGTGCCCCCCCCCCCCCCCCCCCCCGGAATCCTCGGATCAAAATCAAGGAAATTGCGCCCTTTAAACGCCAACTTTTTCAAACATATTCTGAGCTGAGTAGGTGGCTTGGAGTCAGTGGCGTAGCACAATGGCACAATGCAACATTCATATTACATATAGGGCCTTAAAATGCTTTATAAATGCCCCAGTTTCGCTCTTAGAGCACTGAATTTTGCAAAATTTTCTTCGGGCTGGAAGACTTAGTCCTAACTATGACGCTCCAGCTGTTACCGCCCCCTCTCACTTCCTTTCAATGGAAGTGGGAGGAGAGGGTAACATCACGTCTGGGGTGGGGGCTAGGTAAGAATAGGAGAGGCATCCCCCCTCACAAGGGCCTTCCATGTATCGTGTTTAGCCCCAAAACTGGCTAGAGCACTACCCCCCCCCCCCCCCCTTATAGAATCATGGGTATTTGCCTGTCCGGACTGGAATAGTCTTCACCTTCTCCAGTACTTATTTATTTTGATTTGATGATTTTTGTTGGAAATTCTAATTATCTTATGGTATCGTCCCACTGTTCTCCAGAAAAATGTATACCACTGCACTTTGACTGACATATCCTGATTATAGGACCTTCCAACAAAACTTACTGTGACTGTTCTAAATGTCGGTGTTGTTAACGCCTTACTTGACAAATTGTCCAAATTCACCGATGACTTATTTTCAACTTCCTCTGTCTGTTTGCACAGCTGAAAAGCCTCACCGGAACGACCTCAACAAACTAATGCTTCCAAAATGAGTTACTTAGACGGGCTGGATACTACGGCGGGTCATATAAAACAGTGACGTAGCCAATCATGCCCTCCCCCTAAAAATTACAGTGGCTTTTCTCAAAATGTGGAGATTGGGCATTGAATTTTCTAAGTTTTCTCGGGGGGGGGGGGGGGGCTCTAACCCCTCACAATGGGAAGGATACAGTAGGCCTCCCCAGAACCCCATCCAATGGGAGGGCTATACCTACCTCACCTCAGGCCTACTGCCTTCGGATATACCTATGGCATATATCGACCTGGCACCCCCCCCCCCCCCCCAAAAAAAAAAGTAATTAAAATTATGGTCGCTGTCAATCGAAAATCCTAGCTATGCCCTGTTATAAGCTTCGTTTTCAAAGCGAAAATTGAAAATGTGTGGTTATTGGAAAGATGGGTCACATGCAAGTTTCATCGTCTGCACATCTCGATTGGTAAACGTTTTGTAAACAAAGGTCAGGGTCGGGTCTTTTGTGGGTTTGACCGTCGGCTGTTGAATAATAACGTCAGTCAGTTTTAATTTTGTTTGCAGCAAAGCCTCCACTGGATCGTGCAGCTCAGGTATTGGATAAGAAAGTCCGTTCATTTTTTGGTTTTGAAAAGAGGTAAAGTATATTTCTTCATACTCAGGTCAGTGCATGTGCAGCACACAATGACAAACTAGGAATCCGGCGGAAATTCTGTACAATTATTTATAAACCATGAGGCAGATCCTTGAAAACATTGGTCTGAAATCTTGTGCTGGTGTTTTAAATATGTACTGTCCTGCGAGATAATAGAGCACTTGCTAAATAATATGCCTTATTTGTCAATGCTGTGCGATACAAATAATATTGATAACTGCAGTTTTTATATATATATATTTTTCTATATATTGTGGCCTATTGTCTTTTCCACAACGCCCCAGGGGTAAATAAACTCGATTACGTGTAATATATTTAACTTCACCCTCGTTACGTTTCTGTGATTTTAGCTCCATCGAAAATTATATAAACGAATTTTTTAATTCTCTATGGGAATTTGTGCGTATTTTCGGAGGAGCGTCCATTTTGCAACAGGTGACGTAACTGGGACGGTCCATTTGAGAACAGTTGGAATATGAATTTTCACGGCTTGCCTTTGCAGAAGGGGTGTTTTGACGAAGTTGGAATATCAGTTAGACGTGATGATGGTTCAAAATAAAACTCAAGTCTTGTTCAAAACGCGTTAGTGAATCAGTGAATAAATAAAATATACATGTATTGTAGTTGTGACGCAAATTATTTAAGGGCCTATATAAGTAATGAAATTTTGTTTATTTTGAAAATTCTCACCTCTGATATTCCCTCAATTCAAATTAAATTTGCACAAAATGTACATCAAAATGAAGGTTGGGATGTATAGAACACGAAACACATGAGTAATCAACTCATAGAGCCGACTGTAGGCACCACTGGTTCCTGGAAGTCTCCTGCCGTATTCGCACCAGAACTGATAATTTAATAATATTTCCCGAAAACAACTTGTGGCCAAATGTGCTTTACATATCCAAGAACAAAGCTAGGGGCTAACAACTCTTCAAAACACGGCGACAGAGCTGCATTGGGGAAAATTCCAAAGCCTTTGCTTTTGTTTAAGTATGAGTATACTTTCGATTTCCGGTCGACGTCCTCGGACAGAAAAAGCATATAAAACAATGCCGTCTAAAATCAAATAATGAAAAAGATCGCCTTCATACAGTATCCTGTTATTAGATAGAGATTGCACAGTTGTCATATTCAATGCAAGGTATCATGATATCTGTTGAAATTTCCTAGAATTACTATTTTGTTTTTTGATGGAAATTCGAGGTAACGAGTGATTTGCGCATGTCTGTCGAGCATGGAAAACATCTTCAATAAAAAATGCTGACAGTGTTGTCCTCTTCCAAAATGCAGACCTATCGCTGTATTCGAAAGTGTTTTGAATGCCTGGCTTTGTTCTTGGATATATGAAGCACATTTGGCCTCAAGTTGTTCTGATGAAATATTATTTTATTATCAGTTCTGGTGCGAATACGCTAGCAGACTTCCAGGAACCAGTGGTGCCTACAGTTGACTCTATGAGTTGATTACATATGTGTTTCGTGTTCTATACATCCCAACCTTCATTTTGATGTATAATTTGTGTATATTTAATCTGAATTTAAGGAATATGAGAGGTGAGAATTTCAAAATAAACAAAATTCCATTACTTATATAGGCCCTTAATAGTAATAATACGTGCCGTACCAGTATTCCAAATTTGTCATGTATTGCCGACAACAGCCCTCAGTGATCGGATGCTACAGACCTCCATATAGGCTTTGATTGTTTGTGTGACACGGGTACAGGCGAAAAACGGCACCCTGTAAAACCCGGGGCCCGTTACTTTCGGTTTGGCACAGTTGTCCGGATTTCTTGGGTTTGGACAGCCCACACCCAAATATGGCCTAAAAGACCGTGTTTTAATATTTTGCCTTGGCACGATCTTTGAATTCGCCCCCCCCCCCCCCCCAACATACACAAGATTCTGATTTCTGCGTCAATAATAAAGAAGGGGGTGTACTTGAATTCCAGGGCCGTTGAGAGGGTGGGGCCTGGGTTGGGGAGGGGGTGTTCTTGCTTTTAATGTTTAGAAGTCACTACTAAACACAAGAAATCCATTTAAAGAGAGTTGGGAGATTTATTAGAGAAACTACATGTAAAATGCATCCGCAAACTTAGGCTAAATACTCAGTTTCAAACGAAAGACAGAAAAAGGCAAAATGAAATGAATTAATTTCGCCAGCGGAACTGGTGCTGTTCTCGCCACAATCAATTGATGCCGTTCTCGCTCACTTGGTGCCGTTCTCGCTCACTTGGTGCCGTTCTCGCTCACTTGGTGCCGTTTTCACACTGTGCCGTATATAACTTATAGTATGAGAGAATTGGCATCTTCGAATGCGATCCTGACGAATACGTATAATCTCTAGAAAGTTTATTGGAAAATTGTAGGGGGGGGGGGGGGGCAGTACGAATTCGTCACTACGTGATCACGCTGCCCCCCCCCCCCCCCCCCCTCTTAGCAAGCACCTGATAAATCTTCTGAGGGAGAAATCACTCGACAAGTTTGATCAGAGAATTTATATAGTATTGATCATGTTTCGACTTCTCTGATTATACCCAACATAAGCGTACGTAGATCATCGGGCCAACTTTTTTTCCATGGGGGAGGGGGGGGGGGTGGGGGCTGGAAGATTTTGCCCGAAAAGTAGCTAGGTGCGTAGTCCTGGTGTGAGTGTTCGATCGCTTTTGTAGAGGTGCCTGGCTGAATGTGTTCGAACAGTCTCGTCTGGTATCGGTCAACTGCAATAAAACATTATATGATTCTCAGGATTCAGCTGGAGTGAATACGTGTAATGTTAGGCATGTGTGTTCATAGCATTAGAGGATCGAACCCTACAGATGGATGAGGCTTTGACACTGTATACTTGGGTCGATATACTATTAATAACAGTTTGGCTGGCCGCTGATTTGCTGTGGTTCTCAGTTGAGAAGGTCTTGGTTACTCATATGCTTCCAACTGCCTCCCAATTCCTACGCCTCTTTCCCCCCAATACTGAGACGAACTGCTTGAAGACACTCTGTACCCCCATTCTTCACAATCCCTCCGATAAGCACACCAACCATTGCATTTGAGTCAACCACTAACCACATGTCCTTCATTCTCCCATCCCACGTCATCATTATACTACTCCCAGTGAATTTTGATCTAGTAGATTGTGATTTTGGACTTACTAACAAAACGTATTCCAAAGTCACCATTACGCCCAAGTTATACATTTGGCTCTCCTTTTCCACCGTCTTTCCCAACCCCCCCCCCCCCCTAATCTCCAGTGATCGCGACCTCAGCTTGAACAAAAGTGACCACTCCCTCCCCTCACAAAAGTGTCATCGTCTAGGTACTCTTCAAAACCTGTCTACTCTTTGTCACGCAGGCAACACAAAGACCTCTTTCTTTTGACCTACTCTCGCCAATTTCGGTTACAATCTCTGTCACTCTTTCTCTGACGGTTTTTTTACCTTTCTATGTTCGATATATCGTTTGGATAATTCCCTACAAACTTCTACGGGCACTGTAGTTAATTACAACGAAATTTTTAAAAATCCTAAGCTATGAATTATCATCTCGACTGTCTAATATTTCAACATGCCTGCGTTACATCCACTGGGTCCAATGGCGGCCCAAGAGTCTCCTCCTCTTAATATACTTAAGCAAGGGGACGTCGTATATGATGAAGGCCTAAGGTGGGATGCTAATAGAATTATAGGTGGCGGGCGAGAAGTGTCCCCGGGAAAATTGGAAAAAAATTCAATCTCCGAGGGCTTTTTGGCCACTTAATAAACTATGTTCGCATTCAGCCTGCCCACACTTTTCAGTGGGTAAGTAGAGAGTGTGAGATTTTATGTAATAAAATCAATCAGTTTCTGGAGCTTTCGGCCACTTGGCCTTATTTAACGATGTTAGTAGTAGATGTGGAGATCGTGCCACATTGTGGGGATCTAGTGGGGGGACCTGGGAAGTGACGTCATAGTGATGTGACCCAATTACGCAGTGTTAGATTGTCATGTTAGCCCGCGGGAGCGGCCATCTTGTGGCATCATCTCCATAGTGATATGTGGTCTTAGTGCGCATGCGCAGCGCGTGTTGCTAGGGTTATAGTATTTCCGTTGAACATTTTGTCTACTGGAGGCCGCCATCATGGTTTCTAACGTAGCACGTGGTTGCTATGAGCCTGAATGGCCTACAACATGTTCGGTGGGTATGTTCGTTTGAATAGGAGTAAATCTGATTACCCAAAATAGACCCGCCAGTCCATACAAACCACCCAAAACGACTATTTGATACGGATCCCCCACGAATCCTACTTTTTTAAATAACAGGTACGTTCCATTGTGTAAGAGTAGTTTTACTTTGTAGAATTACCACAAACAAGCCGATAACCCCTCCGAATCACCAAAATACGCCCAAAACGTACTTGTACTCCCCATCTTGGGTTTTTAGTAGTAGCACGTAGTGCTGTAGGATCGAGAGTATGTTCTATTACACTGGAGTACTGGTCCAGATTTTCCAAGAACCCTATTTTTATGCCTATTACAGGTACTACTCTAACACTAGCAGTATGTCTAGCCCAAACTATCTCTTGTTCTCTTGTCCAAGTCTTATAATCACCAGTGCTTGGTTTCCCATAACATGTGTGCAGAGTTATCTTCATTGTGTATAACGAAAGCCTATATGATTCTTAAAGCCACGAATCCATCGAAGAGTTACTGAAAAGTCATTGCTCAAACGACTCGAATCCCATCGAGCAAATGAGCTATAGAACAATTGCTCGTTCCAGTGACTCGAACATACTGCTCTTCGACTCATTTAGGTATTTGAGGAAACCTATGGCCAGTATACAAAACGGCCGACGGAACTGCGTATCACCCTAACAACACGAGCTGCGCATACGCACTAAGACCACATATCACAATGAGATGACGCCACAAGATGGCCGCTCAGGCGGGCTACCACATCAACCAAACATGACGTAACTGGGTCACGTGACTATGACGTCACTTCCTTGGTTCCTAGCCCCCCCCCCCTCCCCATGTGGCACGATCTCTACATCTACTACTAATGATGTTACATAAATGCACACTACGTCATGCAGGTAGATTTCCGGAAATACAATTAACATTAGCGTCCTGCGTGATGAAGTTTATATTTTTTATAATCGTTGATAGAGACGAAGTGACTGAAAACCCAAGATAACAATCACTTCTATTACGCGTGGAACAACAATTCCCCCACCTTTCCAATTGGGATTGACACTTATTTATAAATTTAATAATTTTTTCCACGGGGCGCCTGAAGCTAAAGCGCCCACACTGGTAATATGGTAAATTTTCTGGATACGAAACGATCCTGTCAGACATGCATTCATTATCATAGCATGAAACATCAGTGATGCAACAAATCGCGAACCCCTAACTAAATGCCAAATGACACTTCACTATAATTCTATTATCACATGATACTTGATTAACATATTGACCAATACAACAGAACCAATTGTCACAATTGTGAGTAGAATTTTACATTTTAATACCATCACTCTGAATGTATCAAAATTAGTGTGATGTGTATCGTCAAAATTGCGACAGATTTGACGGGCGTTGAAAAGACTGGACATGATCAACGTAATTGATGATTGCCTTTTTGTGTGAAATCTTCCTTGGCTTTAGCGCTGCAAAATCTTCAGTCCACTGTGTCCATGTCAAGTCGTTTAATTTCCGATGACTCAATAGCTGTCATCGCGCGGCCGCCTAACCTGTCGCTGCACAAAGTGGATCTGAGATTGGTTTCTGTAAGAATGAGAAACCTGTTATCAAATTGTAGATACTCTGTAACTTTGTTTCACTCTCGAATTCAAATTAAAAAAAATGGACAGAAAGGTCTGCGTCACGCAGCACGTTCCGTGTGTCTTGTAAGTGATCTAGGGTCCGATGTGTTATTTTTAGATAAACTTGACAAAGTCAAGATAAGCTATTGCCATCACGCGTGCGGAAGTCTGTGAGTCTGTTCACATTTTCCTTTAGCACGGGCTACACCCCGCAGTTCTTGTCTGATCGTCAAGAAATTTCATTTGCAGGTTTGGGGTCATGTCTAGATGAGAACGCCCCCTTTTGGTGGCGATCGGTCAACCGGTATGGCTGCCCGAGCCCAAAACCCGAAAACCATTAGCACAGTCTACAGGTCGTATTTATGAAGGGATTTCATTGTAACTTGGTAGGATGCCTCTGTATAATGCCTAGATGAGAACGTCCCCTTTTGGGCATGATCTGTCAACCGTGATGGCTGCCCAAGCCCGAAACCCAAAAACTTTTAGCACAGTCTACAGGTCATGTTTAATATGGAGGGATTTCATCGTAACTTGGTAGGATGACTCCTTATGATGTCCAGATGAGAATTTCCCCATTTGGGCGTGATCTGCGAACCGTGACGACTGTCCGAGCCCCAAACCCGAAAACCTTTAGCACAGTCTACAGGTCATATTTATTGAGGAATTTCATTGTAACTTGGTGGGTTGACTTCATATAATGTCTAGATGAGAAAGTTCCATTTTGGGCGTGATTGGGCAACTGTGACGGCTACAGGGGCCCGAAGCCTGAAAACCTTTAGCACAGTCTACAGGTCATATTTATGAAGGGATTTCATTGTAACTTGGTGCGATGACTCCAAATAATGTCTAGATGAGAACGTCCCATTTTGATCGCGATCATTCAGTCTTGATGGGTGCCCGAGCCCAAAAACCTTTAGCATAGGCAAGAGGTCATATTTATGGAAGGATTTCATTGTAACCTGTTAGGTCGACTCCATATAGTGCCTAGATGATGACATCCCTTTAAGGGTCGTGATTGGTCAACTGTGATGGCTACAGGTGCCCGAAGCCCGAAAACCTTGAGCACAGTCTACAGGTCATACTTATGAAGGGATTTCATTGTAACTTCGTAGGATCACTCCAGATGATGCCCAGATGAGATTGTCCCCTTTGGTTGCGATCATCCAACCATGATGGCTGCCCGAGCCCGAAAATCTTTAGCACAGTCAGTCTACAGGTCATATTTATGAAGGGATTTCATTGTAATTTGGTAGGTTGACTTCATATAATGTCTAGATGAGAACGTCCCTTTTGGACACGATTGGGCAACTGTGACGGCTACGGGGGCCCGAAGCCCGAAAACCTTTAGAACAGTCTGCAGGTCATAATTATCAAGGGATTTCATTGTAGGTTGGTAGGACGACTCCAAATAATGTCTAGATGAGAACATCCCCTTTTGGTCACGATCATTCAGCCTTTATGGCTACCCGAGCCCAAAGACATTTAGCATAGTCTCTAGGTCGTATGTATGGAAGGATTTCATTGTAACTTGTTAGATTGACTCTATATAATGCCTAGATGATGACATCCCCTTTTGGTCGTAATTGGTCGACGGTGACGGCTACATGGACCCGAAGCCCGAAAACCTTTAGAACGGTCTGAAGGTCATAATTATGAAGGGATTTCATTGTAGCCTGGTAGGATGACTCCAAATAATGCCTAGATGAGAACATCCCCTTTTGGTCGCGATCATTCAGCCTTGATGGCTGCCCGAGCCCAAAAACCTTTAGCATAGTCTATAGGTCGTATTTGTGGAAGGATTTCATTGTAACTTGGTAGGTTGACTTCATATACACGTTATGTCTTGACGAGAACCGCCCCTTGTGGACACCATTAGGCAACCGTGACAGCTACAGAGGCCTGAAGCCCGAAAACCTTTAGCACAGTCTACAGGTGATATTTATGAAGGGATTTCATTGTACCTTGGTAGGATGACTCCAAATAGTGTCGAGATGAGAACGTCCCCTTTTGGTCGCGATCATTCAGCCTTGATGGCTGCCCGAGCGCAAAACCTTTAGCATAGTCTATAGGTCATATTTATGGAAGGATTTCATTGTAACCTGTAAGTTTGACTCCATATAATGCCTAGATGATGACATCCCCTTTTGGCCGTGATTGGTCAACTGTGACGCCTTCAGGGGCCCGAAGCCCGAAAACCTTGAGCACAGTCTGCAGGTCATATTTATGAAGGGATTTCATTGTAACTTCGTAGGATCACCCCAGAGGATGCCCAGATGAGAATGTCCCCTCTTGGTTGCGATCATTCAACCATGATGGCTGCCCGAGCCCAAAGCCCAAAAACCTTTAGCACAGTCTACAGGTCATATTTACGAAGGAATTTCATTGTAACTTGGTAGGTTGACTCCATATAATGTCTAGATGAGAACGCCCCCTTTGGACGCAATTGGGAAACTGACGGCTACAGGGGCCCGAAGCCCGAAAACCTTTAGCACAGTCTACAGGCCATATTTATGAAGGGATTTCAATGTAACTTGATAGGATGACTCATTTTGGAATAATTTCACTGTAACTTGGTAACTTTCGTTGATATACTAACCGTGAGGGCCAATACATTAACTGTGAGATCACATTAACCCACCCCTCAATTCTTTAGTACAGTGTACACCTCATATTATTTTTATCAAAAACATAGCATACAGGGAACAGAAATGAACATATTCCCAATTAATACAATTCTTGTCTTATTTCATAATCCTTTCATAAACATTGAACATTATCCTTTTCATCAAACACAAGACACAAGTTAAGCTACAGTGTCATTGACACTTTCATTACCGGAAGCGCTTGTCAGAGAGAAAATTGATATAGTAACTCATTGGCATCCGTACATGTGTGCGGTTGCGTACGAAACTGAATTTGCCGCTGCGAATCCAATCGGCATCGGACAGAAAATGTCGAACGATGAGGCTCGTAGCCCCATATAAAAATAGACCGCCTTCTTTCTTCGCATACTTCTTTTTCTTCTCTCAATTGTTTTACCGTTTCACCTCTTTTTTGGGGAGGGGGGGGGGGCGCTGGTCGCCCCCTGCACCCACTCAAACAGACCATCCCCAATGGGTGGAGCAAAATATTCTCCGCCTCGTGAGTTCCAACTTCCGGTTTCTGTATTTTCCGCTTGTGACGACTTATCCACTGTGAATTTATGGTATACTGGTAAAATAAATTAGAATGTTTGCCTCCTCATCTACTCGTTACAGGCACAGTGGAAGAAATCTGGCGCAGATTGAACAAATTTGAGAAAGTCTGGTGCTCACTTTGAAATAACTTCTAAAACTCAACTTAGACTGGAGAAGGAGGTGGGGGGGGGGGGGGGGGGGGGGGTTGCAAATAAAAAATATAGATACTAGGCTGGAAAAACAACATTTTTTTTAGACAACACCTACCTCCGACCCAAACCTTGTTCCTCTTGAATTTACTCCCTACCGTCTGCACAGGATGTAATTTTGACTGTTTACGTTGCATTCCAAGAAGTATTTCACGAATTCTACCGTAGTGTGTGAAGTATCCTTCTGTTAGTCAAATAGTGATTCGAATTTTGAAATTTGTAGACTTTGATTTTTTTTTTTGGGGGGGTGGGGGGGCTTCCGTGGAGCCCCACCCTCCCGACAACGAACGCGCACGCCATCGAGAAACGTGACTTTTCTACGACATACATGTAACAGGACGTGGGCATACTTAATCTAATTCATCTATACCAGGATTATAGCTGAATTCCCTGTACGTTGGGGGTGGCAACCGCCCCCTCCTCGTCTCCTACGCCCATGGTTCTGAGAACAAATTCAAATGACCTCCCGTCAATTAATGATATGTGTTAGTTCCGGTGTAACCGTTCAACTTTCTCCCTACATTCCACCCCACCCGATAGGATAAAACCTCGTGTGTTTCCTCTCCCTAAATATAGAAATTATTTGCTTTTAAAAAGCTTATTTTCTGGCTCCCAAATATGGGTGGAAGATAAAAAAAAAGATATACGCAGGCCATGACGGAATAGCTCACCCCTGCCTCCGCCATGTGGCTTTGCAATCGGTTTATTTATGCTTTCTTCATATTCGAAGATTTTGTTTGTAAAGTTAAAAATTCGAGACTTTCTTCACTTCTATAATTGAGACGTTGTAACTTTTCCTCTTAGAAATGTGGAAGAGAGATAATCCACACACAATGAAAACAGTACTTACTGTAAACATAACACGTCCTGAATAGACAGGTTAATCTTTTAAAATTGAGTTCAAGTTATATGCTCCGCCCAGACTTCAAAGAGTATGGGCTATAAATTCACTGACAGTGAAAAATTGGAACGTGTATCTATATGTCACTTGGAGATGTGGAGTGCAACGTGAGCATCGCGTACACAGTCAGTGATGCCAGATCGAGGACCTGCCGCCAGCTATCTCAACCCCATACTGTCTTGAATCGGTTTCCTTGCAAGACATATATGCGATAAATCAAAGATGGTTAGCCCATTTCCCCAAACTTGATTTCAATGCGATTCGTTTGACTTAATCATTTATTTTTTTCTACGAAGTTCAATGGCAGGACAGTGCCATAGTGGACTTCAGGTGGTGGTGGTGATGGGGAGGTGGGGGAGGGGGAGGCATCACCCAAAGTCCACTCATAGTTTTTTAAGAGAATGTTTTGTTCTTGACTGGAGGAGAATTTTGTTTTAGGTCTCTTGTTGGTTAATATTGCGAATGGAAGCAAAAGCCAGTATTCAGGCTCTAACATACTTTAGAGCTTGATTTTTCGATAAGTAATCCGCATTGAATGCAAAAACGTTACATGGGGGCGCGGTGGCTCAATAGGTAGGGATTCAGGCTGCAAGCCGAGAGGTACTCGGTTCGAATCCCACCTGCGGCAACCGCGTTGTGTCCTTGGGCAAGACACTTCACCCCATTGCCCACGTGGGGGCACAGTGGCGTTGTGTACTAAGGCGTACTGCTCGCGGATGGAGCACCTGTCTTCAACCAATGCTAACCCTGCTTGTGTGGAGTTACCATGTTAGGGAGTTGAGAGTTGCTTGCCGTTGCTCGGTGGTTCTCTCCGTGTACTCTGGCTTCCTCCGTCCGTAAAACTGTTGTGGTCATGATTAGCCATTGTGCAGAAATATGTGACTTTAAACACCAATAACTAAGTAACTAAAACGGTATATAATTTGGTTCTTCAATCAGAAATCTGTTGAAATCAGTGTTTTGGTCTGGTGAAAAATATGGAGTTTATCCCCACCACAATCGGCGATAAACTTCTACCCTACAAAAGAATTTTCATCGGAAAAAGGAATTTTCGGCAGAAAAACATTATTAAATCATTCACAAGTCTGCTTTCGTGCACAATGTTTCTGAAGCTGTTACAAAATTTACCAGTGTGAACTTCAAAATTTTATTTAGAAAGCCTCAACAGTTATTTTCCGTCGTATTTTATTTATTTTACAGAAACGGTCATCACTTTGTGATCGTAAGATTCACTTGGGCCCGAATTTCCTCACAAACATACCGATGTTTGTGGAACGGTTCAGATTTATGTTTTGATCTGCACCCAAATCCATTAAAACACAACTCCTTGCAACAACCTCGAAACTCTCAGGTAAAAATAGTGACGTCACGGCAACCTGGCTCAACGGAGAATTTTCGGACTCGTAGTTAAAGATAAATTAAATGGTGTTCGAACGAGGGAGGAACGGGCATATTTTCATGTTGGAATGTTGGAAGAAATCGATTGTGAATCCGCTGGTGCAGATAACTTGAGTTTTTGGAGTGTTGTTTAAACAGAAAACACACGGGAAAAATTGAGGTGGACGGAGGACGCTGATTTCAAAATTTCTTTGAACGTTACGTCATTGACGCTGCAAGTCTCCAACTGAAAAGCGATGATGGATAACGAGACTCAATATTCTGCGTTTTTGCCTGGCGCGTCATTGGTGTGGAAAATACCTGATTTGAAGATCGTCAGAAGATATATTTGCTATTGTGCTTGACATTCCAAATCCCAAGTTGACTACGCTGTTCAGTAAATTTAAAAGGACTGGAGTGCAACCAGAGAGTCAGGGTGTGCTGACGGCGATTCAAGTTCGGCTAATGCGACTATAACACCGGCTACACGAAGACTGTTTAAAATGTGTACTGACTGAGAAAAAGCACTATCGGAGCATCAGTCTACTATCTGCCACATTGTCAAGGTGATAGCTAAAAATTGCGATTTTTTTGTTTATAAGTGTAAATATTTTCGATAATATGGCTGTCTGGGTTGAATGTAAAGCGTAAAGATAGGTATGTGACGGACCCCGAAAACCGATTTGTCAAACTAACGATAATTCAAGAGCTTCTAAACGAAGTATGAAATTTAATGTTCATTATGTCGCATTTGGGCTATCTGATAACTGATCAAAGAAGCATTCTCCGGTTGTCATTAATTGTTGGAAACCAGTGCATCACACATGTTCTGGACACACACACCCATATTACGCATCTATCCTGTCCATCGTGGATTTGAATTAGCGATTGTTCACGGGTAATTTGAACGTAAACAGTTTAATCGTGTTCTGGCCGTTTCAGACAATCATTAAAATGTCTAGTTGTTTCAAAAGAGGCATATCTCACCAAGCCAGGAGAGCTCCGAGATATGTTGCCAGACATCACAGAACACGAGCTCATAATAATAAAAGTGTATACGAAATGTCAAGCGAGTTTAACTCAAACAAAATACGCATTAATATCTCTATCCATATCAAATTACAAAACACTCGTTAAATCAGAATTAATGTGTTTAAACTTTACGTTCCGGCTGTATAAAGAGTGAAGCAGAATTCTGAGGGGCAGTTGGCCTGAGGGCACTCAGAGAAGGTCCGAGTTTGGCCTTGGCCGTCGAGGGTCATAGGCACCGAGATTGAAAGTCCGCGTATTGTCGTTACCCTGTGAGGGTTGTAAGGAACCGATAGTAGTTTGTTAACGGTTGCGAACCGTAGTGGCATAGTAGCCAAAGAAGTAAAAGCTGTGACGTTGAGGTCCAGAAACCGTATTAAGAGCTTGAGGAAGCGATTGAATAGCTCGCGAGATAAGATAGTTTTAGGCGGTGCAAGAATTGGTGATGTTGAGAACACTTTGCAGAATATTTTTATGTCAGCTTTGTAAGCATATATCTGAAGGTGAATAACTTAACCCCATGAGAGCAAGGCAAGGCGCAAAGTGATCGTGAACTGTGGTAGACGCCGATTGAATTGTGATTGAACTGTGAGAACGCTGATAGAGTCACACAAGCAGAACATTATATGTGTTAAGCCCGAATGACTGTGAAGTTAACCCTGAGAGGAGGAAGCAACGAGAAGTGAATAGACACTCTGTATGTATCACAAACCGTGAGAAAATGAAGATAATGTGAGGCTGATCCAGCGGAGACAGCTAGCTGTGGGATACGTCGAAGGCCCTAAAGAATAAACTTTTATCCGCGTAATTAGTGTATTCTTATGGATAATTTTGTGAGTAATTTGTTTCATATTTTATTTCTTCGTACATGTAAATAAATAATCTTTCAGTGAATTATCGTTGATCACCCATTGGTGCTGTAAGCCACAGGCACCTTCAGGAATCCTAAGAGTCCCAAGCGGACAGGGCCTTGATAAGGTGACAAGGTTTACGTTCGAACTGGGGTTCAGATGACAGTCACTGGCTGTCGGCTGAGCTCTGATAAGAACACAAATTTTCCTCCATCATTTCAAACATCAATTTAACCCCTGTAATCCTGCGACACACATGAAGACTGTTTAAAATGTGTACCGACCAAAATGTATCTGTTACGTGGACTGTTTAATATGTCTACCGACTAAATTTTTCGAAGTATCGGGGCATCAGTCTAATATCTTCCATAGCAATTGTGCGACTGGACAAGCTGGCAGAACTTTTCTCATATCCTAAGAAGTCGGCGCAAGACTTATCGCGCTTCAAGAACACCAGCATTAGAGCGAATGAATGGACGCGAAACCCCCTTCGTAATTAATATTAGGACTGAAAGCGCAGTGAATCGTGCATCGACCGAAACAAAACGGGTAGAAGCCTCGAACTACAGCACCGGTCTACACATTGTGTTGATGTTTTCTCCCAACATAGCCACACTGTTGGACAAATAAACGACTACCGACAAGCTATCTTGCCAACCACGTCTCCGAATTGGACTTTTATTTATTTTTTACAATATCTTTGAGATATTGGTACCCCTGATGGAGGAGAAATTTCCAAATACAGATACAGAATAGATTATGCTACCCGTTACGTCATTGGTAAACAAACATGTCGGCTGCTGGCGTTAAATGACAACAACGGCGAGCTTTTGAGTGAAATCAAGGGAAAATGAAGACCCTCCGATAAGGTAGTAATGCGAAAATTTGCTCTTTCACCTATTCTTTAATTTGAGTGGTTGTTTATAATTGAATAACAAACAGAACAGGAGATACGTGATATAGTCTAATATATATATATATATTTATTGGTGTTTAAGGTCACATACTTATGCACAATGGCTAATCATGACCGTGACAGTTTTACAGGTGGGAGGAGCCGGAGTACCCGGAGAGAACCACCGAGCAACGACGAGCAGGTACCAGCTCCCCAACATCGTAACTCCGCACTGCAGCACAGGCAGGGTTAGGTTGGTTGAAGACATGCACACCATCGACCTGCAGTACGCCTTAGTACAATGCGTCATCGTGCCCCGATGTGGACAATCGGGGTGAAGTGCCTTGCCCAAGGACACAACGCGGGAATCCGAATCGATCGCTCAGACGGTCACCCATCCGAGGATTAACCGGGCTCGACGTTGCTTAACTTCGGTGATCTGACGAGAACCGGTTACCGCAATGCCACCGCGCCCCCTATAGTCTAAAATACGGTAGATATGGAAAAGACAGCAGTTTTCCACCATTTTTTCTCAACTATAATCACCATTGATACTTTTTTTATTGGGGTTTAACGACACTTTCAACATCCAGGGTCTCCACCCCGTGTCGGACAGTTTGACGGATGGAGGAAGCCCGAATACCCGGAGAGAACCACCGAACAGTGGCGAGCAACTGTGAGACTCTTCAACGTAGTAACTCCATACAAGCAGGGTTAACACTGGTTGAAGACCAGTGCACCATCAACCATTCGAAGAAGGCATGCCTTGATAATGTAGCTGAAATATTTTTTTCGTCAGGACTTGAGTCATGACAAGTTGTGGAAAACTGGATTTAAACTCCCCTCCCTAATCGGTCATCTTAGTGACATACCTGAGCACACATGCTGCTTTTGCTGTACTATCGCTGCGACAATTCCATTTGAAACGCCACAAAAACCCACTACCGACAACTACCAAATTCTTGATACTGTTTGAATTCGATCGGATATTATGATCAGTGGACGGGTGGGCGTCGTTTACAAACCATATTTTATAAATGCCCCCTCATTGGAATGGGTTCGTTCCAATAATGAGTCATCGGGTATAGTTTTTTGTTTAAAAGCGAACATTTGAAACCTCCCCAAATGTCAAAAGTGATTCTCGTTCCTGAGAGCTTCTGACTTTGTCGAAGGATGACCATTTGGGCACAGTATAGTATGTCTGAAGCTGAAGAAGTACATCGTTGTGTCTTGTGTCTGGAAGGAGTCAGAAATCTTCCTGCTTCAAGGTCGGGGAACTGGCCTCTCTCAGGGAATCGTGACATTAGTGGAGGGGACGGGGGTTCTAGGACATGGAAGCCCCTTGTCGCTGGATTTAGAAACATTCATCGTCTCCGCGGGAAAGTCAATGAATTAGCTACAGTGATCGAGGGTGGGGTGTGGATTTTGGCGTTATGGGCCTAACCGAGGCATGGGTAAGATAGAACGAACTTGTATACCAGATGTGGGTGTGCATAGACAGGTGTGTTGCGAATTGGAGGTCAGAAAAGAAGGAAGATGTATGTTAAGGAGGAATTGAATCCTTCGCTCATCTCGAATCTTACATACGTCTAGTACTCCGGTCCCGTTCTCCCGTGAAATAGAAAAGGTGAAGGTCCAGTTAAAAAACACAAGTGCCGCTCTGGATTGTTTCTTTGCACCGGGGGAAAGCCTGAATGGAATGATTCAATATACACAACACCTATATCAAATATCTCGGAACTGGAGAGCCGAGGGCCCAGAATAATCTCAATGGGCAGTGCACGTGTAAAGGAGGCATTCGCAATCGTGGTAAGAAAATCAATACAAGTGGGAGGAAGCTGTTGGTCTTCAAAAATGATCCCGATCTGAATATTCTGCACATGTTTGAGAGTTGTTAGGGGAAAGGACCCGGGGAAGGATTGACAGAATAATAATTAATTATTTGGTCATGTAATACTGGCTGATGGAGTGAGGTTACTAGAGTTAGAAGGGGGTGATGAGAGTAAAAGGGATTTGGACAGTGATCACATCTCGGCCAAGCAGTCTGTTTAGTCTTTGGAATGTCTGTTGCCGACCTCTGCTCTTGTCCAAGTCTCAGCATGTACACTGGTCACAATTAGCCATTGTACAGAAATATGTGATCTTAAACACCAATAAATAAATACAGAATATACAATCAAAAGACATGTTGCTTCATTTCCCCGAGTCGGTTTCTGTTTATACAAAGTTATATCCCTTGTGCACAGCGAAGGCCTGTCTGGTTCTCAAGGCCGAAAGTTAATGGAGTAGTGACTTGGACAGGCATTGATCGAGCGTCTCAAATCTTATGAAGCAAATAAACTATCGAGATGCGGCTGGAAAAAACATTGCTCGGGCGGCGCGTATCTTATCAAGAAAACAAGCTATATAGTAATTACTTTTATTAACCAACATGAAATTAAGCACTGGGTTGAAAAGACAATGGAAGACTGAATAGAATGAAAGTGGACTAAGCTGTCATTTAATGATTGAGGTCTTCTATGCGACAGCAAAGCCGAAAAGTAACAAAATTTAAAAATTTAAACAAAGTGAAAAATATAAAATATGAATATGCGAAATATATATACTACTCAAAGTTTGCCAAGCACCAAATATTTGACACATCATTGTAAAATTTGCTTGTGACATATTTGCGATATATTTGGTGGATATGATTGAGGAATATATTGAGATGGTCCCCAGTATTTACATTAGCTCTCCTGACAGGCAGACTTTTCGTGACAGTCATGGCAAGCATGTACTCCTTGATTTTCATGATGTTTTCGTGTACTGTCTACATGTAAATGACATGTGTAGGGTATTCAATCTTAATTTCAACACAAACTCTTGTGATTTAATGATTGAATATGGCAAATGCAAATGTAAGAAGACGTTTGTCTGAAGCAGAAATGTGGCGGGCTGTAGGGATGATGGAGCAAGGGCTACCCATCCTCAGGTTGGTAAAGCCCTTGGTGTGCACCATACGGTGATCACCAGAGCCAGGGCAAGATTTCAGCAGTATGGCACACCAGTAAGACGACATGGCGGTGACAGAGACAGGGCGACATCTGCAGCTGAGGACCGGTTTTTGATCATTCAGGCCCGTAGGAACCGCTTTGCCACAGCAACCCAGCTTCGCAGTGACCTTCAGAATGCATCCGGAGTAAATGTTTCGACACAGACTATCTGGGCAAGGTTGCACGAAGGTGGTCTCCGATCGAGAAGACCATGTATTCGCATCCCGCTGTCCCAGAACCACCGCCAGGCACGATATGAATGGGCCATGGACCACGCTGGATCGACCAGAGAAGATTGGCGACCTGTCCTTTTTACAGATGAGTCAAGGTACTGCCTATACCACACAGATAGGCGTTGTAGGGTATGGAGAAGACCAGGAGAGCGATTCCACGCAGCCAACATTGCTGAGCATGACCGCTATGGTGGAGGGTCAATCATGGTCTGGAGCGGCATCAGCTGGGATGGACGTACAGAGCTATGTGTCCTTGAACGTGGTGCATTGACTTCACAACGGTATATTGATGAGATCCTGGATGTCCACGCCAGAGTGTATGCAGGTGCAGTGGGTGATAGATTCATTTTGATGGACGATAATGCCCGTCCTCATGTTGCCCGTACTGTCGGGGAGTACCGACAGAGGGAGAGGATTGACCGTACGGTCTGTCCAGCAAGATCCCCTGACCTCAATCCAATCGAACACGTCTAGAATGAGTTGCAGCTTGCAATATCAGACCGTCCAGTCCCGCCAAGAAGTGTCCAGGAGCTTGGTGCCATGCTGGTCCAGGAATGGAACAACATCCCACAAAGAACCACAAGGATCCTGTTTGGGAGCATGAGAAGGCGTTGTCCAGCTGTAATTAACAGTAATGGGTTTCATACTCGATGTTGAAGCCATACCAGTCAACTCTTTGGCATATTGAAAAATTTCTTCTTTTACCAAAAATATCCATTTCCATGGTTATCGAATTCAAAATCTAAAAAATAATGTCAAACACAAATAAAATCTCAATTTCTGCACTTAAATCATTAAAGATATAACGAAATAAAAAATATATACACTTTTCATTACAATATTTCAACTAAAACATAAAATAGGTAGTTGGATGTACTTGGTGTTTAGCAAACTTTGAGTAGTACATGAAAAGGGGAGATGGGCGGATATGACGCTTGGGGACGTTGGAGGGTAAAATTTCCAAATATTAAGAAGTCACTGATGCTCACGTGAGCTGTAACCTAGATGGGATACACTGCAATTTACAAACAAAGGGACTGACTTAATTGGTAATTACGTCGAGTTCAGCCGCTGCCAAAGAAAATAGTGCATTTCTGGCATTGGCCGAATCAGCTGGACGCAATAGGTGACTGGCTGATAGTCTGGAACCGCGAGAAACTCTTCTGGTGGAAGTGTATTCTTGCGACTGACAAAATGATTACAAAGAAAATTTGTATGGGGTTTCCAATTAAAATTTAAGGCCAGGACCTGCGTGTAACGTGATCAGACTAAGGTTCAATGTTGCTTTATGTACAGGGACGCAGGTCACTGAAAAGCTATCAGCCTCCATCCCATGCTCCACTCTGCCTTGGTAATGAGTTACTACTCCCAAAGATTAGCGAAAGTGGACAACCCTATATTGTTTAATAAATACAGCAAGCTCATGCGAATTTGCTGTTAATTTACTAACCCTTTACCTAACCTGAAAAGCAGACGACACTTACAAAAATAATTCTTGAATAACTAATTTTTTTTTCATTTTTTGTCTCAAAAACATAGGTTATGACCCCTCGTTGGAACGAGCGCGACGAACTCGTTCCAACGAGGGGTCATAACCTATGTTTTTGAGACAAAAAAATGAAAAAAATAATGAAAATTAATTGGCGATTTTTGAGAATAGCGCTGGCCGGTTTTGGCCGTTACGTTAGGTAAAGGGTTAACCAAAATAGAATTAGGTACTGGGTTGAAAAGACAATGGAAGGCTGAATAGAATGAAAGTGGACTAAGCTGCCATTTAATAATTGATGTTTTCTTTGTGGCAGCAAAGCCAAAAAGCAACAAAATTTAAACAAAGTGAAAAATATAAAATAGGATTATGTGAAAGATATATATGATATGTACATGAAAATTGGAGATGGGCAAATAAGACGCCACAGATGGTCCTCATTGTTACCAAGTAGCTGAATGTTGACTAATACCACATGAACCACCACATGAACAATGGGGGCCATCCCGCCCAGCTAGCCCCCGGTAGCTATATTTCAAGATATTTTGGTAATGTCCCGTCCAGAGAGGGCGGGAAATGAAAAACTATGGACAATATGTAATATGTACGAAAACTGTGATATGTATACTGCTGACAAATTTAGAATCCATATAGTGTCTGTGTTTGTACCTAAGATTTACAACACCATGAAAATAAAGCACATGCGTTGCCTACATTGCCACATCTGGTAACTCTTCCAGTTGGTTGTAGAACATAGGTTGTGTGCCGGCCCGAGCACTGCCCACAGGCTGGGATCGTGTGAGAACAGCAGGTGGAGGATGCAGTAATGTTGCAACTGCGATGGAATTGGAAACTTCGGGTCAGCTCAAGCATGACCCGGTACCGCTGTGACAGGAAATCTGCTTGTGAATGACGACAGGTAACCGGCAATCGAAAACCGCAGGGTTATGGGCCAGCTCATGCACTTCCTATGGAAAGAAATCCGAGGAGGATGGGAATTGTATTATATATGACATGTGCTTGGTAGCAAGATGAAGCCTCATAGCGGTTGGAACACTGAAGAAATGGCCATAATGGCGGCCAGCACATGCTGGACCCGTGGGGGAATTGTGTTACGGAAGATCTGAACAATGGCAAAGACCCATGGTCTTCCATAGGTTATGAGCTGAGGAGGGGATGACAGCGGACATGATGGTGGAAAGCGTTGCTTTTCCAGCGACCCATGAGCAGAATCTGAGCATCTGAAAAACCAAGGTTGGCCGCTAATGTGGCCGCACCGATGCGGAAGCTGTGACCTTAGAAAACATCAGTGTGAAGATGACAACAAGCCAAACAGCGTGTTAGGATTTTGTTGAAACGGGAGCACAGAACAGGAGAACCGTTCGCAAGGGCAAATAGAAGACCGGACTCAGAGCACCGTGTTTGGAGACAGGAGTGCAGAATGTAGTCCGGACAGTCCGGAAGGTTAGAGCGATTAACTTGCACTACATGGGGCGGGCAGACCAGCCAACATTTTGCAGGTTAAGAAACTCTGCGTTGTGTCTACTAAGCCAGTGATATTGTGATAGCTTATTGTAGAGATTGTGGATATGATCGATCGGGGTACATAGTGCTCCTGAAAGAGAAACGCGATAAAAAGGCAAAGCAAATGTTGTGGGACGGGTCAAATGAGAGGCAGGGATAGACGGTGGCAAAAGGTAGACAGCTTAAGTTTTGCGGCTACATATTGTCGTCGAGTACTTGGCGATAAGGCATTGTCAATCAGTAGATTCACTGTGTCATCCAATTCCGAAGAGACATGGTCGTGTCCACCACTGTAGGCTGTACCTGCGCTGCTGGACAAAGTTTCTTGAACAGGTCGACCTGACAACGAAAAGGGGCATCAGCCATTGCATTAAATTTACCTGGAATGTGTTTGGCTTTGAATAAGATGTTATGTTGAAGACGTGCTAACACAAAACGGCGCAGCAGGAGGAGTCTACGGTACTTAGTGGTCTGGGAATTGATTATGGCGTCAACGGCTGCATTATCGGAATAAAAAAGAACACATTGATTAGCCAACAGTTCATCGCAGGTTTGCATGGCAAGGACTATGGAATAGAACTCCAGGACTGCTATATTCTCACCTCGTTCGGACTGCGTCCACTGACCATGTAGTCATCGATCCTGAAAAATTGCTGAAAACCCAACTGTGGCAGCCTCATCTGTATGCAGTCGTAAGGTGGTGCTGTTGAACCAGCGATTATCCCGAAAGAGAGTTCGACCATTGTATATGTCCAGACACCCGAAAATTTCCAAGAATTAAGAATTCACTGATGCTTACGTTGACTGTAACCTATATGGGATTAACTAAAATTTACAAACAAAGAGACTGACTTAATTAGTAATTAGGTCGAGTTCAGCCGCTGCCAAAGAAAATAGTGCATTCCTGGCATTGACCGAATCAGTCAGACGCAATAGGCGACTGGCAGATAATCTGGAACCGCGGGAAACTCTTTTGGTGGAAGTGTATTCCTGCGACTAACAAACTGATTACAAAGAAAATTTGTATGGGGTTTCCAATTAAAATTTAAGGCCAGGATCTGCGTGGGACCTGATAAGACTAAAGGTTCAATGTTGCTTTATGTAGAGGGACACAGATCACTGAAAAGCTATTAACCTTCATTCCATGCTACACCCTGCCCTGGTAATGAGATACTCGTATTCCCAAAGATTAGCAAAAGTGGACAACCCTATATTGTTTAATAAATACAGTAAGTTCGGGCGAATTTGCTGTTAATTAACTAGCGGCCTCTAGTACGACTCTGCGACTCATCTTGGAAAATGGGATTGTATAGGCCCAACCACAGACACATACTAGATAGTGACGGTGTAAGTAGTATTCCGTAAGTGGAATTCCAAGCTTGCTAGATATTTCTGACCATTCGTCAATCTCTATATACCCTCGTCCAAGTCTTTAATAGACTCAATCAAGCCCACATCAGTCTATGTCAGAATATTCCTGTGATTTGTATCTGGTGCGAAGAGTGTTAGTTAATACATTGGTGTATGTATTGTTTCTAATTTCTGCTTACTTGAATGAAAGTATCTCTAACATATTTGTTTTTCTCTTTCTTAGCTTTTTTCTTATGGGAGCGTGAACCGCGTTTCCACGCCTGGATTTTAATAACTAAAACATATTAACTCTTTCAACACGAGGGACCTTTTTTCCGGCCCAGCAACACAATACGTCATAATTTCATTAAGTAGGATGGCTACTAAGTGAACGTGTGCGGTAGAACAATTAATATTTTCAACGTGCAGCCTTCAGGCTGCACGTTGAAAGTATTAATTGCCCTACCCCCAAATAATGGATATAGACTCTTCCAATTTCTTTCATTTAACTGGCATGGAAGATACCACCAGTGTTCGAAGGGTTAATTGACTTTGACTGTTGTATGATCGTCTGAGGTTTTTTGTTTCACTTGTTTTATCGGAATTTGGATAAGTCATTGTGGTCTTGTGGTGTGAGGTTTGTTGCTTTGGAATCTGACCATGAGAAAATGTGGTCGTAAAGTGTTTTTTTTTTTATTTTTGGACGGATTTTGAACAAGGCGAGGCAGTCAGTAAAGAGCGGTTGCTGAGTTCAGTTGAATGAACGAGGGTCACAAGAAGGACCAGGTTATTTAGCAATCTGGTCGTGGATAAACTGCCTTCTGCATGGGGGATGACCGTTTGAAGTTATGGCTATAAAGAGTGGAGGTGGGTTGATTGCAGAAAGCAGTTAAAAGGGTTAACAATGTATGCACAAGACATACAGCAACTGCTCTGATTGCTCTCCGTCTCATTTCGTTAAAATGGGGTTCTATAGGCACAGACAGACCATAAAAAGAACTCCGTTGGTGGAATTCCTAATCGATTCTGTGAAAATGGGATTCCATTATTTGACATACACTTTCAAGGGTATTCCCCTTCCCCCGTGGCGTACCCACGCGGAAGGGGTTGGCCCCTGAAATTTTGACCTTTTCTCAAAAACATTGGGCATCTTTATCATAATGTAAAGCCCTAAAATGGTCCTCAATGTATTTTGCAAACTGTTCTCGGTCGCTATCTCCTCCCACTTCCCGCCGGTCGTTACCACCATAGGGAAGTGGGAGGAGATAGCGACCGAAGGGTTCTAGTTAGGACCGGGGGGGGGGGTTGTGACCCCCCCCCCCACCCAATGGCATTCCAAATATGTTTGCATACCCGCCCAACTGGCTAGTGCTCCCCCTACTATAGAATCCTGTCTATGTGCCTGCCCTTTCCTGTCAAAAACCACATGAATATTTGTTATAGCTCTACAATTTTATTGAGTTCACAATACAATATTTGTAAAAATTCAACGTTTCTTACAAAGTTCAGGCTTTGTTCTGTTCAGCACTTTGTTCTTTTCACGCCTTATCAGCCTAACGAAGGTTATTTATTTATTTATTTATTTATTTATTTATTTATTTATTTATTTATTTATTTATTTATTTATTTGTGTTTAAGGTCACACACTTATGCACAGTGGCTAATCGTGACCATGACAGTTTTACGGGTGGAGGAAGCCGGAGTACCCGGAGAGAACCACCGAGCATCGACGAGCAACTGTCAGCTCCTCAACATTCTAACTCTGTTCAAGCTCCGCTCAAGCAGAGTTACAGCGGCTTAAGACATGTGCACCATCGACGTGCAGTACGCCTTGCGTCATCCTGCCCCCATGTTGGCAACCGGGATAACGTGCCTTGCCCAAGGACACAACGCGGGTCGTCCCGGACGGGGATCCTAACGAAGGTTAAAAAGAGCGAAGGTTGGTGAGAAGTGATTAGAACGAAGAATAGAACTGACAACCCAGCATTACGTCACTGGGTCACGTGACTGTGGCGTCTTTTCAGGGGTCCGATGCCCAGGTACGGCCAAAGGAGTCAATCCATCACTCTCCCACTATTCGTCTTCGTTACAGTAACTGGAGGGTGACACCACGTAAGTGGCTTTAAAAATGCCGTTGTAATGCTGCTGCAAAAAGACATGATCACGTAATTTATGTGCCGCCATTTTTTAATTTCAAGGGCTACTCGGCCTGGAAAGGTTATGATTCTCCCCACTGGCGTACGTATGCAAAGAAACACCTTCCCAATCCTCAAATGGAAGAAATTCCCTCAAGATGAAATTTCAGCTGTTGAAAGGTTTGAGGTTTCTGAAACGTTCGAATTGGACTGAACTCCTTATATGCTGCTGGTGGATATTCCTGCCAGGATACAAAATCCCTTGCCACTGAATCAAGTAAAGTTTGGGTACATTTCACCAAATTTCTTCCCTGTTAATTGAATGAACTTTTCAACCAATGATTTCTTTAGATAAATCTAGATGAATTTTTCATCACATCTGGTCATGCCTGCTTTACTGCAGCATTGACTAGATTGGATGAAAAATATTTAAAAAATACTCAGCGGGTTAAGAGTTAATGAAGACCTCGTAAAATGTTCTTTGTTTGTTCAAGGATAATACTAGTCTTTTCTGGGTTTAAAATATATGCTTCAATCAGAAAAGATTCTCGCAAATGATTCTCGGTGGGTAGGAAAACAATGAGAATCAACTTTGATTCTCGCAAAATGTTCATGCAATAAATTCTTGGTAGAGATGGGCAATATTGGAATTTTGAGTTCGGTATCGATTTCGGCATTTTTAGGGGGGGGGGGGGGGGGGGTATACCTCATTATCGGTTCGGTATTCCGTATCTGACTTGACAGAAATTGACTGATGGTACTATTCACACCTAGAAAATACAGAATATAGACAGAACGGCATTCGCGTTCGAACTGTCATTTGTTACCGCACGAGATCGATTTTGGCGGTGGGATAATATTGAACGAGAAGCCGAACAGTTCGAACGCGTATGCTGTTCTGTATATATTGCACGCCTACAGTTTACTAAAAAATTATTAAAAACACAAATTATTGCCAAAAATAACCAAAAATGTAAAAACAAGAAATAGTTAAAATACAAAGAAATATTGTTCGTTTTTGCAGAAAAAGGCTGTATTTTCAGGGGGTCGGGGGGGGGGGGGTCGGAAAAAATTGCATGAATATAGGTGGGTGGGGGTGGGTGGGTGGCCAAGTGCCAAAAGAAGTGCGAAAACAGTTAATGCCTTTTTCCCCCCTTTTTCACTGTTATGGCATCTTTTGTGTCCCAAACTGTAACAAAATGTCACCAATTGATCACAAAAGCCCATTTAGAAGCATTATTAACAAAACTAAACCCCTTAATATAAAAATATTGGAGAATTTCATCCCAAACTGACTTAAGGATGGGGGTGGGTGCCCAATATTGAGCGGAAAAGAATTGCCCGACAATTTTCTCCAAAAGTCAACAAAAATATCCATTCACAACATAATTCATTCATAGCAAGTTTTTTTTTTAATAGACCATTCTTTAAAATAAAGCATAGCATATATAACATAATTGTCTAATGAGTCATAATAGCTAGGTGGGACTGATTTTTCAAAATGAAAAAATTTAAAATATGACTTTTTTCTCAATCCCTCTCCCCCCCCCCCCCCCCCCCCAAAAAAAAAAAAAAGAAAAAAAAAGTCTGGTTTAACAAGAACAAGTCTTTTTGATCGCTATCCTGGTATGCAGATGCGATAACAAAAACAAGAACACAAGGTTTGCCCTTCTTGAGCCAGAACAAAAACAAATTCCCATTTACTCAACCAATATTTGCAACATATACACGATTTCAGTATTAGCAGCAGTATATTAATTATGGGCACAACGGGCACAGTGCTCACATATGCCTGCATATGCCATGATTTACAGAAACTAGACTGTTCGAAGTGCATATCACTGCATATCAGAGATAAAATTAGGAAAGGCATTTAAATTTGGTTTAAAATCAAAGGTTTCTGGGAAAAACTTTAATTGAGTTTAATTTGCAAGGTAAACACCGACAAACTAGATTTGTAAGAATATTGAGCTACACAGTTAGTTTGTCTCGATTGTCTGATCTGGTTTGATTGGGGTTTTACATCGCTTTCAACAACTATGGCTATGTGATGCCTATATCACAACGTTGTTATTTCCCAAAATGAAGGTAGAATTATTGAAACAGATCCACTGGATGGCCTAAGGAATTCACCAACCACTGAAGGAACTATCAAGCTCATCCACACAGACACTTCACGGTCATGGTTAGCCATTGTGCATAAGTATGTGACCTTAAACACCAATAAATAAATAAATACACAGACACCCCAGTATAAGGATACAACAAATTCCTTAGAATTTGCTACATCAATAAAGTATTAAAATGTCTGTAAGAACAGCCAGGCCATCGCTGCTGGGCTTTAACAACCTGGCTACCAAATGTGGACCTATTATACCCGGACCCACACGGGGATCAAGCTATACAGTAATATGTCTTTGTGAACTGAGGTGAATCTGGTAAGTCTTTAAAATTGCATCCGATAGAGTAAATGGAAACATGTTTGGACAAAGAAAAAATGTGTATTGAATCAGTGTACATTTCGCGTTTCGAGTTGGTATTCGAGTGCCAAAGTTTTTAATATAAAATGTATGAGAAAGGGATGGGCACCCCCAAAATGTCATAGAAAAACATGCAGGAAAGGGTGGGTAGGTAAAAAAAATCTGCAAAATAAAAATGTCCACCTATGTTCACGCATTTTTTTTCCGTCCACCTCCCCTGGTATTTTATGAAAATAAAAGCAAAGAAGTGCAATAAAAGTTGTTCTTGTATCATTCTACCACAGCGCTGCGAATGCCACTTCCAATGGGCTAGTAGTATAGCTCGTATGTTTCACCTCTAGGTTGCAGGACCCCGGTGCAGGACCTCTGAAGTGACGTCATGTCACGTGACGTAGTGGCGCCATGTTGTGTTGTCATGGTAACCCGCGTGTGATACGGTGATAGGGTGATACGTGTTTCCGTCGTCCATTTTGTACACTGGAGGCCGCCATCTTGGTTTCTATGGTAGTACGTGATTGTTATGTTACCCAATTTTTCTGCCATAAGACGGGGTATGTTCGGAGGGTGTGTTCGATTGTAGAAGAGTAAATCTAATTACCACAAACAACCCGACAATCCTTCCAAATCACCAAAAACCACCCAACTTTTACTATTTCGAATTCTTTCAGAATTCTCTGCTTCTATCTATATATGCAATAGTTTTCCTCTATCTGTTCATGTTCCCTTGTTCTAGAGTATACTCCAGTAGCGTAGAAGAGCCTATTAGTTGGAACAGTTTTGCTTATTTTTACTATATTTAGCTATTTCTGGTCTATTCTTGTTAGTTCTGACCCTATTCCAAGTACTCTTGTTGTTTCATATATCTAAATTATAATTAACCAATCAGATTGCTTGATTTCCCATAATCTGTATACAGAGTTATCTCCCATGTGTATAATAAAAGATTATATCCAATGGCAATATCCCCAGGCACCCCAATTTCGGCACCCCTTTTGTGAAAACACCTGTGGCTATGGAATCCCTTTTTTGTCATATGTGCTTATGTGAAAAAGCACAATGTGACACAATGTGCCCTAGCACAAAGGCACATGCTTTATGTGCCGATATGTGCTTATGTGAAAAGAGAGAATGTGACACAATGTGCCATATCACATAGGCACATACGGGTATTTGAGAATACCTTTGGCCTGGTATTGTATTATTTGAGGATACCTATCGAGGAGAATCCCTTTTTGTCATATGTGCTTATGTGAAAAGGCACAATGTGACACAGTATGTCCTATCACATAGGCATATGCTTTTTGCGCCGATATGTGCTTATGTGAAAAGGCACAATGTGACACAATATGCCCTATCACATAGGCACATACGGGTATTTGAGGATACCTATGGCCTGGTACTGTATTATTTGAGGATACCTATCGAGGATACCTACTGGAGAATCCCTTTTTGTCATATGTGCTTATGTGAAAAGGCACAATGTGACACAATATGCCCTATCACATAGGCACATAAGGGTATTTGAGGATACCTATGGTCTGGTATTGTATTATTTGAGGATACCTATTGAGGATACCTATCGAGGATACCTTTTGGAGAATCCCTTTTTTGTCGCATTAGGCTACGTAAAAACCCCCAGTGGGTCTAATGTAGTCTTACCAACCGCTTCCATCTTGTCGCCAAGGCTCCAAGGCCATTACAGGTCTATGGCCTATCTGTCCTATCATTAGCTTCTACAACAGTCTTGTTCCACTGCGGCCTTGTACCAGTACTATTGGCTTCTGTTATTCAGCCCCATATCTCATCCATTACTTCCTAGCTATACCTATCTCAGTTTCGACTATAACATTGATCAAGGTTGAATCAGATTTCTCCTGTATACATATAAGGCATTCCGTTATTGAGATTCCTAGCCGACTCCGTAAAATTTGGATTCCGTGTTTTAACATCGTCCACTCGAGGGTATGGAAAGGGATTGATAACAACCAATTATTATTACGAGACCCTGAACAGATACAACCAGTCACTACAAAGCAACGAAGTAAACATAACAAATTGAAAGAATGTCAAACTAGTCAGATTGATCGAACTAGTTGGACAGACAGAACAGAACAAAGTGAACAAACATCCAACACAACCAAGATCGAAGTGAACAGAACTGATTTATAAATAGATACAAGACAACTGTTCGAATGAAATGAACGAAGATCCAACAGAACCAAGATCGAAGTGAATTGACCATAACAAAGTTTTCACCTGAATGAACTATAATCCCTAAATATAACCCAATGTTAATCCCCTTGAATTGAACAAACCTGAATGAACCCTTTGGACTGGACAAAGTTTTCAACTGAATGAACTTTATGTAATTAAAACCCTTGAACTGAATGAACGAACTATAACCCTAATGAATGTATATATAGTTAACCCCTTTCAACTGAATTAACTATATATAATATAAATAAATATTAACACCTTTTTGAACTGAATGAATTGTTAAACTTGATAAATTTTAACTGAATGAACTACAACCCATTAAACTGAATTCTTCTAACAGGGAAGGGAAATACCATCGAGTGGACGATGTTAAAACACGGAATCCAAATTTTACGGACTCAGCTAGGAATCTCAATAACGGAATGCCTTATATGTATACAGGGGAAATCTGATTCAACCTTGATCAATGTTATAGTCGAGACTGAGATAGGTATAGCTAGGAAGTAATGGATGAGATATGGGGCAGAATAACAGAAGCCAATAGTACTGGTACAAGGCCGCAGTGGAACAAGACTGTTGTAGAAGCTAATGATAGGACAGATAGGCCATAGACCTGTAATGGCCTTGGAGCTTTGGCGACAAGATGGAAGCGGTTGGTAAGACTACATTAGACCCATTGAGGGCTTTTACATAGCCTAATGCGACAAAAAAGGGATTCTCCAAAAGGTATCCTCGATAGGTATTCTCAATAGGTATCCTCAAATAATACAATACCATAGGTATCCTCAAATACCTGTATGTGCCTATGTGATAGGGCATATTGTGTCACATTGTGCCTTTTCACATAAGCACATATGACAAAAAGGGATTCTCCAGTAGGTATCCTCGATAGGTATCCTCAAATAATACCATACCAGGTCATAGGTATCCTCAAATAGCCGTATGTGCCTATGTGATAGGGCATATTGTGTCACATTGTGCCTTTTCACATAAGCACATATCGGAACATAAAGCATGTGCCTACGTGATATGGCATATTGTGTCACATTGTGCCTTTTCACATAAGCACATATGACAAAAAAGGATTCTCCAGTAGGTATCCTCGATAGGTATCCCCAAATAATACAATACCAGGCCAAAGGTATCCTCAAATACCCGTATGTGCCTATGTGATAGGACACAATGTGTCACATTGTGCCTTTTCACATAAGCACATATCGGCACATAAAGCATGTGCCTTTGTGCTAGGGCACATTGTGTCACATTGTGCTTTTTCACATAAGCACATATGACAAAAAAGGGATTCCATAGCCACAGGTGTTTTCAAAAAAGGGGTGCCGAAATTGGGGTGCATGGGGATATTGCCACTGGATATAATCTTTTATTATACACATGGGAGATAACTCTGTATACAGATTATGGGAAATCAAGCAATCTGATTGGTTAGTTATAATTTAGATATATGAAACAACAAGAGTACTTGGAATAGGGTCAGAACTAACAAGAATAGACCAGAAATAGCTAAATATAGTAATAATAAGCAAAGCTGTTCCAACTAATAGGCTCTTCTACGCTACTGGAGTATACTCTAGAACAAAGGAACATGAACACTATTGCATATATAGATAGAAGCAGAGAATTCTGAAAGAATTCGAAATAGTAAAAGTTGGGTGGATTTTGGTGATTTGGAAGGATTGTCGGGTTGTTTGTGGTAATTAGATTTACTCTTCTACAAAGGAACACACCCTCCGAACATACCCTGTCTTATTGCAGAAAAATTTGGTAACATAGCAACCACGTGCTACCATAGAAACCAAGATGGCGGCCTCCAGTATACAAAATGGACGACGGAAACACGTATCACCCTAACAACACGCGCTGCGCATGCGTACTAACACCACGTATCACTATGGAGATGACGTCACAACATGGCCGCTCACGCGGGTTACCATGACAACACAACTTGGCGCCACTACGTCACGTGATATGACGTCACTTCCGGGGTCCTGCAACCTAGAGGTGAAACATACGAGCTATACTACTTGAGCTCAACATTGGTATTCTTTTGCCAACACAAATCATATCTACAGTAATTTTGTGACCTGTTCGAAACACATCTTAACCTTTAACCCTTTACCTAACGAATCGCCCGCATCCGCCCGCGTAATATGCAAATTGAGGAGTTGAAAAAATTTAATTTTTCAAAATATTTCAACAAAACCATATCATGTGACCCCTCATTGGAACGAGCTCATTGAGCTCGTTCCATTGAGGGGTCACATGATATGGTTTTGTTTACATTTTTTGAAAATTTTAAAAAAATTATATTTAAAATAATAAATTTTGATATTGTCTGCGTTGGATAAAGGGTTAAGGGCCTATTTCAGGTTTTTTGCGATCTTAGAGCCCCACAGACAGCCAATACTTGACTGGAAATCACTGCTAAGCAACTGGACATGTACATGTTGTAGTCTAGTGGGAATGCAGGACGATTGACCAGGCTTTTAAGGGTTAACAAAACTGAAAAGAAAATCAGTCATTTCTTTCTATCAAACCTCAACAAGGTCTAATAAATAGCAAATGCACGAAAATTTGAAAATACAGATAGTTTCGGGATGCAATGATTGTTTCGGTTCGGTTTTTCGTTATCCCCGTGATATCGGTATCGGTTCGGTTTTTCGGTATAGTGCCCATCTCTAATTCTTGTCATATATTCTAAAACTACCTTTACTGGTGTGAGGAATTCTACTTATGTTTGTTCCCCCCATAATGAAGTAACACTTTGACTTAGCAGCCAAGACTTCACGAGAACTCTCTACCTCGGTACTGTAACTTCCATCAGCACCACCAACAGAGGCCTCTATTTTGAAGCCTGTCTTCTACGTAAACATGCAAGACAAGAAAACCATTAAAATTGGAACAAGGCTCTGAGGGGGGGGGGGGGGGGGGGGGTTAAACTCTAGTAAATATATGAGGTTTGTTTATTGCTATGTAATCAGATGTAATATGTAATGGTTGCACTCACAGGAGTATCACAGACCTATCAAATTCAAAATTATTTAAGAAATGTAAAATGATTCACGTAGCAGGAGTTGGTGGGAATCAAAACTGATTTTCGCAAATTGGGACAGATTTAAAGGCCTACCGTCTGACATTCATCAATGGAAAGCTCTCGCTATAAGTAAAACATAATAATAATTAACAATTAATCTACATCTTAGATGAACTAGAACTGTATCCAGTTCAGAAGTTAACTTTTAAAAGCTAAGGCTCAAATCGGAACTGAATAATCCGCTTTTAGCGTGGAACACCATTTAATGATTTCCCGAACCTCACTCACCAACTCTTTCAGAATTCTGTTCCTTGCTTCACGAAAAGATAACTGACTTTCCGAGGATATGGTCCGCGTCCACGATTTCAACATAAGAACCCATCCACCTTCCCCTCGTGTCCAAAGTTGTCGGAACGATAAATTATTCTTTAACCTTTCACCTCACGCGGCTAGAAAAATATGACACCCTGTAAGAATGTTTCTGAGTAACTCAACATGTTTATTTATGCTTCAAAACAATAGCTTATGAGCCCTAATTGAATTAGCTCAATGAAAACATTCCAATGTAGGGGTATAAGGCACAGGTACTCGACGTATTATCAGATTTTATCAATTTTAATAAAATATATTTTATATTATCAATACTAAAAAAACACTGTCTTTTTTAGTATTGATAATATAATATATATTTTATTAAAATTGATACAATCTGATAATACGTCGAGTGTCTATGGCATAAGCTATGTTTATACATCTACGGCAGAAATTGAAAAAATAATAAAATATGAATGGCAATGTTTGTGAACTGCACATACAGACCTGTATTACGTCGGATAAAGAGTTAAAACCTTTTATTACACTCACCTAACTATATTTCTCACGATCACACAGGTTTTAGGGGCATGCGTTAATTTTAATCCGAAAGTTCTTCTGCGATCCACTAAAACGTTTCCCTTCGCGTGCTCAAGTTTCTTGGTAGACGAGTTCTTTATCTTACAGTTTGCTAGTCTCCTGCGCAGCCCACAAGGTATTCACCTGTAGGTATCAGGGAACTAATATTTGAATTAGAGTTAACCACCTTGAAATGATGCAATCTATAAAAATAAACAGCAGTAGGAAAATATATTGTTTCAATAAACGTTTTGAAACATTCTATTGGACATTTTGCATTATTGTTGAATATACATGATAAACAAGAGGATGATTTGATGACTTTTGGACCAAAAAATACAATTTACTTTTTGCGTGCTTTTATACGGAATTCCCTGAAAATATGTGCACGTGACCGGTACTTCCTTTTGTGTCAGTTTTTCTCTCAGTTTTTCTCTCTTATTTGTTGCATGGCCCCCTATTCTCGGATGTGTAAAAGGTATCTGAAGGGGCTATACTTGACAAAGATATTTGAAATCCAAAATTAAAGTGATGCGATCATATTTGTTTAGCCTAACGTTATAATGGACGCCTATAGAAAATATTTAGTTCCGTGATACCTAGAGGTCTGCTATCAGTTTCGGCCATTTTAAAAATGGCGGCACCAATATGGTAGAAGAAAGGCGTTTCTCGGTAGGGAGTAGACATTGTGCTGTTGTGTACGTTAACATGCCCAGATCTTGCCCATTTTGTCGAAATCTTTTTCCGGGATATTTTCTGATCGACTTGAAGTTTAATGAGTGCATGTCAACGCCAAACCATCAGCGTTCGACGCGTTTTAATGACCGAGAGTCACGTCAATTATTCATGTTCTGATCTCAAATGTTTATTTCTGAGCGCGGCATAGCATCCTAACATAGGTGTATCATAAAACTACGCCCGACAACCCTCATTTTGACACCAACCACACCACCTCTGTACCGCAATTAGTTCAAAAGTTGCAGCTGATTTTATCTTTCGACCAACGTGATATGGTATGGCGAAAGGATACAAATTTCTCACCTTAAAATAAAAAAAGTTTAAATATCGACACAGATGCTTGAAAATCCCGGTCTATCTCCCAAGTGCTGGTAACAGGAATTTCAAATGTTTATTTCCAAATTCCAGGTGTGGTATCACGTCCTCACATGGTGCAGTACCCAAATAAGGTCCATGGCTGTCATGGTGATATCAGCTGTATCCCTTGGTTAAACTTATTTTACAAGCTGCAGGTAATCCACCTCCCCCACCCAACCAATTGCGCACATACACCTGTAGAGTAGAAGTTTACAAATTACAAAGCGTGCTTGCTGCCATTTATTCTTCCAAGTTGAAAGAAAATATACTAAAGAAAGAACTAGGAATTTAAATGTTCAGTAATATAATATTTTTTCAACTTATTCAGATATGCATGTGAAGAACAGATATTAAAGAGTTATTCTTCTTATTATTATTATTAAAAATGTCAACCTGATATTTACCGATCCGATAAAAAATGAATGCAACGACTCCCAAAAATATAAATACCCATTTATGAAAAGCTACAGCAAGATCGCATTTATGACACATCAGCAAAGTTGATAAATGCACACAACTGAACATAAATGTATTCTGGAAAGTGGATTGGCCGCGAAAACACTTGCAGTGTGGATTTCCAACACAGACTGAAAAAGACAAGCAACATTTTAACCAGAGAACATCTGGTTTTCAATCTGGAGGTTCACCAGCTGGAACTTTGCTTGTCGTTCTTATGATTTTTTCAGTCTTGTTGAAAGTCCACTCTGCAGGTGTTTTTGTGACAGTCCACTCTCCAGATACATTTTACGTCTAGTTAAGTGCGTGTATTACATTCATTTTTATAGAATCGGTGCCCCGTTGCCCACATGGGGGCACGGTGGCGTTGTGTACTAAGGCGTACTGCACGTCGATGGTGCACTTGTCTTCAATCAATGCTAACCCTGCTGTGTGTGGAGTAGGTATGTTGGGGAGCTGACAGTTGCTCGCCGTTGCTCGGTGGTTCACTGCGGGTTCTCCGGCTTGCTCCACCCGTAAAACTGCCATGGTCATGATTAGCCATTGTGCAGAAATCTGTGACCTTAAACACCAATAAATAAATAAATAAATAAATAAATAAATAAATAAATAAATAAAATAAATAAATCGAATCGGTGAATGTCAGGTTAACATTTTAATACCTGTTATTTACATGTATATCTGAATAAGTGGAAAACATATTATATTATTGAACATTTGAATTCCTAGTTTCGTATATTTTCTTTCAACTTGGAAGAATAAGCGGCAGCACGTTTTGTAGACTTCTGCTCTCCAGGTGTGTGGACAATGGGTTGGGTGGGGGCGGAGTGCGAGGAGGGAGGGGAATTACCTGCAGCTTTTGAAATAAATGTCACCAAGGGGTGCAGTTGGTATCACACATGACAGCCGTGGATATTAACTCTTTCAACACGAGAGACCGCTTTTCCGGTCCAGCAACACGATACGCCATAATTCCATTAAGTAGGATGGCAACTAAGTGAACATGTGAGGTAGAACAATTAATATTTCAACGTGCGGCCTGAGGCTGCACGTTGAAAATATTAATTGCTCCACTCCCAAATAATGGATATGGACTCTTCCAATTTCTGCCATTTAACTGGCATGGAAGATACCATCAGTGTTCAAAGGGTTAATTTCAGTTCCATTATGTGAGGATTTGATATAACACTTGAAATATGGAAATAAACATTTGAAAATCCTGTTACCTGCACTTTGGAATTAGACCGGGGTTTTCAGTCATCTCTGTCGATATTTATAACTTCTTTATTTTAAAGTGAGAAATTGTGTCCTTTTGCGATACCATATCTCGTGGTACGCGAAGTCCCAATACGTACACAGCCCGTGGGTGAGGCATACTCCGTGTGTGTGTGTGTGGGGGGGGGGGGGGGGTCGAAAAGACAAAATCAGCTGTAACTTTTGAACTAAATATGGCACAGAGGTGTGGTTAGTGGCAAAATGACGGGTGTCGTGCGTAGTTTACGATACACTATGTGCTGGGATGCTACGCCGCGCTCAGAAATAAACATTTGAGATCAAAACATGAATAATCGACATGACTCTCGGACATTAAAATGCGTCGAATGTTGTTGTTTGGTGGTGACATGCACTCATTTTTGTTCAAGTCGATCACACAATCTCTCGGAAAAAGATTGAGACAGATATAGGCAAGATCTGGGCATCTTAACGTACACAACAGCACAATGTCTACTCCCTACCGAGAAACGTCTTTATTCTACTCTATGGAGGCGGTAGTCTGCGTTGAAAGTCCGCCCTGGAAGTGTTTTAGTGACAATCCACTTTCCAGATACATTTTTGTTCAGTTAAATGCATTTATCAAATTTGCTGATATTTCATAAATGCTATTTATCTTTAGCTTTTCATAAATTGGTATTTATACTTTCGTGAGTTGTTACATTCATTTTATCGAATCGGTGAATGTCAGGTTGACATTTTTATACCTGTTCTTCACATGTTTATCTGAATTAGTTGAAAAAATATTATATTACTGAACATTTGATTGCCTAGTTCTTTCTTTAGTATATTTTCCTTCAACTTGGAAGAATAAATGGCAGCAAACATGTTTTGTAAACTTCAACTTTACAGGTGTATGTACAATGGGTTGGGTGGGGGAGGTGGGTGGGGAATTACCTGCAGCTTTTAAAATGACTTTGACCAAGGGGTACAGTTGATATCACCATGATAGCCATGGACCTTATTTTTGGACGCACCTTGTGAGGACGTGATACCACACCTGAAATTTGGAAATAAACATTTGAAAATCCTGTTACCTGTACTTGGGAGTTAGACCGGGATTTTCAATCATCTGTGTCGATATTTATAACTTTTTTATTTTAAAGTGAGAAATTATGTCCTTTCGCCATACCATATCACGTTCTACACGAAGTCCCATGCGTCTACCGCCCGTGGGAGAGGCATACCGGGGGGGGGGGGGGGGTCGAAAAAAAAATCAGCTGTAACTGTTGAACTAATTGCGGTACAGAGGTGTGGTTGGTGTCAAAATGAGGGCGTAGTTTATGATACACTATGTTGGGATTATATGCTGCGCTCAGAAATAAAGATTTGAGATCAAAACATGAATAATCCACGTGACTCTCGGACATTAAAACGAGTCGAACGCTGTTGTTTGGCTGTGACATGCACTTATTTTTGTTTCAAATCGATCAGAAAATATCCCGGAAAAAGATTCCGACAAAAATAAGCAAGATCTGGGCACGTTTACGTACACAACACCACAATTTCTACTCCCTATCGAGAAACACCTTTCTTCTACTCTGTTGGTGCCGCCATTTTAAAATGGCTGAAGCTGATACCAGACCTCCAGGTGAATACCCAGTTGGCTGCGCAGGAGACTAACAGTTTGCTGCGTTCAGTGGAAAATAACAAATGAGAACTTTCAGCTATATTTATCTATCGGAATTTCCGTTCCTCATCACAAAATGTTTGATGCACAGCAAAGTGAAAAACTAGCGGCAGTCATCACAATTGCTGTGAATTTCATGATCTCTGTCAGGAAAATGAACAGTGAGACTCCACCTTGCTTCCTTTATTGAAAACTGAGGAAAACTTGATTACTTTCGAACAAAAACGCCCAATTTTCTGATATTGGCGCCTGGAACTGGTACAGTTCTGGTGGGATTCTGTGACAGTGTTACCCTCAGCGCTGCATGCCGACAGGTCTCATACTCTGCCCAATTCTTATATTATTCGATATACACATTTCGGCGATGAAGTTGCAGATACTTGCCGATGCAAACCTCCTTTGATGAGCACCGTGTTCGTTCTCTGGAAGCAGAACTACATCAATATTGAAAACTGGTTACCGCGAAGCGAAAAGACCAAGGGCGACACTCAAAACTCAAAAGTAATCGTTTAATACCGGACATCGGAAATTATGAGCTGTGCAATTTGTTTTGAATCGTGTAGGGGTGCAGGCATCATTTCATCTGGGTGTGGAGAATGTTCAAGGATTTTAAATACGGTGCGAACTGTTTACACTGTTTAAATATCGTGCTTTCGAAACTGAAAACAAAGTAACTCGGGTTGGCTGTGCATAAGGTTGTCGTTTGTGAACATCGGTCATTTCTGGTTTGCAACAAAATTACTCACAAGACAAGAAAAGACATTTTTGTGCAATAATCAACCTTCCAGTGCATTCATTCGACCGTTAAATTCAACCAGGACAGTTCTTGATACTATTTTGGATGAAACCTTGGTTTAACACTTAATTTTTCAATATTTCTGACTTGAAATTTGGTCTTTCTTTTTATTTTACCTCGAGGCTTGACAGGCATTGTGAGTGACAAGAGAGGGTTAGTGTAGTGTGCTTATCGGAAAGATTAGGAAGAATGGGGTACGGGGTGTCATCATTACATCAAGCAGTTCGTCTCAGAGTATTGGGAGGAGAGAATAGGCATAGGGATAAGGAGGAATTTGGGAGCACAGGGCTAACTAATCAAGGCTTTCTCGCCTGAGAACCGTGACAAAACAGCGGCCGGCCAAAGTGTTATTATTAGAATTATTGAAATGGACTGCACTTAGGCTTTAGGTAGGCCACATTTATTACATACAAAGCGATGAACAAATTGTAGGATAACTGCAAGAAAATGTCATGTTTTTTGTTCTCTCCACCAGTTTTCTACCATTAAAATCCCCTCTCCCCACCACTTTCCAGACAACATTTTCTAAAAGCTTTCGAGATGAGTATCACAGAAGTCTGTCAGAGGCAGAAAACAGACTGAAAGGGTGCGGATTGTTCTTACCAGGTAGCTCCGACTTATTTCTATTGATAAAATTTATTAAAAATTGATAATATATTTTTTTTCATTACTTTGTATATCAAAACTTGAGCAACTTGTTACCTGAGTTGATCTATCAATTCCAACCCTCTTTCTTGAAGAAAAAAAATTTCTCGTGGTATCCATTTCAAAACAAAAATAATATTTTAGGCGTCCAGTCCTATATCTTCTCAATCTTAAATTTGGAATTATTTTAAATTTGCATTTCGTAAGTAGTTTTAAAGTGTATTAATAGTCTAGTGATCTATAGCTTTTCGAGGATTTTTGTCTGGGATGGGGCTGACCATTTTTACTGCCCTGACTTTTTCTTTGAAAATCAAAATGCAGGTCCCTACCTTGGATTTGCTCTTTTATTTTAGCGTCTGAAAATATTCTGCCCTTGCCATGAAATTGCCAAAACTAAAAAAAAATACCCCACCCTCGGTAGGATTTGTTCTGAAAATAGCTTTTCTTTGCCCTGTAAACTACTAAATTAGCTTGCCGTTAGAGGAGAAGATTGAGATTGCAGGCTGACCCTCCCTCTCCCCCACCCCTATCTCATGTAGCTACTGCACTCGATTTAAGTTTCGATGTTGGGAGATAAAATAAAATAACAATATTCTTGTACCAAACAGAAACACTAACAAAAATTCTTATTTAATCATTTAAAAATACACTTCAGTCTATGTTTGGAAAATATTTTAATACTGTCTTTGTTTCAAATATCCCAATAATTATTTTTCACGGAAGTCGTCTCATAAAATTGACAATATGCTGCTTCAGGCCACATATATTTATCACCCCTCCCCTCTTCATGGTCTGCCTACCCGACTTCCAGTAGTGGGTAGATGGTAACCTTTTTTATCTCCCCAGTACAAACTACAGAAAGTCATTTCAGCGTTACTGTACATCGGCGCCCCCCCCCCTCCAAAAAAACCCAAAACGGCTCCCCCACACCCCACCACAACCACCACCACAACACAAATATACACTACTGATCAGAATTCAAATGAGTTTTACTTAAACCGGTCTTATCATTGTTCCACATTATTTTCCTTTTTCGGCTACTTGGGGGGTGGGGGGGGGGGGGGGGGGGGGGGTAATTCACCAAGTAAGTGTGAAGTGTATGATAGTTAATCAGTAAATTTCTCTAGCTAACAACTCTCAGCCATCTGCACTGTCGACGGGTGGCAAGGTAAAAGACTGAAGACTGGTTCTCTGACAAAATGACCCGTTTCTCAGTAAAATCCGTTCAACCATTCAAATTATCGACTATTTAATTCAATTAGTGCTTAATTGCAGTGAATTCTTTATTCTTTATCAGGTTGGCGTGTGTACCAAATAACGACCCTCGTGATATCTTTGCGCCACTGGCTCTCGTTCTGTAATCGTTAACCCATTCAAACTTAAGTACGGTCGCGTAAAATGTATTTACGAAACGAATCGGTAGATCCGCCCGTCTTATTTACAAATTGAGCAGTTGGGAACAATGTATTTAACAACAACAACAATAACAATAACAAAACCATACTATATGCCCCACCCCCACCTCTCCCCTGAGAAGCTCGTTCCAAGAGGGGTTACATGATATGATTTTGTTGGAAAAAAAAATGAACAAAATAAATAATAACAAGTTTTAATATTCTGTGTGTTGTGTGTACAGCTGAAAATATATTTCCAAATTATTGTAGAGTGATACATATATGGCCAACGCCGAAAGCATGAGTGAACAACTACTGCTTATTGATACTGACGCTGGATTAGATGATGCAGTGGCTATACTGATGGCGCTTGCGCATCCAGGCGCAAAAGTTATTGGTATATCAACAGTGCAGGGGAATACCAATGCCAAACAAGTAGCTAGAAATGTGTTGCGGTTACTGAAGGTTTCCGACAGACTAGATGTAAGTAATAATTTTGAATAATATACCCATTTATATAGCGACAAAATTATAGTTCAGTGGATAGAGAACCATATTCTAGGGCCCTGTGCATGTTACTGAGCTCGTGCAAATATAGAATATATACAGTATTTTACAGCCCAGAACATCACTTAGAGGCTTTTTGAAATATATATGTTTTGAGCTCTTTCTTGAAATGTTGAAGACAGTATTTTCAGATGATCTGGTAAATTATTCCACAACTGAGGAGAAGCAAATGAGAATGGCCTGTCTCCAAATGTCTTACACCTATTTTGGGGAGCATGTAGTAGCATTTTGCCATCAAACCTCAGGTTGTACTGACATACATTCTTGGTATTGATGAGTTCTTCTAAGTAGGCTAGTGACATGTTATTTTGTGCCTTGAAAACTAATAATAGAGTTTTGAAAATTATTCTGTACTTTACTGGCAGCCAGCGCAGATCCAGCAAAACAGGAGTTATGTGTTGAGATCGTGATACTCTACATACAACTCGGGCTGATGCATTTAATACTTTCTGCAAGCGAGAGCACTGGTATTGTGTTGTGGGAGGTTGAACAGTAAGGCATTACAATAATCCAAACGTGAAGTTACAAAGGCATGAACTAGAGTTTTTGTGGAGTCTGGTGTAAGGAACTGTCTTATCTGTTCAATTTTGTATAGACCTCTGAGAGCCTTGTTGCACATATTTGTAACATGACGTAAGCCAATTATTAGGAATTCATTCTTATCATTTATCATTAATTTGTATGAAATCACCCAAGTGCGGGTGTCCGAAATATATGACTCAATAATTCCTTGATCTTTAGTTTGATCCTTGGTTGATGGCCGAAAGGAATTAGACCTGTGTGTCATCAACATAACCATGAACGTCAGGCAGGTGCGATTCAATGATGGCGAATATTTTTTAAATATTGAATAGAAACAGAACATGATCAAGGCAACTGTCGTGTGGTACTCCACATTAGATGGAAGTCTTTTGACAGGTTACCGTTTATTGATACACGCTGCTGTCTGTTCTTCGGGTATGATGATAGCCAGCTAGCGTCTACATCACTAAGTACAAAATCAGAGTCCATTGTCACTAGTAGAGTTTTATGGCACACATTGTCAAAAGCAGCACTAAGGCCTAAACGAACAAGCAAGATTACCCTTCCAGATTCCATATTCAGCAGGATGTAATTCTGAACCTTGAATAAAGCCGTTTCAGTTGAGTGAAATTTTCTGAATCCAGATGTGTTGGCGGGTAAGGAGATGCATAATCACTGTGCAACATTAGATGGTCCATGGCGGCTTTTTCTCACAACTAAGAAATGAATGGTAAGTTACTCACTGGCCGGAGGTTTTTAAACACATGTTCTGCATCTTGTTTCTTCAGAAGAGGGTTCGCAGTCGCGATTTTCCACACATCAGGTACATATCCTTCTAGCAGAGACATGTTGATCATTTTTGTGATTACAGGAGCCAGGGAGCCAAAGATTTCTATCTAAAGGTCCAAAAGTTGAAAGTTCTTTTTCTGATGGTATCTGTTTGATTTAAGTTTTGTCTACTTTTATATTGTGAATTTTTTCCTGAATTAATTTTATTTTTTAATGAAAAACTGGCCAAATTGATTATCTAGAATCGATGAATCATCGTGTGGTGGTAACGACGCACTTTGTTTTTCTGTACACAGATCTTGAATAACTTTAAACAGTTACAAGCTTCAACACATGTGTGGGATTTACAATGTTACGGCAGTCTTCCTGGGTCGCTGACCGCGAGTACGAACTTGTTCCCAACCTCAATATTTTTCAAAATAATAATAAACGAAACAGGTTCGTTTATTATAATTAGTTTTAAGAATTAAGCCTACCTTCGTTTAACGAAAGTAATTTAAATTAATTTTTTAACCCTTTACCCAACGCAGACGATATCAAAATTTATTATTTTAAATATCATTTTTTTAAATTTTTCAAAAAATTTCAACAAAACCATATCATGTGACCCCTCGTTGGAACGAGATCGTTCCAACGAGGGGTCACATGATATGGTTTTGTTGAAATATTTTGAAAAATAATATTTTTTCAACTGCTGAATTTGCATATTACGCGGGCGGATGCGGGCGATTCGTCGGGTAAATGATTAAAACGAAATTGAAAAATGACACTGTGTCTTCTCTGACTTGATGTTGCATTTATGAGATTAATGATATAATTACCCAACTAATGATGCATAAAGTGTAATATAATTATTGTTCGTTTATTATCCACCAGAAACTAATAAACTTATGGCCGCCATTCTCGGCAGTGACCTGTGATGAAAATAGGGCATCTACTCATCATACTAAGTTTAGAGCTGAAACGGTTAAGAAGTTTTCTTGATCGATTAATCACGTGGATTAACCTTGATTAACCAATTAATCACTTGTCCAAACAGATATCTGAATAAATGTCATACCGTTGGTGATCTGCAGCATGAACCCTTTACCCAATGTAACAAGAAAACCGACTAGGCCTATATACAAAAATCTCCATTCAAATTTATTATGTTTTCAATTTTTGTCTCAAAAACATAGCTTATGACCCTTCATTGGAACGAGCTCGTTGAGCTCGTTCAAATGAGGGTCATAAGCTATGTTTTTGAGATAAAAATTGAAATTTTTTAGTAATTCATGCATTTATTTTGCAAGTCTGCTACCCCAATGGGTAAAGGGTTAAGAATAACCATTTCCAGCCACTGATACAGTATGATGATCATGCAAGTAAATAAGTATGTCAGCAAGTAACTTGCATGCTTTATTCCGTCTCATATAAATGATGTGAGTCAGTGTGACAATGTTTGCCAATTTTGGAGCAACCCATATAATACAGTAGTTCAAAAGTAACGGTTAATCGATCAATTACTTTTCGGATCGATCAAGATGTTGATTATTGATTAATCGATTAATCGGTTAACCGTTTCAGCTCTAACTAAGTTATCCTGCCAAGTTTCAAGAAAATTGATCCATAAATACAACCTGCAGGGTGTGATTTATAAATCCAAGATGGCTGGCATGGTAGTCAGTGTGTTTGTTTAATCGCGATCAACTACTCATCATACTACGAGAGAGCTTGGATACAGGGTTAACGAGAGACTGAAAAAGGCTGTAAAAGAAAGGAAGGTAAAATGCGCTGCTTACAGAAGAAGTAGGAAGCTTAAAGGGGTGGATAACAATGACACGAGTCTAATGAAAGGAGAATATGAACTGGCACGGAAAAAGGTGAATGAGATAAAGAATAATAATAGGAAGGAGCGCAATTGCAGTCTTGCCAGAACAATAAAGAAAACGGGGGGTTCGAGCTCAAACGTATTTTGGAACTGGGTAAATAAACGGGGGAAAAGTAGTGTGCAGAGTATCAAAGTGGATGGGGAAAGTACAGAAGATAAAGGCCGTATCGCTTCAGAGTTAGTCAAGCACTGGGAAAAGATAAACGATAGGCGATGGGGGAGTGGGTCCCCACCAAAAAGAAATACACTGGTGGAGGAGAACCTATCCAATCGTGTATGTAGCGAAATAACGGCAGAAGAAGTGCGGAACGTGGTCTCGAAATTAAAAAATGGTAAAGCGGGAGGGACTGATGAAATTCCGAACGAATTCCTCAAAAATGGAGGGGAGGCACTTATTGAAGTCCTGACAAACCTTTTCAACCTGGCTCTGCGAAAGCAAAAGGTCCCCAGAGAGTGGAGGGAAAGTAAGGTGTCGTTCATACACAAAAAGGGGGATAAGGAAGTTCTAGATAACTATAGGGGGATATCAGTTAGTAGTAACATCGGAAAAGTATTCTGTAAGGTCATATACGGTAGACTTGAGGAAGTTATTGAAGAGAAAGGTTTTTTAGGAGAAATTCAAAATGGTTTCAGGAAAGGTCGAAGAGTCACTGATCACTTATTTACACTCACCCAACTGATAGAATCAACAAAGGCTGAAAAGAAAAAGATGTTTCTGGCATTTCTAGATGTGAAAAAAGCGTACGACCGAGTGTGGAGGGAAGGTATATGGCGAAAGCTCGAGGGCATCGGACTGGGGGGTGACTTTGTGGGAATCATGAAAGCACTGTATACAGATGTGCAAAGCCAACTCAGTCTAGGGAGTATCACTACAAAACGAGTCCCTATGGATATAGGCCTCAAGCAGGGGTGTATCTTTTCACCGATTTTGTTTGCATTGTATGTTAAAGATTTAGGGGACGAACTAATTCAGAGTGCGGAGGGGGTAAATGTTGGAGACATAAAGGTACCAGGCTTATTCTTTGCGGACGACATGGTGTTAATGTCTAGAACTGAACAGGGGCTAGAGAAATTGCTGGAAATTGTTGGTAGATATGGGAACACTTGGCGGCTCGAACTAAATGAAAATAAAAGCAAGGTAATACCCGTTGGACGCAAGGTAGATATGACGAAGAGATGGAGAGTGGGGGAGTTCTCAATCCCCGAAGGGGAAAGCAAACAAATCACTGTAGGAGAAACGGGAGAGTATGAGTATCTAGGGGTAAGCATAAATATAACGGGAAGAGGGGTGTACAGAAATTACTCAGCCAAACTGATTCTGAAGGGGAAAAGAATTCTGAACCAACTAAAACTTTTAGGGAAAAATAGTTTCAACAAGGTCTTTGTGGGGAAAACACTGTGGGAGAGGGTGGGTTTACCAAGTATAACGTATGGCACGGACGTGATTCCATTAAACCAAACCGTTATTAAGAAGTTGGAAAGTACTCAGAATGACGCCGGCAGATGGATAACAGGGTCGAGTAATGCTGCAGCTTTGGAAGCAGTAAGGGGGGAGCTTGGGTGGATGAAAATCAAGGACAGGGTAGATTTGGGAAAACTGTGTTACTTTAACTACTTGAGAAACCTGCCTGACAACCGGTGGTGCAAACTGATGCTCGATACCATTTGGAATTCTAATATAGATACGGGGTGGTCAAAACATGTGAGGGAACTAATGGACAATTACTCTATAGAGGTCACAAACATAGAAGTAGGAATGAAAGAAGGCAAAAGGTTTGTCAAAGAGAGAGTCATGGAAGATTGCAATCGAAACTGGCGAGTAGGGGTTAGCGTGAAAAGATCACTGCAGGGGTTACAATATAAAGAAAAGCCAGCTTTTGAGAAGTACCTAGATGGCACCTTTGGAGGGTCACTGCTGTTCAAACTGAGATCAAGATCACTGGAGCTTCGGGGGAAAATTGGGAAAGATGGAGAAAAGGGATGCCAAATGTGCCACTCTGGAGTAGTGGAGACCCTGGAACATTTTCTCTTGGAATGCCCACAGTATATACCTCATAGAATAAAATTTACTGGAAGAATAATGCAGAAGTGGAGTGAAGAAACAAAGGATAGATGGCTGAAGGGGGACACGAGGGAGAGGGTAGGAATGCTTATTGAAGAAATTGAAAAAGAGGAAGTGAGGGACACTATTAAGCAGTTTATATCTGAATGCTGGGAGGAGAGGAGGGGAAGAGGGGGTGGGGTGCAGGGGGAATGATGGCCTTCTCTTATGAGGACCGCGACAAATCAGCGGCTGGCCAAAGAGTTATTATTACTACGGAGTGGGTCAAGTTTTAAGAAACACTGCAGTGTTCCGAAGAAACCCAAGATGGCTACCATGGCGGCCCTTATGGGTGGCCGACCGTGACCAAAATCATCATACTAAGTCACCCTGGCAGGAAGATTTATGCATAAATACGACCTGGAACCAATACTATAAAACTTTTACAATTGTATTTTCTAAAATTATATTTTCTACCTATTAATATAACTGACTAAAATAAATCATTAGCATTTTAAAAGATATGGCAATTTGCCAACTGGCAAATTGCCACATCTTTGAAAATGTTAATGGTTCATTTCAGCCCAGTCATAACTAGAACGTGTAATTCTATAAAATACAATTATTAAAGTTTTATAGTATTGGCCCATGTAGTCCTTGCTGAAGAAATTCAAAATGCTTCCGTGCCGGCGATTGCGGTTGGCTGACTTTGACCACAATAAGCTCTTCTCATCTAGGTAAGAACATGGAAATTCACATGAAATTTGGTGATGATCGGAGAACAACTGAGGGTTGTAGCCCGTGCTGAACGAATTGTGGATAGTGTTGCGAAAAAATGCAACATCGCTGCCGTGACTGACATTATGGGCGGCCAATCCTTACCAAGATAAGATGTTCTAAACTACTCATCATGCAAAGTCACGCCACTAAATTAAAAAAAAAACATTAATGCAAAAATGCGACCTGTAACACGTGCATAAGAAATCCAAGACGACTGCTGTGGTGGCCTCTGTGGGCAGCGGGCGGTTACTGTGATGAGACGTTCTCATCTAGCCATGAACCTGGACCTGTGTATGCAATGTAATGATGATCGGAAAAGAAATTGGGGCTGTAGCCCGTGCGCAATGAATATACGACAGTGTTTAGAAGACATCAAAGTGACCTGATCGAGATCATACAGTTTCTCAGAGAAACTACAGAATGAAACTAATTACTAATATCGTCTTCACATCCTAGTCTTCAAGGCTGTTTTTAACATCAGTCCTCACCGATCCCCCATCAGTCGATGAAGTGATCCATAACCTCCATGACCCCTATCTTCTAGACCTTGGCGTTCATGTTTCCCATTTTTTAATCAATATTTTTTTCTGCAAACAGAAAAGGCTTTGGCATACAGACTATGCCTATGAGTAGCCTCACCCTACATCAATAAACAAGTCAGTGCTTGAATGGTACAGGTGCAAAAGGATATGGGTGGTATACCACTAACAAAGAATTCAGTATGTGTACTGTACAGAATCTTAAGACCTTAACTCTTTGCCTAACCTGAAAAGCAGACGACACTTGCAAACAAAATTCTTGAATAGCTATTTTTTTTTCATTTTTTGTCTAAAAAACATAGGTTATGACCCCTCATTGGAACGAGCTCGTTCCAATGAGGGGTCATAACCTATGTTTTTGAGACAAAAAATGAAAATTAATTGGCGATTTTTGTGAATAGCGCTGGCCGGTTTTGGCCGTTACGTTGGGTAAAGGGTTAAGTAGTCAATAAGCACATGGCTGCAGCATATTATTTATTTATTGGTTTTCAAAGTCACATATTTCTGCACAATGGCTAATCAAGACCACGACAGTTTTACGGGTGGAGGAAGCTGGAGTACCCGAGGAGGACCACCGAACAACGACTTGCAACTGTCAGCTCCCCAACATACTAACTCCACACAAGCAGAGTTAGCATTGGTTAAAGGCAAGCGCACCATCGACGTGCAGTACTCCTTAGTACACAACTCTACCGCGCCCCCAGGTGGGCAATGGGGGTGAAGTGTCTTGCCCAAAGACACAACGCGGTTGCCACAGACGGGATTCGAACCGATAACCTCTCGGTTTGCAGCCTACACCTTTACCGACTGAGCCACCGCGCCCCCAGCTGCAGCATAAGAACATGGTGGAATGATAGCGTCTTCAATATCATACACAGCACATACAAATAAATAGATATACATACACACACAATTTAGAATGCACATGTGTGTGTATTTTCTAGTAATATGCCACCGAAAAATTGTTTTCATTTACTGAACCTTGACGGGTTTCAAACATGATAAAAATACACAAAATTGATTCAAACCAATTGATGAGCTTATGAACTGGTTAAACTGACTGGCAATAATTGATGTTATTCATTGATGGGCTCTAATTTAGTCCTTACAAGGATGTTACGCAATCTTTTGTTTTTCTTTTTGGCGATAACAGGTCGAAGATTCAAAGGTTCATTTAATACAGAGATGGTTAAATTGAATGCATCTTTTAATATTTTTGCTATTTCGATATTCATTCTGTTGTATGTTAAAGTGAAAGGAATGATGGACCTCCTTTCACATTCTCCCTCTACACCAAATGGCCAGAGGGTATTGATCCAAAAAGCTTCACGATTGTTTCTAAATTCATCCGTTTCTTCTAATGTGTCTTTAATTGGTGGTTGTTCAATGGGATGAATTTCGAAATCGTCCAAAGAATGGCCTGGAAGGTTAAAATGTTGTGCTACTGGGGCATCAGCATTATGTTTTATATCCTGTTTGTTTCGAGTAGCATGCATTCGGAAAGAAATTTTGACTTTGACCAACATACTGCTTCCGATAGCGTTTGCAAGTGATAAAGTAAACAATGTTCGGTGAATCACAGTGGAGGGAGAACCGGATATGATAATGTTTTTTCGTTTGTTCCGAAGAAAATTCCTCTTTCTGATCAGGCATAAAAGTATGCATTTTGCAATTCAATACCGCGTCACTACAATTCTGCAACGGTCTGTTGTTTTCAATTTTCAGTGGTTCGAAATCAGTAATTTCTGCTGGACTTTCGAGCCTTTTCAGAGTTTGAGATTTCAGGCTATGCAAAAGTACCCCCTCGACCCGAGGGCGCTAAACAGAATAGAACAAGCCTCATTAAAATTTACCTTATCACTTGAATTGTGGCGGAGTCGAATGAGCTGTGATTTGATGAAACCTTTAAATGTATGTTGAGGATCAACTGATTTTGTGTGCAACAGTTGCGAAATGATGATTTCGCGCGCCGAAGGGACAGTATGGGGGACAAGCCCCTTTCGACCCTCTGTGACTGTATAGGATGGCTGTCACATGTCAATGCGTGTTGAAGGAGGAAAAGGATCCGGTACTCGGCAGGTGTCTCCAGTAGTGTCCAGTTGTGGATGGGTAGTATCATTGGCAGATGTCGGTTGAACCCTCGGGTGAGGACCAGTGTGGGAGGTTGGGTCCTCTCACAAAGGTACTACCTCTCCCCGAGGGTGCAGTCGGTCTGGATTTTCGGGCAAGTATAGTCTGCCACTTCGGAGATGATTTTAAGTGATGGCCATCACTGACAAGTATAATCTGCCTCAGGCTGTCTCTGTTTGATAGGATGTCTTTGAAGGAAACAACAACGACCCGTTTCGGGGACCACCAAGAAGAAGACCCGAACTTCCCTGGTTCGGGGGCAGGCCTGCATTGTAATCCTATTGGGTTGGGACAAAAGATGCGCATTGCGCTTACAAAAAGGGGCAGAGGCGGACGCAGAACCAACGCTCGCCTCCCTTAAAGTGGTCGACCACTTTTAGGGAGGGAGCGCAGGATGTTCAGGAACCGTGGGGGTGACTGTTTCCATAACGGTTAGACTGTCTGTAGCGGTTATTCGGGTGCTGGTCAAAAAGCATCTTCTATGTACCTTCTTAAAAGAAGAAGGCAGAATTAGTTCTCATTAGAATAAGAGTGAAAAGTAGCACATTATGTTTCAATTTCGATAACAGTTAAGCTGCTGATCAGCCTGTTAGATCACCTTCATAGGGTGATAGTGAGTTTGTAGCGTGAGGGTAACATGTTTAGACACTAAACCACACCCGAGGGTTACAACCATATTCGATTAAATGAGTTTATTTAGGGTCACGAGTTTGGGCAGGGTAGTTTGGTTCCGCGCATTGTAGCATGCCTGGAGCAGGACATGTCGTACTGTGGGTTCGCAGTAGGTTTGCTGGACAGTGGCTTGGCCTACCAACCCTTTCCCTATGTAGATTTGCTGAGATTGTGGGGACAGGGTAGTTTGGTTCCGCGCATTGTAGCATGCCTGGAGCAGGACATGTCGTACTGTGGGGTCGCAGTAGGTTTACTGACAATGGCTTGGCCTACCTACCCTTCCCCTTTGTTCCCCGTGTTGTTTATGCGCGCTGACTGTTTTTCGAGCGGTATTAGTTTTGATTGCAATTTTTGGGCTTTTGTCGGCTTTCGCAAATTACTCCAAGTTCGGAGATTAGTTCGCTGTCGGCTAACCGGTCAAGATTTTTCGCGGCCAGGGTGGCTAGGCGGTCTTTACTGGTGGGGATATCGGCCCTGTCGTGGAGTGTTTTTATGGGTGTGTCCCATGGGGCGCGGAGGGCAACTCTAAGCGCGTGATTTTGGACCCTCTGGAGTTTTCCCGTATTAGTTTGGTTGAGGTCAGTTAGTATTATTGCACCGTATTCGAGTACTGGGCGCACAAAGGATTTGTATAGTTTGAGTGGGGTGGACTGGTTGGCCCCCCGTGAAGTTCCCTTGAACATTTTCAGTAAGTTAATTCGTTTGGTAGCTTTTTTCGCCATGTCGTCGGTATGTTTGTTGAAGGACAGTTTCTGATCAATGGTGATGCCCAGGAATTTCGCTTCTTTGCATTCTGGGAGGGTGTTATCCATAAGTTTTAGGTCAAAATCCCGTTTAGTTTTCTTGCGAGTAAAGGTGATTCGTTGGGTTTTATTGACATTTAGCTTAATTCTCCATTTGGCATACCATTCTTCAAGCTCGTCGAGAGTGCGTTGCAGGGGTTTTTGGAGCAGATTGGCCGTATTGTTAGAGTCCCAGAGGCCCTTATCATCCGCGAATTGGAAAACTTGAACGCGATCCTCGGAGAAGCTAAGGTCATTTACGAAAAAGATATATAGGAGGGGGCTTAGGACGGATCCTTGGGGGGTGCCTGCTTCGAGGGGGACACTGTCAGACATTTCATTGTTCACTCTGACTTTAATTTCGCGATCATTTAAGAAAGAGGATAGTAATCTAATCAGTTTCACGGGGAGTCTCATTTTTGATAATTTGTAGCGCATTCCATTATGCCAAACAGAGTCGAATGCTTTTTCGACGTCTAACAGGACTGCCGCGCCTATTTGCTGATTGTTGATAGCGGCTTTCATATGGGTGACTAGTCGGTAGACATGTTCGATGCCTTCTTTACGGTTTCTATAGGCTCTTTGCCATTTATCGAAGAAGTCGATGTCTTCAAGGTGCCTCATGAACCGATTGGTAAGGATTCTTTCGAAAGTCTTACCAATGCAGCTGAGCAGGCTGATTGGGCGGTAGCTGGCTGGATCGGAGGGGTCCTTATCGGGTTTTGGTATCATGACACCGATGGCTTTATTCCAGCATCTGGGAAAGTAGCCATGGGTGAGGCATGAGTTGAATAGTTTGTTTAGTTTTTCGATTAGGGAGTTTGGGCTTTGTTTTAGAATTTTGTAGCTTACTTCGTCTTCGCCGGGTGAGGAGGAGTTTTTGCATTTTTTTATGACATTAATGATTTCGTCATTGGTGATGGGAGTGACAAGGTCATCATCGTCCCCTTCTTCTGGCTCGTTATCGTAGTTGGGGACGGTCCCGGTAGATATCGGGGTGTTCATTGATGAAGTCATCAATCGCGTTGATGACGGCGTCATCATTGCCCGTGCCTTGATACGGGCGATGCGTTTTTCTTAGGAGGTTGGCAAAGGTGTCAGCCTTCTCTTTGTCGGTGCGAGTGAAAGAGCCATCTTCCTTAGTAGTATGTAATGTGGTTTTGAGGGAACATTTGGGGGACCCCGGTGGGGGACCCCGGAAGTGACGTCATGTCACGTGACCTAGTGGCGCCATGTTGTGTTGTCATGGTAACCCGCGTGAGCGGCCATGTTGTGATGTCATCCCCATAGTGATACGTGGTGTTAGTGCGCATGCGCAGCGCATGTTGTTAGGGTGATACGTGTTTCCGTCGTCCATTTTGTATACTGGAGGCCGCCATCTTGGTTTCTATGGTAGCACGTGATTGCTATGTTACCCAATTGTTCTGCAATAAGACGGGGTATGTTTTGAGGGCATGTTCCTTTGTAGAAGAGTAAATCTAATTACCACAAACAACCCGACAATCTCTCCAAATCACCAAAATCCACCCGAACTTTTACTATTTCGAATTCTTCCAGAATTCTCATGCAATAGTTTACGTCTACCTAGGCATGTTCCCTTGTTCCAGAGTATACTCCAGTAGCGTAGAAGAGCCTATTAGTTGGAACAGTTTACCTTATTATTACTATATTTAGCAATTTCTGGTCTATTCTTGTTAGTTCTGACCCTATTCCAAGTACTCTTGTTGTTTCATTTATCTAGATAATAACTAACCAATCAGACTGCTTGATTTCCCATAACCTGTATACAGAGTTATCTCCCTTCTGTACAACAAAAGCCAATATCATTCCCAAAGCCAATATCATTCCCAAAGCCAATAAGCTATCGAGCAGTTACTGATAAGTCATTGCTCGAACGTCTCGAAGCCCATCGAGCAAATGCGACTCGAAGCTCATCGAGCAAATGAGCTATCGAGTAATTTCTCGTTCGAGTGACTCCTCGAACGACTCTTAGACTCATTTCAGTATTTGAGGATACCTATGGCCCGGGTATTGTATTATTTGAGGATACCTATCGAGGATACCTTTTAGAGGATACTTATCTGAGGATACTATTACCTGTACCACAAGACATACCTATCCCAAATATCCCTTATAAGCCATCGAGCAGTTACTGAAAAGTCATTGCTCAAATGACTCGAAGCTCATCGAGCAAATGAGCCTAAGAGCAATTGCTCTATGAGCAATTGCTCGAACGACTCGAAGCTCATCGAGCAAATGAGCTATCGAGTAATTGCTCGTTCGAGTGACTCCTCGAACGACTCTTAGACTCATTTCAGAAAAAGGGGTGCCGAAGGCCATATGTTTTCCAAAAAGGGGTGCCGAAATTGGGGTGCCTTCTGGAGAATCCCTTTTTTGTCAAATGAGCTATCGAGTAATTGCTCGATCGAGTGACTCGACATGCTGCTCGAACGACTCGAATCCCATCGAGCAAATGAGCTAACGAGCCATTGCTCGTTCGAGTGACTCCTCGAACGACTCTTAGACTCATTTCAGAAAAAGGGATTCCATAGCCATAGCCGTTTTCGAAAAAGGGATTCTTAAAAAGGGATTCTGTAAAATGGGATTCCTATTCGAGTCCGTAAAATTTGGATTCCGTGTTCGACAACATCGACACTCGAGGGTATGGAAAGGGATTGATAACAACCAATTCAACAAGAACCTGAACAGATACAACCAGTCACTACAAAGCAACGAAGTAAACATAACAAAGTGAAAGAATGTCAAACTAGTCGGATTGATCGAACTAGATGGACAGACTGAACAGATACAAGACACCTGTTCGAATGAAGTCGTAGTGAACAAAGATCCAATACAACCAAGATCGAAGTGATCAAAACAAAGTGACGAAAATCCAACAGAACCAAACTCGAAGTGAATTGACCATAACAAAGTTTTCAACTGAATGAACTATAACCCTTAAATATAACCCAATGTTAACCCCCTTAAATTGAACAAACCTGAATGAACCCTTTGAACTGTAACTCCAATGAATGTATATATAATTAAAACCCCTTTGAACTGAATGAATGAACTATAACCTAAATGAAGGTATTAACACCCTTGAACTGAATGAATTTTTGAACCATAACCTAAATGAAGGTATTAACACTCCCTTTTGAAATGAACACTGTTTAACTGATTGAATTTTTAAACTTAATGAACTACAACCCATTGAACTGAATTCTTCCAATAGGGAAGGGGAATACCCTCGAGTGTCGATGTTAAAACACGGAATCCAAATTTTACGGACTCGAATAGGAATCCCATTTTACAGAATCCCTTTTTAAGAATCCCTTTTTCGAAAACGGCTATGGCTATGGAATCCCTTTTTCTGAAATGAGTCTAAGAGTCGTTCGAGGAGTCACTCGAACGAGCAATGGCTCGTTAGCTCATTTGCTCGATGGGATTCGAGTCGTTCGAGCAGCATGTCGAGTCACTCGATCGAGCAATTACTCGATAGCTCATTTGACAAAAAAGGGATTCTCCAGAAGGCACCCCAATTTCGGCACCCCTTTTTGGAAAACATATGGCCTTCGGCACCCCTTTTTCTGAAATGAGTCTAAGAGTCGTTCGAGGAGTCACTCGAACGAGCAATTACTCGATAGCTCATTTGCTCGATGAGCTTCGAGTCGTTCGAGCAATTGCTCATAGAGCAATTGCTCTTAGGCTCATTTGCTCGATGAGCTTCGAGTCATTTGAGCAATGACTTTTCAGTAACTGCTCGATGGCTTATAAGGGATATTTGGGATAGGTATGTCTTGTGGTACAGGTAATAGTATCCTCAGATAAGTATCCTCTAAAAGGTATCCTCGATAGGTATCCTCAAATAATACAATACCCGGGCCATAGGTATCCTCAAATACTGAAATGAGTCTAAGAGTCGTTCGAGGAGTCACTCGAACGAGAAATTACTCGATAGCTCATTTGCTCGATGAGCTTCGAGTCGTTCGAGCAATTGCTCATGGAGCAATTGCTCTTAGGCTCATTTGCTCGATGGGCTTCGAGACGTTCGAGCAATGACTTATCAGTAACTGCTCGATAGCTTATTGGCTTTGGGAATGATATTGGCTTTGGGAATGATATTGGCTTTTGTTGTACAGAAGGGAGATAACTCTGTATACAGGTTATGGGAAATCAAGCAGTCTGATTGGTTAGTTATTATCTAGATAAATGAAACAACAAGAGTACTTGGAATAGGGTCAGAACTAACAAGAATAGACCAGAAATTGCTAAATATAGTAATAATAAGGTAAACTGTTCCAACTAATAGGTTCTTCTACGCTACTGGAGTATACTCTGGAACAAAGGAACATGCCTAGGTAGACGTAAACTATTGCATAAATAGATAGAAGCAGAGAATTCTGGAAGAATTCGAAATAGTAAAAGTTCGGGTGGATTTTGGTGATTTGGAGAGATTGTCGGGTTGTTTGTGGTAATTAGATTTACTCTTCTACAAAGGAACATACCCTCAAAACATACCCCGTCTTATTGCAGAACAATTGGGTAACATAGCAATCACGTGCTACCATAGAAACCAAGATGGCGGCCTCCAGTATACAAAATGGACGACGGAAACACGTATCACCCTAACAACATGCGCTGCGCATGCGCACTAACACCACGTATCACTATGGGGATGACATCACAACATGGCCGCTCACGCGGGTTACCATGACAACACAACATGGCGCCACTAGGTCACGTGACATGACGTCACTTCCGGGGTCCCCCACAGGGGTCCCCCAAATGTTCCCTCAAAACCACATTACATACTACTTTCCTTCTTAAGAGGTTTTGCTGCGGCTTTGCCGCCTTTGTTTTTTTTGCCCAGTGAGAATTTTGAAAGAGTCCCAGAATTTTTTAGCATCTTGGGTCCCGTTTAGGTTGGCTGTTGCTTTTTCCCAGCTGGCTTGTTTTTCAGCCTTTAGGGCTACTTTGACTTCGCCATGAAGGCGGTTGTATGTTTTTTTGAGTTCGGATTTCTTGCTGGGGTCAGTTTCTTTTTTGAGAGCGCGGAGAGCTTTCCGTTTAGATTTAATAAGTAACAGAGTCTCGCCCGAGATAGTGTTTCTCCAGGGGCGTACTTCCTCTTTTGGGCATATTTCGTTTAAGGTTGAGTTAATGATTTTCTCAATGCTCTCGCATTGGGTTTCAAGTTCCGCTGCATTGGATGGGGGGGGGGGGGGGGGGGGGGGGGGGGGGAGTTCGTGCGTTTGACATCATTGATGTCGCGGTAGAGGTTCCAATTAATTTTCCTGAAGTTTCTACGGAGAGTGTGTGTGTGTGGGGGGGGGGGGGGGGGTACCTGAGTGGGCAATTTCCAGTCTGCAGAGAGGCATGGACCGGGAGGTGGTCACTGCCTAAGTCATCGTCGCCGACCCAGTGGTCGTCGATATGGTTTATCAGGGAGTCACTATAATAATAACTCTTTGGCCAGCCGCTGATTTGTCGCGGTCCTCATAAGAGAAGGCCATCATTCCCCCTGCACCCCTCCCCCTCTTCCCCTCCTCTCCTCCCAGCATTCAGATATAAACTGCTTAATAGTGTCCCTCCCTTCCTCTTTTTCAATTTCTTCAATAAGCATTCCTACCCTCTCCCTCGTGTCCCCCTTCAGCCATCTATCCTTTGTTTCTTCACCCCACTTCTGCATTATTCTTCCAGTAAATTTTATTCTATGAGGTATATACTGTGGGCATTCCAAGAGAAAATGTTCCAGGGTCTCCACTACTCCAGAGTGGCACATTTGGCATCCCTTTTCCCCATCTCTCCCAATTTTTCCCCGAAGCTCCAGTGATCTTGATCTCAGTTTGAACAGCAGTGACCCTCCAAAGGTGCCATCTAGGTACTTCTCAAAAGCTGGCTTTTCTTTATGTTGTAACCCCTGCAGTGATCTTTTCACGCTAACCCCTGCTCGCCAGTTTCGATTGCAATCTTCCATGACTCTCTCTTTGACAAACCTTTTGCCTTCTTTCATTCCTACTTCTATGTTTGTGACCTCTATAGAGTAATTGTCCATTAGTTCCCTCACATGTTTTGACCACCCCGTTTCTATATTAGAATTCCAAATGGTATCGAGCATCAATTTGCACCACCGGTTGTCAGGCAGGTTTCTCAAGTAGTTAAAGTAACACAGTTTTCCCAAATCTACCCTGTCCTTGATTTTCATCCACCCAAGCTCCCCCCTTACTGCTTCCAAAGCTGCAGCATTACTCGGCCCTGTTATCCATCTGCCGGCATCATTCTGAGTACTTCCCAACTTCTTAATAACGGTTTGGTTTAATGGAATCACGTCCGTGCCATACGTTATACTTGGTAAACCCACCCTCTCCCACAGTGTTTTCCCCACAAAGACCTTATTGAAACTATTTTTCCCTAAAAGTTTTAGTTGGTTCAGAATTCTTTTCCCTTTCAGAATCAGTTTGGCTGAGTAATTTCTGTACACCCCTCTTCCCGTTATATTTATGCTTACCCCTAGATACTCATACTCTCCCGTTTCTCCTACAGTGATTTGTTTGCTTTCCCCTTCGGGGATTGAGAACTCCCCCACTCTCCATCTCTTCGTCATATCTACCTTGCGTCCAACGGGTATTACCTTGCTTTTATTTTCATTTAGTTCGAGCCGCCAAGTGTTCCCATATCTACCAACAATTTCCAGCAGTTTCTCTAGCCCCTGTTCAGTTCTAGACATTAACACCATGTCGTCCGCAAAGAATAAGCCTGGTATCTTTATGTCTCCAACATTTACCCCCTCCGCACTCTGAATTAGTTCGTCCCCTAAATCTTTAACATACAATGCAAACAAAATCGGTGAAAAGATACACCCCTGCTTGAGGCCTATATCCATAGGGACTCGTTTTGTAGTGATACTCCCTAGACAGAGTTGGCTTTGCACATCTGTATACAGTGCTTTCATGATTCCCACAAAGTCACCCCCCAGTCCGATGCCCTCGAGCTTTCGCCACATACCTTCCCTCCACACTCGGTCGTACGCTTTTTTCACATCTAGAAATGCCATAAACATCTTTTTCTTTTCAGCCTTTGTTAATTCTATCAGTTGGGTGAGTGTAAATGGGTGATCAGTGACTCTTCGTCCTTTCCTGAAACCATTTTGAATTTCTCCTAAAAAACCTTTCTCTTCAATAACTTCCTCTAGTCTACCGTATATGACCTTACAGAATACTTTTCCGATGTTACTACTAACTGATATCCCCCTATAGTTATCAAGAACTTCCTTATCCCCCTTTTTGTGTATGAACGACACCTTACTTTCCCTCCACTCTCTGGGGACCTCTTGCTTTCGCAGAGCCAGGTTGAAAAGGTTTGTCAGGACTTCAATAAGTGCCTCCCCTCCATTTTTGAGGAATTCGTTCGGAATTTCATCAGTCCCTCCCGCTTTACCATTTTTTAATTTCGAGACCACGTTCCGCACTTCTTCTGCCGTTATTTCGCTACATACACGATTGGATAGGTTCTCCTCCACCTGTGTATTTCTTTTTGGTGGGGACCCACTGCCCCATCGCCTATCGTTTATCTTTTCCCAGTGCTTGACTAACTCTGAAGCGATACGGCCTTTATCTTCTGTACTTTCCCCATCCACTTTGATACTCTGCTCAGTACTTTTCCCCCGTTTATTTACCCAGTTCCAAAATACGTTTGAGCTCGAACACCCCGTTTTCTTTATTGTTCTGGCAAGACTGCAATTGCGCTCCTTCCTATTATTATTCTTTATCTCATTCACCTTTCTCCGTGCCAGTTCATATTCTCCTTTCATTAGTCTCGTGTCATTGTTATCCACCCCTTTAAGCTTCCTACTTCTTCTGTAAGCAGCGCATTTTACCTTCCTTTCTTTTATAGCCTTTTTCAGTCCCTCGTTAACCCTGTATCCAAGCTCTCTCGTTGGGACCCTCACCCTTCCTATACAATCCTTCCCTGCCTCTGTTAGGCTATTTACTATGCCATCTGAAATACTCTGGACATTTGCATCCCTAGGTATACATTCAAGATTTGGTTTTAGTTTTTCCCGAAACTGCTTCCAGTCGGCTCCTTGTTTTAGTCCCCAAACTTCCTTGAAGGTATTTCTGTCTCTATTCGTCTTTTTGCCCATAATCTTAACTGTTATCAGGTTGTGATCACTACCCAAGTCATTTTTTCCCCTCGTCATCTATTTCTACATCTATAACCTCCCTCCATACGCTAATGTCAGTGAGTATATAATCAATTATTGTTTTCTTATCGTTCCTCTCCCAGGTCCATTTACCCTTACATTTCGCATCCCTGTTCAGGATCTTTAAACCAAGCTCTTTTGATAGGTCCAACATCTTCCTCCCATTCGTGTTAATTTTCCTATCACCTCCCTGTATGCCCTCCTTCTTATCCCCGATGTGCCCATTGAAGTCCCCCATTAGGACAATACTGAACCCTCTGCTTCCAAGCTCTGTGATATTCGATCTAAGAGTTGTATATATTGAATCATTCCACTCGGGCTTACTTCCCTCCACTGCTAAGTATACAACACCAACGGCAACACTCCTGCTTCCTAACTTGATTTTTGCCCAGACTATTTCGTTGGATACTGGAATATGAGTCCTTGCTTCTGTGAGATCTGTAATCAATGAGGGCTGTAATTCCTCTTTAGCGTAGATGCCAACACCCCCACCCCGTTTCTGACCCTCAGTTCGCTCAGCTCCTATCCACACGCAACCCTTCATCTGATCAACCCGCTCATCCCGTCGTATCCACGTCTCACTTAGACCCATTATATCGAAGTCTCCTTCGTCCATCATTGTTGATATTTCGCTTACTTTCTTGTGCAGACCCTGGATGTTGCAGTGCCCAAACTTAATGAATCTTTGTTTTTTTTGTCATCACTGGCACATTATTATAACCCTGGTATGTCCCTGTATTGTGCATGTTTGTTGTTCTTCCTATGTTCCCAGCATTTGTGCCTCTCTTGGGTTATCGGCTGTGGTCCCCTACCCCCCTTTTCTCCAAAAAAGGCCCAGTCACCTGTAAAATTTTTTGGCCCAACAGGTCTGTACCCATCCTACTTAAATGCAATCCGTCTCGCCCATACAACTCTCCTTGTCCCCAGAATGAATCCCAGTGGTCAACGAAATGTATTCCCAAGTCTTTGCAGTGCTCTTCCAGCTCCTCGTTTAGTGCCATAATCCGCGAGTTCCTCTCATTCCCACCACCCATAACGGGGAGCACCCCTGAAACGATGATCCGAGCATTCCTGCTAAGTAGCTTACTAATTAGGTCCTTGTATGTGTCCACCAAACGAACTGATTTCCTCTCCCTGATGTTATTGGACCCCACATGTAATACCACTACCGGATCAGGCCCCGACCCAGCTACAATACCGTCCACTCTATCCCTCAGGTCCTCCACTTTAGCCCCCGGAAAGCACAGAACTGTTCTATTTTTACTGTCCGGACCACAGACAACCTTGTCGATCCTCCGAACTATGCTACTTCCCGCAACCACCAACTTACTTTTGGCCCTCGCCCTATTTATCTCCTCTAGTCTTCTATTGTTTACAGCGTCCTCTTCCTCTCCAACAGCCCCACTCGGAATCAATATCGGTATCGGTATCTTTGACCTAGGATTACTCCTATCCTTGTCCCTCCGTCTCTTTCCAGGCCCTGAACTATCTGGACTACTCCCCTGGTCTTCTCTCGGATCCCTCCTCCTTTTTCCTGGCCTAGACCCCAACCTACTATCTGTTGCAACTACCTCCATCTCCCCCTCTGTCTCTTCCGAATCGAGCACATCAAATCTGTTTCTGGTGCTGCACTCCCCGCTGCCTTTGGACTTTACACCCCTATCTACCTGCTTCTCTGGCCCCCCTTTCCTACCACTTTTGATAGTCCACGCCAAACGCTTTACAGCATTGCTCCGGCCTGGGCCCCCCTCATCTGTCCTACGTACTTTTCTAGCAGTCCCCACCTCATCACCTACCTCATTCACATCAAAGGTTCTACCCCCATGTTTACTCTTGGAACCACCGACAACCTGCCATCCTTCTCGGAAAGCTACTTTCACAGGCGTAACTCCAGACAGCCCCGCCCTACCAGGTTTTCCCTTCAGCTCAGCAATCTCCCTCTCAAACTTAACAATTGTCTCAAGTAGGCGGAGGATTTCCTGACAGTTTGCACATACCTCTCCATATCCCATCGAGCGACAGTCCCCATACATCATAGAACACTGTTTACAAACTTCAAGCCCAATATCGCCATCGGTGGCCCCACCAACCCGGCTCTGACCGACACCCCCAGTGACCTCTGTCTGCACACCAATACTTACCCCGTTGGCACCGTTGACCTGGACCGCGATATTACACGTATTTACCTAAGTCATCCGTCCATGAAGAACGGTCCTTGTGGATCTTTGGTAGGATGCAAAATTTTCTTGATGGAGCACTGAATATAGCTGTTAAATATTTAGATTGTTTTTTGGGTTATGTGACCTTCGTCGAGGAGAATGTTAAGATCTTATTGAATTTTTCGATATTACTAGGCCAAATAAGTGAATCTATTTTCTTATAATGTTTAGTATTGCTGAATTGTCTCATGACTTCCTTTATATAATTATCCCGAGATAGAACGACAACCGACCCACCTTTGTCGGCTGGCTTAATTACTAATTTCTTATTTGTTCGAAGTTTCGTTAGGGCTCTCCGTTCACCAGCTGTTAAATTATCTTAATCGGAGAGTTTGTTCATGCTGAACACCTTTTGGAGGATTCGTTTGTTAGCCTCAATAATTTCGGGATCTACTTCACTATTTGGAGGTGACCAACCAGATGCTTCTGAAAAAGAAAGTTTCCGACCGCTGGAGTTTCTAAAGCGGTGTGCTAATTTCATTTGCCTAAGACAATTGCAGTTATACGATGGTATATTTGTCTGAATACCAGTTTTAGGCTTCGGTGCTGGTACAAAAGTTAAACCGCGATCTAAAAGAGAATTCTCTTGGGCTGTTAGGTTATTGGTGCCAGACAGGTTAACCACAATAGTTCCTAATCCCACATCTGTTAGGCGGTTGTTACCATTGCCTTTACTTAGTTTAAATCTAGATAGTTTAACCAGTGATCGTACATAATATTGGCGGTTCTCGTGGTCCAATGTATCATTAAATCCTGATCAACATCAAATTTCCCGTCATCAATTATTGCTATCACGTTAACGTCCTTCACTTTCCGAACGGTTTCATTGATGATGCTCAAGGTTCGCCTCTCGGCCAAAGGAAGTTTTTGCGAAAAGTTTAGTTGACCCTGATATCTCTAAGTATATTACGCAAATGCTGAACTACGAGATCAGTATTATCACTTCGAGAATTCACGCCAATATTTAATAATATTTTGGGGGACTGGACTGGCCCCTGAGCCCTTTAAACAAAGAGCCCAAATGATTGAACTTGGCCACAAGTTGTTCTCCGAAAATATATTTGTATTATCAGTTCTGGTAAGAATACGGTAACAGATTTCCAGGAACCAGTGTTGCCTGCTGTTAACTCTTATGAGTTGATTACATATGTGTTTCGTGTTCTATACATCAAAACCTTCATCTTGGTGTATAATTTTTGTATATTTAATTTGAATTTAGGGAATTTCAAAATAAACAAAATTCTCTTACTTATATAGCACCTGAACCCTTTGAACTCCAGAGGCCGTTTTTCCGGCCGGGTCACAAACTACGTCATAATGTCATTAAGGGGGATTCACTGCATGGATGTATGGTGTAGACCAATCAATCAATATTGTACGTTGAAAATATTAATTGGTCTACCCCCAAATAATAACTATGGAACCTGCGCTTGGAAATTTTGATGGAAATCAAAAACATTTTTTGGTGAGTTTTCATTTTTCTTTCATCATTATTTCTTGCATAATATCATTCTATCACATTCACATATACTACATGACTCATTACTTGAAAATGAAATATATTTAGACCATTACTGTAAGAAAGAGCCCATAGATTTTTGAACGCAAACAACATTTTCAGCCATGTATTCATCACTTTAATATTCTTGTGGCGACAACTCACCTCATAGTTATCTCAGCAACGGGACCAGATTCATTCGAGAATTGACCAGATATCAGCAAGGTGGACGAAGAAAAGCAATATACCGCCCCTTGAGTGGGACAGGGCGCCATCTGCAATGCTCACTATTGCAGCTGGTACCTTGCTCCACTCAGGGGGCGATATATGTGCAAACTCGACGGAACGCGATATTTGCTTCCTCCTCAAATGACATTTTTTTTTAATTTTCCGACTAAATTAGTGTCATCGATAATCAGGCTTGACACGGTCAGTCTTCCTCCTCAGCAAACTGCATGGTGAGCAGTCATCTTCAGAGTAAGTCAACAATAAACACAGTGGATAAGCGGACGAATCGCGTTTTCGGAAGTGGCGAAGCGCGAAGCAACGCATTTCTATTTTTAGACGCAAGTTTTATCGCATGTTGAATTTGTACGAGCTTTTTTGACCTTAAGTCTTTACAAAAACACAAAATACAGACATTACCGTAAATAAATATGCTAAAGATTTCATTTCCTGCCCCAATATTATGTCCCTCGTTGGTTTCGAGTGTATAGAACGACGTCCCGATTCACCTTGGGAACCGCGTTTTGCCTTTTTTTGCGGCTAATATTAATTAGTTTGACGAATGTTATTAACTCACTTCGGGTGAAATAATACGCCCGTTTGTGAAGCCACTATCTGATCTCACACTGTCCGGTCAGTTGTGACCGCTCACAATCATCAGTTTCTCGAGCGGTCAGAAACAGGACAGCGTATTACGCCATGATTTTCTGCTGATTCCCCGACAAACCTACAATGAAGGAAGCAGTTTCCTAGTCGGGCGATAGAACTTCCCCAACACCCCAACAGGGGTGAGGTGGGGACGCTGTAGCTCCTAGACCCCCCCCCCCACCACCACCACCACTGTGCTAGGTTGGTGGACGATGGGGGCGGATGTGGGGGAGAGTAACCCTCTCCTATCGTTTTGGTGTTAGGTCTGCCCCTGTGTCTGATTGAGAAGCAGGCTGTCCTGTCAGGCTAGTCTGATGTCACCCCCAACCCAGATTATGGTCTGCATGTCGAATCACGGTTCCTGTATTTATCCCACAATCATTGTGTGTTCTCTCAACACGATTAGCAATCCACAGCGCTTGTATTGGAGCCCCTGAAGCAAGCGTGTGCATTTTTTCGATAACCGACTGTTAACCCTTTGAAGCCGAGAGGTCACCTTTGTGACCCAGGCAGGCCTTTAGATTACCCCAAATCCAAGGCGATAAAAGCTGTGCCCAAAATAGGAAACATGCTGAAATACTGTCCTTGATTTGTCTCACTTAAATTATTACGAATTTTAGGCTGGAAAAGTGTTTTCCTTTCGTTTTTTATACTTTGTAACGTTGCTTTCAGCATAAAAATCCGCAATATCCCTTGAAAATTGAATTTTCTGTACTTTTGTCATATTTAAAGCCCTCAAAAAGGTATTCCCAAAATAAAGCAATCTAAAGGCCTGGGCACAGGAACATGATACATCATACTTTCATTAAGGAGGATGACTGCTAAATTAAAGGGGTAGACCAATTAATAGTTTCAACGTGCTGCCCGTAAGGCTGCACGTTGAAAATATAAATTAGCCTACCTCCAAATAATAAATATTGTCTCTTCCAACTGCTTCCATTGAATTGACATGCAATATACCGTCAGGGTTCAAAGGGTTAAGGAGTTTACCGGAGTGGCAGCCATCTTGGATTTCTTCGGCACACTCTGCAGGTTGCATTTATCGATCAGTTTTTTTTATTCTTGGCAGAATGCTTGGGTTGAAAAATTAAGAGGCCTGACCGGTTTCGTGCACTGTTGTAACAACTTCACCTAAGTAGCATAGAATGAATTTTTGTATGATTTCGGTCTATAAACCTATTATCCAACAAAATAACAAATCGACCGCCTCCGCCCGCGTTATTTCCAAAGTGACCAGTTGGATAAAAAATTACCAAAGATTTTAACAAAACCATATCATGTGACCCATGACAAATTTTCATATCATATGCATTGGTAAAGGGTTAGCCTTTTACCTGAAACGTTAACCATTTTACCTAAAGTAACTGATATAACGATCAGCACTATTCACAATAATCCATTCAAATTTTATTATGCTATTCAAAAAAGTAGGGGATATTTGATAAAAGTGAGATATGTGAAGAAATATATTTATAGTTTTTTATCAAAAAGACAGTTGAGGCATTGCACTGTGACATCTGGTGAATGATTTCAGCGATAGCTGGGTGTCTGACAAGCACACATTCCACACACTGAGCTGAGGAAGACATGGACCGGTCAGTCAGAGAATTTACCACATTCAGTCCAAGACCTCAATACCTTGTAAATCCTCCTCGGTTCGCGTGACAAGCACGGATCCGACGTGGCATACTCCTCACAAAACGTCGAATATCAGCTTGACTGGTATTAGTTATTCCATTCTTCCTGTAGTGCAGCGGCGAGTTTCTGGACATTGGTAGGGAGCTGCTGGCGTTGTCGTCGGCGCCTGCCAAGCCTATTCCAGACGTGTCCGATAGATGAAAGGTCTGGACTTAGTGCTGGCCAAGGCAGTGCAATGATGTTCTGCACTTGGAGGAACTCTGTGGCGACACGGTCCCGTGTGCTCTTGCACTGTCATCTTGGTAAATGAATCGACGGCTGTGACGTCGCGCAAATGCCCCCATATGATCTGCTAACATGTTGTCACGGTAGTACTGCCCTGTGACACGCCCTTGGATGGCATGTAATTCTGTTCTGCTTGTCGTGGTTATGCCTCCCCACACCATAACTGATCCACCACCAAAACGATCGTGCTGCCTGACAGTTACGTCATGGTATCGTTCGTTCCGCCGCCGCCACACTCTGTTTTGCCTGTCGTGGAAGTCGAGAGTGAGCCTCGATTCATCGGAAAAAAATACGTTGCTCCACCGACGATTGTCCCAGCGCTGTCGTGCTCCACACCAATTACGCCTTGCTGCGATGTGACGTTCAGTCAAACGTGGAAATATTCGAGGTCGTCGAGTGTACAAATTCCAGCTGTGTAGACGATTTCGGATAGTCTGACCACCACTGACTCGCACATCTGTCGCTCGGTGCAGCTGCTTCCAATTTCTGAGGCACTTTGAGGGCGGTTATGTCATGCTGTGGTTGGGATGAAACGATCCTGGTTAGCAGTTGTCGCCCTTGGACGACCTCACCGACGTCTGTCATCAACATTGCCTGTCAGACGGTAGCGTGACCACAACCTACTAATCATCGATTGAGTAACGTTGAGAATTTGAGCCACTGCTGTCTGTCTGTTGCCAGCTTCCAAGATGCCCACGGCACGTAAACGTTCGTCACGAGTCAGTCTTCGCATACCTTAAAGTTACGTTTCGACCAGAAACTATTGATGAACGAGTCTATACCAAGAAAAGAACGAAGAGACCTCCAAAAAAGCCCGTCCAGTACAAATGAAAATTTCAAAGCGTACCCCACAGACATTAACGTGGCGCTCGTGCGAAAAACCTGCAAGAAATGTTCGTAGGCCGGTGACATTCATGTTCTACACTAAACTTGGTAACATATTGATGTGTCCAATCACGCGTATCCAATACCATTTTTTTCGAAAATATCAACATCAGTTTGGCTATCCCCTACTTTTTTTTAAATAGTATATTTTTCAATTTTTATCTCAAAAACATCTTAGCTTTGATCAGATTAGATTTTAATGACAATTTACACCCACGAGCGGCCGATGACATATCAACAATACATAAGTAATACAACAATAGAAATGAGTAACAAATTAATAACAACATATCATATGTTATTTGTATGTGATGACCTTTTTTCGGTGAAACTCCTAACCAAGTTACAGATGATTCCACATAATTCAAACACATCTGCATACCTTCTGGTGTTTCCGATATCATTACTAAATCATTTGTTCATAAAAGATGATTTGTGGATTTGTCACCAATAGTAACCAGTCTACATTTTTCATCGAATCCGTCTCCAATATCATCATTAAATATTTTAAAAAGTGTAGGCGATACGATACAACCCTGCCTAACCCCAACTGTAGATATCCAACGAGGGCAAAACCCAGCACTGGTTTTGGTCGAATAAACACTGGTTGCATACATCGATTTTATAGTATTCAGAATATTTCTTGCAATACCAATGTGCTTTAACTTAGTAAACATAATATCCCTATTAATCCTCTGAGTGCTGGTGGTATCTTCCATGCCAGTTAAATGGCAGATATTGGAAGACTCTGTAACCATTATTTGGAGGTAGAGCAATTAATACTTTCAATGTACAGCCTGAAGGCTGCACGCTGAAAATATTAATTGTTCTACCATACACATTCACTTAGTAGCCATCCTACTTAATGACGTAATGAAATTATGACGTATCGTGTTCCTAGACCGGAAAAGCGGCCTCTCGAGTTGAAAGAGTTAACCGAATCAAACGCTTTACAAAAATCTACGAACGCAATATAAACCTTGTTCTCTTCATTTATGTATTTTCGACTTATATATTTTAATATGAACGCACTATCCATAGTACTTCTTTCCTTTCTGAATCCAAACTGATTATACTTATTATTCCATAATTTTCTATGTAATCCGAAATTCTATTGTTAATTATTTTATTGAATAACTTTCCCACAGAGCTACTCATCGCAATCGCCCTATAGGTGTTCGGATCATACCTGTCTCCCTTTCTATAAATTGGTGGGTAAAACTGACTCACCCCTACTTATTGGGTATCTTGCGGATGTAAGGACTATATCAAATATCGTAGTCAAGTCATCTATTATGAATTAACCGACTGTTTTCAAAAGTTCATTCCGTGTTAAATCACTTCCTGGAGACTTATTGTTTTGTAAACCTCTTATTCCAGTTATAACTTCGTCATTTGTTATTTTCTCATTAATTTAAATTAAATATGACAGATGGTTTGTCTGATTTAAAATCATATGTTTTGTTTAGATTTGCCTTGACAATAGAAATCGGAAAAGTATCGAACTCGATGCGCCATGGTTCCAATGAGGGGTCATAACCTATGATTTTGAGACAAAAAATGAAAAAATTAGTTATTGAAAAGTTTGTTTTAGAAGTGTCGTCGGCTTTTCATGTTAGGTAAAGCATTAAAATAATGGTAACTTCCCACTTGGTCTAATCCCAGTTAGTCTACTCCCATTTCGTCTACGATTATACCATTCCCATCTGGTCTACTTCTATTTCGTCTGCTGTGAAAAATGACACCTTTCCCATTTCGTCTACTCTTAATAGATTTCATGATAAAAAAGATAACTACAGAATATTTCTATTAACCACAGTACTATTTCATTTCATGCTTGAACAAAAAATATGATCACATGTAAAACCAATTTTGGATATAAAGCATACAGAGCAAAATAATATTTGAGCACATATATATATCAAATATAAGATATAAGCATGCACAGCACAAATTTCAAAACACATGTGTCACAGTTGAATTTAAAGTCCAGCTAGCCGGCTTGTGTCACAGTTGAATTTTATTTTCTAAAGTAGACCCAAAAAATATGTGTAAACTAATTTTATTTTCTAAAGTAGACCAAAAAAATATTTAAAATAATTTTATATTCTAAAGTAGACCAAATGCAACACATAGAATGTTTTAAATAGACGAAATGGGAATTGACCCAGTGGGAATAGACCAAATGGGAGTAGACCAGCCGGGAGTCGACTCACTGGAAATAAAGCAAAATAATGTCTTCATATTTTGTCTCTAAATCCTCACACTGCTCAATCGAAAACCGGATTCTCAGAGTAAATATGCGATTCTCAGAGAATACTATGAGATTCTCAGAGACAAATCGTGAAAAATCGATAGCCGCTAATCAAGATTTTGACATTTTTATCGAAAAAGAAGATATATGGAAAAGTAGGTACCAATACATTTACCTTTATCTAATAGTTTGACTATCCCCTCTAAGTCCGGTTCGAGAACAGTATCTGTTACTATCCATTAAATGGGAAAATAGGCTGCACAAAATAGGTGGATCCGCTGATTTTTTGGCTGAGCTCCGAAGTATTGAAAATTTTACTGTTTCTTGGGGATGGTGTAAAACAAGAATGAGTACCAGGCGTCTCAGGGAGGATATGGATAATGGATAGTAACAGATACTGTTCTCGAACAAGACTTCGAGAGGATAGTTAAACTACTAGATAAAGGTGATGTATTGGTACCTACCTTTCCATATATCTTCTCTTTCGATAAAAATGTCAAAATCTTGATTAGCGGCTATCGATTTTTTTTCATAGCATTCTCTGAGAATCCTATATTTACTCTGAGAATCCGGTTTTCGATTGAGCAGTGTGATCCTAGAGTACGCAGACTTTAAGTTTCCATACGCAGTCATGTTTACCTCCATCGTCAGAAATAAACATAGAATTGCATGCTCACCATTTCAGATTCCGGTTTTCCCTGGCTGCGAGAAGTCAATGCTTGATCTCGGAGGGAACGCATCATATTATCATGGAAAGGATGGGTTTGGGGATGTTCCGGATCCCAACCCACCCAACGAGAATCATCTACAAACCGAAAATGCCGTTACCGCCCTGTCACGACTCAGTAAGGAGTATGAAGGTACATGTAGTAACATAATCTAAATTCACTAATTACCACCCCTTACAACCGAAATATATTACCACCTCTTGTTAGAGGTTGGGAAATCGGGGGGGGGGGGGGGGGGGGGGCACAGGAGGAGCATGACATGCTACACGATTACACGATAACGTATGCAGCTTACAAATATGTCAATATAAAGGCATTCCTGTAAAATATTTTTTGAAAATATAACTATATCTAATTGCATTAAGTGCATTTCGCAAAAGAAATTCCACCTTCGGTCGACTCAATCTTTTCTGCCTTTCGGACTGGAAAATAATTGAAGCTGAGATATGCGTGGCCTATCACGAAATGACATCACCAGCTGCCTCAATGTAGTATATCAGGGTTCCCGTATGGCCTTGGATTCCAGGAATGGCCTTGGGTTTGACTGAGGACCATTCAATTCTCGAAATGGGACAAGGAGGCTTTGAAAAGTCTTGTATATTCATAAAATAAAAACGCCATCGATGCGCGTTATGCTACTCAAATAGATTTTATGTCATATTTCATGAAGACCTAGTCCTAACTGTGACCTATCTGGTCGTTACCTCTCCTCCCACTTCCCTTGAAGGGAGATGGGTGGTATGGCTAATGACCAAAAAGAGCCCTAGTTGGGACGTAACTTGAAAATCCTTGAACTTGGCTATTGCAGGGCCTATAAAAATGCTGAATAATCTCGAGAAACGGCCTTAAATAGCCTTGACGATCACCAGAACCCTTATATTGTTCCGTGCGCCACCCCTATACACTTTTTATCACCTTCCATCGCATCCCTCGAGGCATGATAATTAATGAAATGAAATTTCTATGGATGCATTGTTAATTTTTGTTTCCCTCTGGGCCAAACCATGTGAGATTCGGTTCGTCTTCGTAATTCGTGCCCCTCCACTTTCATTGAACTTTGACACGTGACCAGTATTCAATATCCCCAGCTTATAATGTATTCCGCGATAGATTGCTTATATTGAATTCGTGTAGCTCTTTTCGGGGGCGTTTGCCATGAAAAAAATTCCACAAATACTACACACTTACAGGTAAATACTGTTGCGCCTGTGGCCTGCGTGGATGTCAAAAACTCCAATGTGAAAGGAACGACCTCATATAAGATCAGTCCTTACCGCTTCTGAATCAGCCTCTGTCCAACCGGAGAATGACTTTTCACATAAAAGAAGCAACATATTTGTGGATCCGCCCGATATCAGATTTAGATTTAGCTGAACTGCGAAAAGGAATGAAAGGGGTCTGTTCAGGAATAGGGTTAATTAGGATAAATAAATACAACACATAATAATAAACTCTCAATATATTTTAATATGGGATTTGGTTACATCAACGGGGGCAAGGGGAATTAAGTTTTTATTATATTTCATTAAAGTGAAGAATTTCATTCAGTAAAAGTTATTTATTACTCGCCTGTTCTGCGACATCGCCATCTACAGGAACACGAAACCATGTGGAAAATGAAAATCCGTTCCGCATACATGTGCGGAGCGGAAATCGTTGACGAACTATTTTTAAGTAGAAGCGAAATCTCACTAGATTTTTCTACAAATCGTGCACCGCAATTACAGTTTGAATCGATAGCAATAGCTAAAAATAGCAACACGGGTCCCCCCCCCCCCCCCCCCCCGCAAATTTGGTTGCGATAAAATGTGTTCTTTTGTTTTAGTTAGTACCCTGAGTTCCAATGAGTTCTATGTGCCTACTGGCACATAGAACACATTGGAACTCAGGGGACGAAAATGAATTACCGAATGTCCTTCTAATAACCGCATTTATAGACATGAAGGTTACACGTGTAATAAACACAGAACGACACACCCATGTGGATGGGTTAATGGATATGGCACTTGTGCCATCGCGAAAGGATAAACACTGTATGGTAACTACGGCGGTAGACGAATGTTTGGATGTATACAATATTGCGCTTCCGAGGCAGTGTTGACGAATTTCACAGAAACTAAATTTGAGATTTTTCATGTTTATTCAAACATTTTGTCATACTACGAGTATATAAAAATAGATTTATGTCCAAAGAGGTAAGTGCCATATATATATATATATATATATATATTCAAAGCAATTAAACCCTGATTGTATTTTTAATACTATTTTGTTGTTCAATCAACGCAGTATCCCTTCAATTTGCTGCTTGATGTCTACATAAACAGAATATAAGCAGAATATATTGTCTGAATAAAGGGCAGTTAATATAATCATCATGTTTGTAACATCGTTGTGTAAATATACAATTCTCAAAGTTCCCCCAAACTCCTGAAAATGGCCTAGGAACTTTTTTATTTTTTAATGTACCGATTTGGATTAAGTGGATAATACAGTTTGGATAAATTCTTTGTGATTTTTGTTTACTGTTTGGATATCATTTCATGTCCTCTCATTCTATACGTCTGGGGACACCACCGAATCCGGAGAACTCAACACCGGATCGGGTAGATACACCAGATCAGGTGTGCACCAGATCACGTGAGCCTTCAGGCCTTTCTTTTTCCCTTATAATAACAAGTCACTAACACCATATCTGGTGGAAACACAAGATGGGTAGAGAGAGAGAATGAATTAAATAGTAACTTTATATTCAATATTTCTATAATTTAAAGTAGGGCGTTAAGCTTTTGGAAGAAACTCGTTTAACGCAAGTTCCAGACAACAAACGTCAAAGCTGAAATGGGAAGGGGAATTTAGCCGAAATTAATTGTCAACACCAATCCGGTGTTGATACAGTTCAGTTGGTAAATTTTGAATGGGAACTTTTCAAGAGACTCGGCTCCTTTACTAACCAGTTCGGTCTTTCTTAGGTAGCTCTCGTGGTGCAAGGATTGAGGTAAACAAAGTGGCTCTCGATAGTCAGGTACTGATTTCGCGGATGAATGGTTTCACGCGCCGAAGGCGCACATGAACCGTTTGGGGCCCACTTTGACTTTTTAGATTTTAGAGATTTCTCAAAAATCGCCATCATGGCAGGTAGCAGCAGAGGAGGAAAAGTAGAGGGAGTAGGCTTTGGTGTTTTTCTTGATGTTCTTCAAGTAGTTGTTATCCTACCCCAAGTGAGGACCAGTGTGAGAGGGTGACCTCTCGACAAAGGTGCTACCTCTCCCCTAGGGTGATGGGGTGGTGTTTGTCCATTGCATGTTCAGGCAAGTATAATATGTCACTAAATTTGTAGAGTTGTTGATGAAGCCGTCATCGACAAGTATAGTCTGCCTCTGGCTGGTCTCGTGGAGGAAGAACTTTTCCTGATTCGGCGGATAGCCAATCGTCAACCAACTTTGACAGAAAACGGGCCCTCTCAGGGCACCACGAAAAGATTCAGGCAAGTATAGTCTGCCTCTTACTGCCTGTTCGTTAGAGCCATCTTGGGCAAGTAGTGTCTGCCTCTGACTCTTCTTTTGGTCCGTTATTTTGATGCGGCATTGGTCGTTGCGGCATTAGTGCCTGTGTTGCCTTTGCTGTTTCGTGTCTATTGGCGGGCGCTGTCTTCTGCTGTTGGCGTGCAGTTGTCAGTTGTGATGTGTGTTGTGTCATCTGAGTGTCGTCGGTTGCGGCGTCTGAAATTAGAAAAAGGAAGTGACATGACCACCCCCTCCCCATCCTCCCTCCCTTCCCCTCCCCTCCCCTGGTCCTTTGTGGTCCTGGTGTTTTTTTCGGGGGGCACCCTTTTGCTGAAACGTATCGCTGCCTTTTCCCCGTATGCTTATCACCTTACGCGGAGTCCGTTAGGGGCGGCTTTCATTCGGTTGGTGGTCGGGATCTTTGGAGGAAGCCTGGGAACGATACCTAGTCTCACCGAAGTGAATCACTGACTCTTCCGCCTTATGTTTATCACGGTACGCGGAGTCTGTTTGATGCGGCTTTCTAGGTCGATGGAGGCAGCCTGGGAACGACACCCAGTCTCACCGAAGTGAATCACTGCCTGATTCCACCGCAGATCTCTCTCGGCGAAGCATTCGCTCCAGAGTTTCGGGCTGGGGCAACCGAGGAAGACGGGCGGGACGGACATGAATCCATCTGGGTTCATGTCCACTCCACTCCACCCGGCCGGCCCGGGCTCACTCCCGACCCGCGCGACTCTGTAACAAGTATGCTGGGAATTATGGTGATTATTTTCTTGAATATTTGGGTCTTTGGTGGCAGGCGCAAATCTCGTTTAATTCGTGTACTAGTTCACTCCCTTTGAGGCTCTCGCGATTTTTGTCGGTTTAGGGTTAGGGTTAATAGGCAGTCTTTGATGGTCTCAATTTTTGCTCTTTCGTGAAGGAGTTTGATTGGTGTGTCAAAAAGGCACGTGGAGGGCGATGCGCGTTGGGTCAGTATTATTACACCATAACTAGCCTGTTCGCTATAAGTGCTCCCATAGAGTCAGGCTTATTACACCATAAGTGGACAGTTTGCTATAAGGTTCCCATTGGGGCAGGCTTATTACACCATAACTAGCCAGTTGCTATAAGTTTTCCCGTTGGGTCTGGATTATTACACTGTTAGTGACCAATTCGCTATAAGGTTTCCCATTCGCACAGACTTATTACATCATAACTAGTCAATTCGCTGTCAGTTTTCCCATTGGGGCAGGCTTATTACACCATAACTGGCCAATTCGCTGTAAGCTTTCCCATCGGGCCAGGCTTATTACACCATAACTAGCCAGTGCGCTGTACGTTTTCCCATTAGGTCAGGCTTATTACACCATAAGTGGACAGTTTTCGATAAGTTTCCCATTGGGGCAGGCTAATTACACCATAACATGCCAGTTTGATGTACGTTTCCCATTGAGTCAAAATGATTACGCCATAAGTGGTCAGTGAGTTCGCTATAAGTTCGCTATAAGTTTTTCCGTTGGGTCAAGCTTATCACATCGTAACCGGCCAGTTTTATCTAAGTTTATTATTCGATCAGACTTATTGCACCATAAGTGATCAGTGAGTTCGCAAAACGTTTGGGTCAGGATTATTTCACCATAACTGGCCAGTTCACTTTATGTTCCTCATTCGGTTAGACTTATTATATCATAAGTGGCCAGTGAATTTGCTATACATTTTCCCATCGGTTTAGACTTATTGCACCATAAGTTTCTCAGTCCCTATACATTTCTTCAATTTCCTTTAGCTTCCTTTGTTCGTGTTTATTAGGGCTTAACGACAGTTTCAGCTAGGCGTCATCGTGCCCCCATGTAAGCAACCGGGATAAAGTGCCTTGCCCAAGGACACAACGCGGGGCGTCCCGGACGAGGATCGAACTCAGGACCTCTACAACTGAGCCACCGCACTCCCTACACAGTCGGTGATACAATTAGAGGTCTCACTTCGGACCCAGCACGACCAATTTACAATACGTACAAATGAAATAAGAAGTTGCGTTACGATTTTGTATATTTTAATTATTCGCCATATATAGCTGAAGAAGTCTTGAGCTTTGAACTATAATCCCCACTGACTAATATTCCAACTATACCATCAAGGCATACCATGGAATATTAGTCAGTTGGGGATTGTGCCACCACAGTCGGGACAAATCTGGTTTATACCACCCACTCCAATCGGCCATCTTCGCAACGTTACTGTTGAGGGCATGTAGGGCTGTACGGTATTGGAAACCGAATACCGATGTCGGTGATCAAACAAATACCGCATTATACCGGCATATCGAAAGACTGTTCAGATATCTGAACATACGTACCATAAGCCACCACCGTCAAAACAAATCAGCATGCCTTGATGATGCAGTTCGAATAACGCTTTCCCAACGCAGATGATATCAAAATTTATAACTTTAAATATTAGTTTATCGAATTTATCAAACATAAAAGTGTCAATGACACTGTAGCTCAACTTGACAAACGTGAACTCGGTAAGTTATAAGTGAAATGGCAAAACTGAAGATCATTGGTTCCAATGTTATTTGGTGAAACTTCAACGTAACAGCATTGTGTGTGCACAACGTCAGAGCAATCCCTACATTTTTAAATGTAAACTGTAGGGCTAGCTAAAGGAAGAATGTTGATACACAAATGCAGTAAGTTTAAAGGTCATCATTGTAAACGGCAACTTTTTTCACAGAAATGAATGCTAATCGATAGCTCTTATCTAGAGGTCTTGCCTAATGAGGTCACCAAGTTCAAAAACAATCCTATGATATATGTGCCATGTCAAAGAAGAATGTTGATGCACAAATGCACTAAATTCAAAGATCGATGCAAACAGCAACATTTTTTGATGGAAATGAAAAGAAAATCGATAGCTCCTATCTTGATCACTCTGAATAAGTATACCAAGTTCCAAAACACTCCGATAATGAATGGAAGATGCTAATGCACAAATGTACTAAGTTTGAAATTCGTTGCTAGTGGCAATGTTTTGGGGGTTTCTTGATGGAAATTCACAAATATGCCCCGTAGGGAGTGGGACAGGGTTAATTTGCTGCACAAATGCACTAAGTGTAAAGGTTGGCGGTAATAACAACGTTTTTTTTAAAGGAAATGACAGAAAGTTAATAGCTTCCATCTAGAGGTCACCAGAACACGCATACCAGGCTTCAAAGGAATCTATTCACAAATGTGCCTAAAGAGCGTACCAAACGAATATAAATTCATAAATGTGCCCTACTGTGCATGCCAAAGGAATATAATGATGAACAAATGCACTAATTTGAAAGGTCATTGCTGACGGCAACATTTTTTGACGGAAATGGACGACAATTGATAGCTCACATCTAGAGGTTACCCCAACCATGCATACCAAGTGTTAAGCTGATCCATTCATAAATTCAACCTGCAGGGCGTGCCAAAGGAAAATGTTGATGCACAAATGCAATGGGTTCAAAGGTCATTGCTAACGGCAACATTCGGTAACGTTTTTCGAGCGAAATGAAAAAAAAACAAAGCTCACATCTAGAGGTCGCTCCAAACAAGCACGCCATGTTACAAAGCGATCGAATCATAAACGTGAACTGTGCGGTGTTCCAAAGAAAATTGTTGACAGACAAAACGGCAAAGTTGAAGGTCGCTCCTGAGGGCAACATTTTATAACAGAAATGGAAGAAAATCTATAACTCTCATCTAGAAGTCACCCAAAACAAGCATTCCAAGTTTCAAACCAGTCCATTCATAAATGCACCCTAGTGTGCCAAAGAGAAATGTTGATGCAAAAACGTCAAAGTTCAAAGATCATTGCTGACAACGTTTCTCGAAGGAAATGACAGGAAATCAATTTCTCGCATTTAAAGGTTGCTCCAAACCAGCACACCAAGTTTCCAAGCAATCGGACCATACATGTGACCTGTGTACTGTGCCAAAGGAAAATGCCAACGCACAGAATGGCAAAGTTGAAGGTCGTTGTTAGCGGCAGGTCAACCACAAAAATATGCCAAGTTTCAAAGCGATCCATTCATGACTGTACCTTGAAGGGTGTGCCAAAGGAAAATGCTGATGCACAAATGCACTTAGTTTGAAGGTCGTTGCTAACGGCATCTTTTTTGACGAAAATGGAAGAAAATCCATAGCGCCCACCTAGAGCTCAAGCATGCTAGGTTTCAAAGCAGCTCGATCATAAATGTGCCCTGTGGGGCGTGCCAAAGGAATATATTGACGCACAACACCGCACTAGGTTTCAAAGCGATCCGATCATAAAGGTGCCCAGGAGGGTGTGCCAAAGCGAAATATTGATGCATAACTACACTACATTCATCAAAAGTCATTGCCAACGGCAACGATTTTTGACGGAAATGGAAGAAAATTGACAGCTTCCATCTAGATATCACCGCAAACAAATATACCAAGTTGCAAAGCGATCCAATCATAACTGCGCCCTGTAGGGCGTGCCAAGGGAATATATTAATATCTGACTAAATTAAGTTCAAAGGTCAGTGCCAATGGCAACGTTTTTTATGGAAATAGAAGAAAATCGATAGCTCCAATCTAGAGATCACCCCAAACAAGCATACCAGGTCTCAAAGTGATCCGGTCATAAATGTACTCTGTAGGGTGTGCCAAAGGGAAATATTGATGCCTAACTAAACTAAGTTCAAAGGTCGTTGCCAACGGCAACATTTTTTGACGGAAATGGATGAAAATCGATAGAGTCACCCCAAACAAGCGTACCGGATTTCAAAGGCATCCGAGCATAGACGTGCCCTGCAGGGTGTGCCAAAGGGAAATATTGATGCCAAACTAAACTAAGTTCAAAGATCGCTGCCAGCGGCAACCTTTTCTGACGAAAATGGAAGAAAATCGATAGCTGCCATATAGAGGTAACCCCAAACAAGGATACCAAGTTTCAGAGCGATCGGATCATAAATGTGCCCTCTAGGGTGTGCCAAAGGGAAATATTGATGCCCAACTAAACTAACTTCAAAGGACGTTGCCAACAGCAACGTTTTTGACGAAAAGGGAAGAGTATCGATGGCTCCCATCTAGAGGTCACCCCAAACAAGCCCACCAAGTTTCAAACCGATCCAATCGTAAATGCAAACTGTGCAGTGTGCAAAAGGAAAACGTTCGTACGGACGTACGTAAGTACTTACGCCTACGGACGAGAAGTGACGGCAATAGTTCAGCTTGACTTCGTCAAGTTGAGCTAAAAATCGACAAAACAATATCATGTGGCCCCTCATTTGAACGAGCTCGATGAGCTCGTTGCAATGAGGGGTCACATCATATGCTTTTGTTGGAATTTTTTTCAACTGGTCAATATGTATATGACACGGACAGATGTGGTCGATTCGTTTGGTAAAGGGATAATATTATTCATTCGGGACTACAATTAAGAAAACTCAACATATCTTGAAAATTAAATTCTGGGTAAATAAATATTGATGATAAACCAATATTTTTGTAATTACACCGGTATTCAATCGATACTAGTTTGAATGCCGGTATATATCGGTTTATCGATATACTGTTCAGCCCTTAGGCCATGTACCCATTCTTGCATAAAACACCTTAAATATTTTTTCGATCGGTAAATTGTTGGGGGCGGGGGCTGCGATCTCTTAACTGCCACACCCTGGAATCCTGTTATGTACTGAATATATCTTCGATCGTCTGGAATCAAAACTTAACTGGATACGAGTATGCATAAAAACTCAAAAACGTTAGTGTCATTTTCGACCTCCGCTGTTCCCCAAAAATCACCACTCCATTTTTATTGTTAATTCTTTTACATTTTTTGCCTCTCAAACATCTCATTATAACCCCAGATTGGAACTCTCTCGCTACACTCCTTCTAATTAGAGGTCATAAAGTATGTTTCAGAGGGAAAAAAAAACGAAAGTTTTTAGTTTAATATGCATTTATTTTTAAGTGGGTCGCGACCTAGTCAAAATTCACTTCCCCTTTTCTAGCCGTATTAGATAAAGGTGAAGATACTGTATGCGTGAAAATTTCACTCCGCGAGTTTTCTTCAAACAAATCTCCCTCCATGCATTGTACACGAAAAAAATGAACTAATGGATGTTTTAAGAAAAAGTTTGTTTCTTTTTTAGGAAAACTTACTCTCGTCGGTCTGGGCCCTCTTACAAATATTGCATTGACGCTGCGCCTTGATCCAAACTTTGGAAAAAGACTGAAAGATTGCTTCATTATGGGAGGAAACTACAGAGGTATGGTAAAATACAATACACCACTATACATCACTATATATATATATCATGCTAAGTCTCTCGTCACTCTGAAGGTGGTAGATTTTGTGTTCAAAAATACCCATGCATCAATATGTGCATATATTTGGACCGCTACGGGAGCACGGTGGCTCAGTAGTGACGCATTGGACTTTAAACCTAAAGAGAGATGGTGCGATCCCGCCAGGGGTAATTGGTTTGTGTCCTTGGGCAAGGCACTTCATCCCGATTGCCCACGTGGGTGGCGTGGTGTACTAAAGCGTACGGCACGTCGATGCTGCACTTGTCTTCAACAAATGCTAACCTTGCTTGTGTGGAAGTACATTAATGAGTCTGACAGTTGCTCACCGCTACTTGGTGGCTTCATCCGTAAAACTGTCCGACACAAGGTGACCCTGCTGTCGAAAGTGTCATTAAACCCCAATAAAAACAAGAGGCCCCACGGGGCCTGAAGCGCTCATCTTGAACAGAACACAATATAAACAGAGTCCAAGAATGAGTCTACATTAAGCAATCCATCTCCAAAGGATACACTGTCAATCCTTGAGTCTCTCAGGAGTGACAAAAATAATCCGGACGTCATGTCTTTTCTTCAGTTGAAAATAATGTAAAATGTAGAGCTCCCCTATGAAGCCCCTTGATACAACCTATGTGGATTAATCTTAGTTACACACCTCTAGAGGGTACTGAATACAAAATGTTTAATTCTTCAGCAACATGGCCAATTCCTGCTCCCATAAGGAGCCCAAATATTAACCCAGGCTCTCGATTTGAACACAGTTGAATCTGACTTCCTCAGAGATGTGATGTCGTGTACCAAATATGAAAGCATTCTGACTGTTGGATCTGAGGAAGAAAAATTTTAAAGAAATTTCTTCATATTGCACCAAGTTAAAATTTGGGCTACCATGGCGAGCCCAAATCTTAACCTATGTATCCGATTTGAACAAGCTTGAATCTGCCCCCCCCCCCCCCCCTCCCCAGAGATGTTGTATACCAAATATGAAAGCATTCTGACTAGTGGATCTGAAGAAGAAGATTTTTGAAGAAATTCCCTCATATTGTAATAAGTTAAATTTCAGGTTCTCATATGGAGCCCAAATATTAACCCAGGCACTCGAATTGAACAAACTTGAATCTGACCCTCCTAGAGATGTCGTATACCAAATATGAGAGCATTCCGACTGGTGGATCTGAAGAAGAAGATTTTTAAAGAAATTTTCTCATATTGCACTAAGCAAAAATTTGGGCTACCATAGCGAGCCCAAATATATACCTAGGGATCTGATTTGAACAGACTTGAATCTGACCCCCCTAGAGATGTTGCTTACCAAACATGAAAGCATTCTGACTGGTGGATCTGAAGAAGAATATTTTTAAAAATTATCCCCTATATTGAACAAAGTTAAAATTTGGGCTTCCATAGGAAGCCCAAATATTAACCTAGGGACTTGGTTTGAACAAACTTGAATCTCACCCCCATAACAATGATGTATACCAAACATTAAAATATTCTGACTGGTGGTTCTGAAGAAGAATATTTTTAAAGAATATTACCCTCATTACCCTATGTTAAAAATGTGGGCTCCTGTATTCAGCCCAAATATGACCCAATGGGCTTTATTTTAACAAACTTGTATCTGACCCCCCCCCCCCCCACCCCATGAATGCTGTATACCGAATATCAAAAGATTCTGATGATTGGTTCTGAAGAAAAGATTTTTTAAAATTTTTGCAAATATGCTGACTCAGCATTTTTTCGATGCCCATTACAGAACACCCTAACAAAAACGATGGCAATTTTTTTTACCATTCAATTCTACTGGTCCTAAGGATACTTCATACCAAATGACAGCTCTATGTTCTGTGTGGTTTGGTAAATATGGGCGTTTGAAAAAATATTCCAATTTTTAGCTCCCAGGGTTCCCATGGGGATGCGGGAATTTTTTTTTTGCATGAGTCAAGTACTTATGACCCAATAATACCACATACCAAATTTGGTTCAAGCCGGACCATCGGTTCAGAAAATAGAAATTTTGGGCGAGGCCAAAAATCTTACCCCTCCCATTACAAAGCCAAATATTGCTTCACAAACTTTGTTTGAACAATTTTGATTTCACACCTCAAAAGGAAGCTCCGTTGCAAATATCAAGTCATTGTACACACCGGTTCATGAGAAGAAGATTTAAAAAAATATTTTGGAGCATTTTCCCCCACTCCCTCCCTATGGGGCTGGGCATGTTGAGTTGAACAAAATGCAATGCCCCTTCGGGCCCATCACTCACAAAACTTTCACTTGAATTGGCCCAGTGGCTTTGGAGAAGACCAAAGCATGGTGTTGACGGACGGACGGATTGACGGACGGACGGACGACGGACGAAGAGCAATGAGATTAGCTCAGCTTGACTTTGTCAAGATGACCTAAAAATAAATAGGGTCCTAGGAAGTTTTGAGATTTGTTTCGATTTGGAATCTTAAGTTGGTATCCAGTTCGATTCGAAATCGGCTGCCCGATTCCTTTCGAATCTTTTCACGAGAATAGAGCTTGGTACCTATCAGTTTTCTTCATCCTTTCACAACATATGTAGTTAGGATGTAAATTGTTCATAAATAATGTTGAAAATAAAGACTGGGTGTAATTTCTACTCTATTAACATAAATGGCATCTGCTCCCATGCCACCACCCATGCTAATTGCAGTCGATAGCCACAACCACTACTTTAAAGTTTCCACACAATGCCGACTATGAACTATAATCCTCAGTGGGAAATATTCCAACTGCATCATCAAGGCATGCCTTCGACGAAGGCATGCCTTGATGATGCAATTGGACACTTTATCAGTCGGGACATCACCATTAAAAGAAATCATATTTACGGCACCCCTCCGCCCAATCGGTCATCTTCAATACATTTCGATTTGATTCGAGCTGCTATTCGATTTCGAATAGCAGACCAGATTCGATTTGCGATTTGATTGAAATGGAAAACGTGTGATTCGCAGAGCCCTAGCGTAGGTAACATTCGAAAAAACAGGGCCACCAAGAAGTGTGTGTGTGTGGGTGGGTGGATGGGGGTCAAGGAGGATACACGTCATGTACCTTTAAGATGAAGATCAGACTGCATAAAAATCAATAACATCAAAACTCTTCCGTTTTATCACTAGATAGAAGATATAGTAGCGAATGAACAAATCTTATATTCCATGAGGTGAAAAGAGTTAGTAGTCCAGGCACATTAGACAAAAAAATGAGAAAGTAAGGAAAAAAATCGGAGAAAGCTGATTTTTTTTATATGTTTCCGGGACACACATTGCGGATAAAGTGTGAAAAGTCCCCGCGAATCCGAGTTGAGCTTTTTTAGTTATAGCGTTTTTTTGATGAAAAAAAAAATTTAAAAAAAAATTCGACCCAGCTCCATATTTCTCATTCTTATTCGCCTCAGTAGGGTGAGAATCATAAATATCGTGCTGAATTATATTGAGAATACATATCCCCAACAGAAAATGCCAACTTTGTACCAATCCTCACACTCAATGGTGAAATATTCACGAAAATGTACAAAATTACGAAAAAAAAATTTATTGTTTTCAAACACACAACGGTACACAACGTCCATTAAATCAAATCTACGACTACTTTGGGAGTTAAATTATATATCAAAAATTGCAGAAAAGCAGTGGCTTTATAATGATATATAACAATAGTCATTTATTCCATAATGAACTGGTGAAACGTGTGAAATATTAACCATACCCCCTAAACTCAAATTCAAACGGCATCGACTTTTCTCATTCAAATACCGTATTGTAGCATCATTGTTTCAATTTCCATGTTCGATTAAATCACATAATGTGGTGTTCGCCTACACTCAAGATGCATTGGCATGTAATGTGTGCACGCCCTTGATGTGTACTCATGGAGATTGTGTCTTCGTCAGATAAGTTGACAAAAGTTTTCGTTAGACTCGGCGGCTTCCATATGATTGTGTCATATTTAGGGGCAATTGGTTCGATCATGGCTGGTAGCGGCTTGGATGAACTTTGGGGGACTGTTTATGCTGGTGGGTCAATCCATCATTTGATCAGTGGTCATGCATATTCAAGAGCAGTTCGTGCCCATTTGCTAACACAAATTGCCATTACAAAACTTGTGTTTGAAGAAAGCCGAACACTAGATAACATAGACTGCACAGAAGTCAATGAAATATTCTGTGGACTTGCCAGAGGTGACTGTACAACAGCTGACGCTGTCAATCAAGAAAGTGTCAACCATCTACTGTCAAAATTACACGAACTGCCCCAGAATGCGTCCGTAGAACGCACAGGAAAGCTTTGGGTACAATACTACGAGCAAATAGGTCTTCTCCAGTTGTTCTTGAGAACAGAGCGCACAGGCGACTGGGAACTCCACACATATTGTGTTCGCAATATGATTCCAGTATTTCACGCAGGTGGTCATTTTGCATACACAAAAAGTTCTCATCTCTATTTGCAGCAGATGAATGAGCTAACAGAAATAATGCAACAGGATGATTTGAAGTTGTTCACTGAAAAAGGTTACTTTACCATAAGGCGCTCAGATAAATTCTGGGTCGGGATATATTCTGATCAGACCATAGAGCAGTGTTTAATGAGAATGTTCAAGCTCCCTGGTGGTCTCACACATGGCAGGGGAATAACCGATAGCACTGTTGCGAAATGGGTACATGGACTACCTCTTTGCCTTCCGATATGTAATGCTCTCGAAAATTTTGTTCATGTTCACACTGATCATGGCGAACAACATCGGGATCTCCGTCAAAGTTCACAACTGACTGATGCCAATGATATCACCAAATTATTGAACTGGCTCAGAGTGCATTCCCCCTTTCAGAATAGAGATCCACTACAATTAGTCTCTATAGCGACCGGGCTTGTGGCCGACGAAACTGTGAACTGTGACCAAGTTCGCAAAATTGGTGAATGTTGCGTATCGAATGTTGTAAGCAAAACGTTCAACAGCATCAAACTACGACGTGTTGACACTGTGAAGTCTTTCGCATCGATGGCAAATAGCATCAAAGTCCGTGGAAGTAAGGTAGTGATTGACCCCACAATTCTGTTCAACCGCATCACATGTGTTATTCAGTCACAAGCAGAGATGGAAGAGTATCTCAAATATGAACTCGCCCCGAAACCACCAGCATTGTTTGATTCTGCTGGAATGAGGAAGACACAGAAAAGCACGCTCGGTAAGATCCTCAAAACATACGGTTCCGAGCAAACTAAAATCCCAGAACATTCTCTGTTTGTTGTAGATGGTGGATTTTTATTGAGGGCAGTTGTATGGCCTAAACAGTCGTCATATAAGGACATATGTACATCATATTCCAATTATCTAGTGAGACATTTTGGGGCGAATGTCGTGGTTGTTTTTGATGGTTATGCTTGTACAATGTCGACAAAGGGCATGGAACAAGCCCGTAGATCTAAAGACAGGTATTCCATTGATATCAATATCTCACCCAAGTTACCAGCCACCACACCCCAATCCGATTTCCTTGCAAATGCCAAGAACAAAACCCAACTGATCGATCTTCTAATGCAGGAGCTATCTGCTATCAATATTCAGTCCAAGCAGGCCGAGGCTGATGCTGATGTACTGATAGCCGAAACTGCACTTGACATCGCTCAAGATGACAACAATGTTGTCGTTGTGAGAACAGACACAGACTTGTTAGTCATTCTTACCTCTCGAGTTCAACCGGGATGTAATATTCACATGATGTATTCCATTACCCAAACTTACTAGTTTCAGTTAGTGAAATAGCAACCAAAATGGGTGACCATAGAAGCAACCTCCTTGTAGCACATTCTATAAGTGGTTGTGACACTACTTCTGCACTCTTTCGAGTTGGTAAGAAGAAAGTATTCAGTACAATTGTCTCCGATGTTACTAGCGACTCACAATAGTATGTCAACACAATTTTGGCGGATGACAGTACACCAAGTGCAGTAGCCGCTGCCGGGGAACAACTTCTCCTAATCTTATACGGGAGTAAAACTTCCTCTCTCGACCAATATAGATATGTCACTTACAAGCATTATGTAGCAAAATCTAAACTGAATAAACCCATCGACCTAGCCTCACTCCCACCAAGCAGCGATGCTGCACAACAACATGTCTACAGATGTTATCTCCAGGTCCAACAATGGCTGGGCACTTCGCTTCCTCCGACGGATTGGGGGTGGTCGCTAGACAATGGACTTCTTGTACCGTCTGCAGCCACAAAGCCATGTGCCCCCGATAACCTACTGAATCTGATCAGTTGTGGTTGCAAGAGTGCTTGTACAAAAAGGTGTGGGTGTAAGAAGGCAGGACTCTCTTGCTCAGGTTTGTGTAATTGCAGTTCGGATTCTTGTAACAACCACAGAAACACTGTCCTGTCGGAAATTTCTGAGTTCGATGAATAATATGTATATAGGTCATGTCATTTCTGTATATAGCGTTGATAATAGTTAGTCAATGTAACATAATCCATGTTGATTGATTTGTACATTCTGTAAATATTATTTATTGATTTTTGTACATTCTGTAAATATTATTTATTGATCTAATGCTGCCAGACACAGACGTGTCTGTTCGGTCCCAAGCCCGAAAATAGTTGAGTTCTCATGCTGACGAATTTTATGCCAAAAGGGGAACTCGGCCAGAAGCAGAGGGGGTCTTCCATAATGTCTATTTTGTAAGCAATGATAAAAGTCTTCAATTGGTGGTGGATTTTTTATCGTCTGTCCAACTAACATCCCGTTCTGTACTACGACCCTTTGGGCAAATCCGTTAGGAAAATCGTCATTTTTTGCGTAAATCCGATACTTTTTTTGTGAATTTTCAATAATTTTTCGCAGAAATTGTCACAGAATGCACATTTCCTCTAGGTAAATGTATATTAGACATTATGTAGCTTGAAATACGCGTAAACAAAAAATACAGTTGGATCAATTCGAGGTTACAAAGTTCGTGCGATTTTTTTTGATTTTTTTCAAACGCGTTTTCGAAAAAAGGCTGTAGAGAAAAAAGCTCAACTGGGATTTTAGGGGACTTTTGTCTAATCGTTCAGTGACATGTACTCGACATTCCCTGAAAAAATCAGCTTTCTCCGATTTTTTTCCCTAGTGAAACCTAATGTTCTTGGGCTATAGTAAGAGGCTGAATGAAAGCTGAATGAAGAGGTGGCAGAACATAACTATCCGGCACACACTGGATTTATTATGGCACGGCCTCGGGGAAAGAAATGTGAAAAATAGAACCACGGAAATACCTTTTTCTGTTATTCTCAGTCTTGATGAATGCAGCGGAGTGTGTTAACCCTTTACCCAACGTAACGGCCAAAACCGGCCAGCGCTATTCTCAAAAATCGCCAATTAGTTTTCATTATTTTTTCATTTTTTGTCTCAAAAACATAGGTTATGACCCCTCGTTGGAACGAGCTCGTTGAGATCGTTCCAATGAGGGGTCATAACCTATGTTTTTGAGACAAAAAATTAAAAAAATTAGCTATTCAAGAATTTCTTTTGCAAGTGTCGTCTGCTTTTCATGTTAGGTAAAGGGTTGAGAAGTATGTATGTGTGGAGGGGTGTGGATGGAATACTACACCTTTATATACGAAAATACGCCTGTTTCCCTTTTTAGTGTACATGTCACTATCTGGTCATGGTCCATTCAATTCCATCGTTCTTCAACTATAACGATATTCCAATCCGAAGGCTAGCGTAAAAGAGATGGACCAAAGCGGTTGTCGTTTGAATTCAATGGTCAAATGCAATTACAGTAGACTTGATCAGCCCTCCCCATATTGTGACGTAAGGAACCCCCTCACCTGATCTTATTTGCAAAACAATAAACACACGCGTGAAGCGAAATAGAGTTCCAACGGTAACGGTTTCCGCCAATTGCTTTATATTTCACTCATTTCCTAACGTTTGACTCAGCTATGCAAAATCATGTGTCACTGGTATTGACAATACTTAATTTATATATTTAGAATGATGGACTTTCGCAATGGCAGCTCATAGTTTCGCTTTGCAAAGCAACGAAGATACGCAACTCGGTTCCGAAGGACTATACGTAGTCACATTTCAATGTGTTCTTAACCTAAAAGTTTATTTTCAATTTGAACTTATTTATTTATTGGTGTTTAAGGTCACATACTTCTACACAATGGCTAATCGTGATCGCCAACTTGGACTTATATTATTAATATTACAGTTGATACTTATTAAAAAAGTTAATTTTAACACAAATATACCAATATTTATTTATTTAAATTTGAGTCTAATTCACGGCAGCTCCTTTCTGACGAGGATTGTGCACTGCTAAATGATCCAAGTGTAACTTGTTTTCCAAACAAAGGTCACGCATGCCCCCCCCCCCCCCCCCCCTCACGTGACACAATATGGAAAATGCTGATTTCCTCTATTGATTACATTTGAAGATAATGGAATACAATACGACTTATCCCTTTACCCAACGCAGACGACATCAAAATTTATTATTTTAAATATCATTTTTTAATTTTTTTCAAAAAATTTCAACAAAACCATATCAAGTGACCCCTCGTTGGAACGAGCTCGACGAGCTCGTTCCAACGAGGGGTCACATGATATGGTTTTGTTGAACTTTTTTTGAAAAATAATATTTTTTCAACTGCTGAATTTGCATATTCGCGGGCGGATGCGGGCGATTCGTTGGGTAAAGGGTTAAATGCTGAGACATTTGCGCACTTTCTTTTTGTAAATCTGATTTTGATGCAGGCCAGTGGGAAAGAGGTGTGTGCGTGTGGTGGAGGTAGGTCTGCATCCCATGTTCTGTCCCCCCTGGTTTAGGATGGATTCCCGACCGATTCTGATTTTCACGCCCTACCCAAATCTTTTTTGAACTCTTGACAAAAAGAGTAATATCTGTTTGAAACGATATATGAAGATACTTATGGACCTGGTGTCAAATACATGTACCGCGACTTTTTCTATTGCATTTTTTTGCCTTTTTCATTTGTGCGACTGGAATATTATATTTCTTTCCAATTGTTATTTGAATTGAGTTTAATGAAGGCAGCGGCAGGTGCACACTGAAAAGTTACAGATTAGCCTAATGAGAGATGCTGCCCTTTGAGAAAGTAAATATGTGGTCCATTGAGAAGAAGGTGCCATCTACAATGCTAAAGCATTGGAGCTGGCACCTTGTTCCACCCAAGCGACTGGAATTACCTACCAACTTGGTTATTGGATTAGTAGACTTTGTGGTGTTGTAAATTATTGACTCTTTATTTAGGATTTGGTAATATTACTCCTACGGCGGAATTTAATTTCTACAACGATCCGGAAGCTGCGTTTGTTGTACTTTGTGAACTTGGATATCCCATCACCGTGCTACCTTGGGAGCCATGCCAAAAGCAATGTTTACCTATGGTATGTATAATTGACAGTATTTCTTAACGAAATATCGTTCAAGAGTATGCCCTTGTCCTCGGAAACAGTTCAGTCTATATTTGTAGTGACGATTTTTCTCTCACCTGCAGGTCATTATTGTCTGCAGACAGGAGCAGCACTAGAACCCTATTCCAAGTGGGGAACTGTCATCCAGCCCTTCGTCTGTGAGAGGCGAGGGGGCAAAAACAAAAAAAGGAAAACAAACAATATCCTCACATAAGGTTCTGATCAAATAGACGCTCAGGCACCAATCGGGCTACGATTGAGCTGTAGGGTTAAGTTATTACTGATCCTCCTCAACTATTTGTTGTTCATTAAATTGATTGCTTGTCCTCCTCAGAGGTTTAATCTTCGCAAAAATCTCAAGTATATCGGGCGGGAAGGGTTAATTGCGGAGGAAAACAGTAGAAAATAAATTAAGATCGACTGAGGTGATTTTAGATTTTTATGTCCCCGCGGCGCTAGTTTGCTTTCGGCGCACCCTTTTCAGCAGACACACCTGCGTGCCTTTTCGAAGGTACGCACACAATGGCAGGCTTCTATATTTGTAACGATTAAAGGGTCATTTTAGTATGCTTTTGGGTTGTCAATGGTCAAGCTTTTATAAAAAAAAATCGACCTATAGGAGGCAGTCAGGCGATCAGGCAAGCGGGCGGTCGTAACCTTTCTTGTTAGCACGATAATTTGAACAAATATTAATGGATTTGGTCAATATTGATATGTGAGGTTTTCTTAACAAGGTCTTGAATGAGTTGGAAAGCTGGTATGGTCCGGCCATACTGAGCTGAATTATGGCCCCTAGTTAGTTAATTTTTACCTGTTTTCAGCTTGTTAGCGCAATCACATGAACATCTATCAATGCATTTGATTTTCTTATAATGACAAGCCTCACATGTGCGAAAAAACTTGACCCCTACATTGGCGATGCATAATCCTTGTTTAATTTGTTGGAGCTCTACCAGGTTTAAACATTGGCGGTCGCGGGGTGTTGGGGGCTCCCTGGAGATGTGGACGATAAGGACTCCGAACCCACCGTGCTGTCCCTGGTTCTGTTGGATTGGAGAAAATTTTATTTTCCGGTATAAATCTCACCAAATCCTTGACCCTAGGCCTTTTGGAAGGCTCCTTGACTCTAGGCCTTTTGGAAGGCTTGTATAAAACACCAAAATATTAGGGCCAGCACCCTCGAGGTAGGGCCCACACAAGCATGTACTGCAAATTTGGGACACTTTTTTTTTAGAAGGAGTGGGCGGGGTATATAATAAGAAACAATGCTCCGGTATCTTTTAAAACTTCCCTGGACTCCAAGATCCCCAAATATTTGAGAAAACTTTTTTTTTCAAACGTTTGGGCCCCCTTGGAACCCTGGACCCCTGGATTTACTCCGTCCTCTCTCACTGGGTCACTGGGTTTAAATAAAACCCCAGCGCCCATCGGGCCCAACAAATCTCATTCTCTTCTCTTCTGTACATGGCCCGAAATAAGGTGGTGGATCGTTGGTGTTTTAGTATAGGTCTAACAATATTAAACATGATCGCATCACTTCACTTCAGGCATTCAAATATCCTTGTCAAGTGTAGCCCTTGTGTCATTTTAGCTCAACTTGACGAACTTGTTGAGAAACGTTGCCGTTATCAACGATGTTTAACTTATCCGTTTTCTACGTCAACAATTCCCTTTGGCACTCTGCACAGGTCTAATTTATCATCGGATCGCTTTGAAACTTGGTATGTGTATACGGGGTGACCTCTGGATAGGAGCTATCAATTTTCTTTCATTTCCGTTGAAAAATGTTGCTTTTAACTTGACCTTTGAACTTTGTGGATTTGTGCATCAATATTTTCCTTTGGCATGCCCTGCATGGTGCATTCATGAATGGATCATTCATGAATGGATCGCTTTGACACTAAGTATCCTTGTTTGGGCTGACGTCTAGATAGGATTTTATTTTGATTTTATTCAATTTCTGTTGAGAAACGTTGCCGTTAGTAATGACATTCAACTTATCAGTTTGGATGTCGACAATTTCCATAACCCTTTACCCAACGCAGACGATATCAAAATTTATTATTTTAAATATCATTTTTTGTTTTCAAAAAATTCAACAAAACCATATAATGTGACCCCTCGACGAGCTCGTTCCAACGAGGGGTCACGTGATATGGTTTTGTTGCAATTTTTTTAAAAAATACTATTTTTTCAACTGCTCAATTTGCATATTACGCGGGCTGATGCAGCCGATTCGTTGGGTAAAGGGTTTAGCACCCTGAACAGGTCGCATTTATCATTGAATCGCTTTGAAACTTTGTGTGCTTATTTGGGGGTGACCTCTAGGTGGGAGCTATCGATTTTCTTCCACCTTCGTCAAAAATGTTATGTTGCCGTTAGCAACCACCTTTAATCGAAATGCACATGTGTACCAGCATTTTCCTTTGGCATGCCCTGCAAGGTACATTCATAAATGGATCGCTTTCAAACTTGGTATGTTTTTGGGGTTGACCTCCAAATGGGAGATTTTTTCATTCCCGTCCAAAAAGTTGCCGTTAGCAACAACTTTCAACTTTGCCCTTTTGTGCGTCTACAATTTCCTTTGGCACACCGCATAGGTCACATTTATGATGCGTTTCCTTTGAAATATGGTGTGCTAGTTTGGAGCAACCTTCAGATGCGATTTGATTTTCTTTCGTTTCCGTCGAGAAACGTTGCTGTCAATAAAAATCTTTGAATTTTGCCGTTTTTTGCATCAACATTTTTTCTTTGGCGCGATCTGCAGGGTGCATTTATGGATCAGTTTGAAACTTTGTATGCTAGTTTTTGGGTACCTTCTCTATGATACCTATAGATTTTCTTCGATTTCCATCAAACAATGTTGCCGTTAGTAACCATCTTCAACTTTGCCATTTTGTCTGTCGACAATTCCTTTGGAATACCGCACAGTTCACGTTTACGATGCGATCGGTTTGAAACATGGTGTGCTTGTTTGGAGTTACCTCTAGTTTGGGGCTGTTGATTTACTTTCATTTCTCCCGAAAAACGTTGCCGATTGTTGCCGTTGGCAATGACCTTTGAACTCCTTGCATCTGTGCATAAATATTTTGCTTTGGCATACCTCCAGATGTGAGCTATCGATTTTCTTCCATAAACACCCTTGCCGTCAGAAGTTATCTTTAAAATTAGTGCATTTGAGCATCAACATATTCCTTTAGCATGCCCTGAAGGGTACATTCATGAATGGATTGTTTTGAAACTTGGTTCAGGTTCGTCAAACAAACGTTGCAGTAGCAATGGTCTTTGAACTTGGTGCATCTGTAAATCAAAATGTTCATTTGACACCCTCTAAAGGTACATTTATGCTTCGAAACTTGATTTGCGTGTTCGAGTGACCTCTAAATGGGAGCTATTGATTTTCTTTAATTTCCATTCAAATACGTACGTTGTCATTAGCACCAACCTTTGAACTCAGTGCATTTGTGCAGCAACGTATCCCTTTTGCACTCCCTACAGTGCATATTTATGAATTTCCCACCCCCCCCCTCCCCCCCCCCAAAAAAAAAAAAACGAAGAAAAAAAACATTGCCACCAGCATTTATGCATTAACATTTTCCTTTGGCACGCCTTAGAGTATGCATTCATTATCGGATTATTTTGAAACTTGGTATGCTTATTCAGGGTGGCCTAGATAGGAACTGTCGATTTTCTTTTCATTTGCATCACAAACAGTTGCTGCTAGCAACGACCTTTGCATTTAGTGCATTTGTGATTTAGATTAAACATATTTTATTTGTTTATAATCAACAAAAAGGATTGGATAACAAGTGCCCAGCACTTAGATTATATCATTTCCTTGAAATACGTTTACAATTACAAATTATGAAATGTTTACAACTATTTACATGAATGTATACGTAATGGTGAAACAAAACGTATGTATATATTGAAACAATTTTGTGTATGTACAAAGTTAGAGAAGAAAGCTGATGGTTACTCAACTTTGCAAGAGACAGAACAGAGAAGTGAGGGGGTGGGGGAGAAGAAAAATGAAATGCCACACTACAACACTGCTGGTTTGGGTCAACAAGCCTATGTGCCATATTTCGGCACTACCGCGACTCCGACGTAGTCCACACCACTACTATGGCCAGGACAGACAGGACAAACAAGCGAATAGAAGTGAGCCATGTGTGAGGTAAACAGAGATGACCACTGACTTTAAAGGTCAGTGCATTTGTGCATCAACATTCTTCTTTGACATCACCTACAGGACGCATTTATCATAGGATTGGTTTAGAACTTGGTGTGCTCAATCCGCGAGACATCTAGGTAAGAGCTATCGATTAGCATTCATTGCTGTGAAAGAAGTTGCCATTTACAATGACCTTCAAACTTACTGCATTTGTGTATCAACATTCTTCCTTTAGACAGCCGTACAATTTACATTTATGCATGGATTGCTTTGACGTTGTGCACACACAATGTTGTTGTGCTGAAGTTTCACCAAATGGCATTGGAACTAATGATCTTCAATTTTGCCATTTCATTTATAACTTACCAAGTACAAGTTTGTCAAGCTGAGTTACAGTGTCACTGGCACTTTCATTTTCTGTCCTAAAACTGGTGGCCGTGTGACAAATAAAGAGAAAAGTGACAGGAACAAAAGTACCGGCCATGTGCACATTTTTGGGAGGGTGAATTTCTAACAATAATAGTCAGTTGTACCTTTTGGGTCCCAAAAATCGTCAAATCGTCCGTTTTCTTTGCAACATTCTGCAATCGTGCAAGATTTCAACCGAATGCGTCAAAACTATACATTTTTCACGGCTGCTCAGTTTCAGAGACTGCATCACTTCCGACCGCCATTAATCAAGAAGAATATATATTATAGGTAATGTGCAAGAAATGTGGTTTTCCACTAAAACGCGCATTAGTGTGTAACTGGGGATGTAGGAGGAGTGTGACCCCCCCCCCCCCCCCCCCGCCCAAATACTTTTCATGTCGGGGCATTTCCCTCAGGATTGAAGTCTAAGATATAACTTTTCTCTTGCTGATAGTTATAAACTCTCTAAACAGACTAGATTTGATACTTGCGTCACAAACACCAGTCGGTTATATCAGTGAATATCTGTAGGCCTTAAGGGCCTAATTCCAACTTTAGTTTAAACAATATTTATTCAATAGAGAATGTTATATGTAACATTAACACCGTACATCTGACAAAAGCAAACAACAGTAAACAACAAAACACAGTGTAACATATATCAAAATTACAATAGACATTGAGTACTGCAGGGATTTGACAGTAAGCTTATAGCTTATTCGGGTCATCTCCCAAGGTTCTTGAATAGTTAACTCATAAAGGTGGTATAAGAAATTGAATAGATGACTTATTACAATCTGGTGGTCTGGACTCCTAATCAACCCCAAGTTGATCAATTACAAAATCAGTCGCCCACCGTCCCAAGATTATGACGACCGAATCAATAATTGATCACTTTGGGATGGAATAATAACTTAAAAAGTAAACAACTCACAGGCGGACCCCCTTTTCAAATGGTTCGGAATTCTAAAATTTGATGACCTCTATAACCTTCACGTATCCCTCTTTATGCATGACTGGAAGAATAAAAAAAACTACCAAGGTCATTTGATAACGCATGTCAGGTACACAGAAACCCTTCGGGGATGAACACAAGACAAACAGGTAAATTAGAAACACGGCAGAATTGTCCTTCCACACCTTCCCTGAAGTCCGGAACAATATTGACTCGTTAACCCAACAGCACAGCAGACACACTTCAAAAAAAAAAGAAAAGAAAAAAAAAAGAAAGAAAAAATAGCATATCAAAGCAGACGCCAGTAACTGAAAGTGTGGCATTCTGTTCGGGTAGGGAACAAACCACATGGGAAGACAGGGGACCCAGAGCACCATGGAGAAGTATGAGATATTGTTTAAACATTACCTGGAATTAGTGAGTGTGTGGAAAAAAATATAGGAGAATTTATATGCTTCAAATGGAAAAAGAAGAAACGGCCAGATAAAAAGGTAGGAAAAAAGAAAGAATGAGAGAAAAAAAAGAGGGGTATCCAGTCTGACAACACCAAGCGCCCAAGGGTGCTGCCTAAGCAAAGAATCTCGGAGTTCTCCGATAATACACAACGCAACCACAACGCCACCAAGATGCCACCAAAACGTCCCCGGTGGCGTAACGACGTCACAACAACGCTGTGACGTCACGGCACCAATGACGTGGCAGTGACGTCTAAATAGGGTAACTCACAATTTACATTCTCAGTGCCATGGAAGTTGTTTTAGACAAGTCTTGGCTGCCTATTTAGGCAGCAAAGCCAGCGCTTTTGCCGAACCTCTATAGAAAGTGCATCGTTCCCAAGAAGGGAACAGATATGACAACGATTTTAAGATAAAAGTAAATAAATTTGTCCAAGATAACAGCTCAATTTTCAATGAACCCAACTTCGACCAAAGGCATGAAGACGGGGATGACCATGAATTAACCGAACCAATAAGCATAGAAGAGGCCATGGGTGTAATCAGAAAATGCAAGTCATCTTCGTCCCCAGAAGAAGAGGAAGTCTCTTACAAAATAATGAAACAGTGCCCCAACATCTTCTGCTGTAGACTTACCCAACTCCTAAACTGCTGTCTCTCCTGTGGATACTTCCGAAAAATGCTGGAAAGTGGCCACTGGAGTCATGATACCTAAACCCGAAGACCTTACCAACCCTTCTAACTACCGTCCAATTAGCTTGCTTACCTGTGTTGGAAAGATATTTGAGTGGATTCTCTCTACGAGACTTCGCTGCTATTTCGAATCAATCAGCTTTTTCAACAAATGGCAAAGAGCGTATAGGAGTAACAAAAAGGGAATCGAGCGCGTATACAGACTGGTCGATTATATGAAAACAGCATTTAGTCAAAACGAAATCGGAACAGCGCTTTTCCTGGATAAAGAAAAGGCGTTTGACTCAGTGTGGCACAATGCTTGAGATATAAACTAGCGAAAATGGCATTACCCACTAAAATTATGAGGATCATATCATATTTCTAACTGACCGAAAAATCAAGGTGAGTTTTAACCGTGAGGTGTCAGAGGAAGTAATAAGCGAAGCGGGAACACCACAGGGGTCGGTTCTAAGCTCCCTTCTTTTCATAATATATGTGAATGACATAGAAAAAGTAGGGAAACATTATGTTGAACTATCGCAGTTTTCAGACGATAAAGGCATATGGATGGCCAGAAATTGCCGAAACATAATTAAGAAACAGAGACGTGCTTCTCAAGCTTTACAAATCATTTATACGCCCGAAGATGATCAGAGGTAAACATTGGGGAGAAAACAAGTCGTGCTTCTTAAGCTTTACAAATCATTTATACGCCCGAAAGTTATCACAGGTAAACATTGTGGAGCAAACAAAGGCGTGCTTCTCAAGCTTTACAAATCATGTATACGCCCGAAGATGATCAGAGGTAAACATTGGGGAGCAAACAAAGACATGCTTCTCAAGCTTTACAAATCATTTATACGCCCGACGATGATCAGAGGTAAACATAGGGGAGCAAACAAAGACGTGCTTCTCAAGCTTTACAAATCATTTATACGCAAGAAGATGATCAGAGGTAAACATTGGGGAGCAAACAAGTCGTGCTTCTCAAGCTTTACAAATCATTTATACGCCCGAAGGTTATCACAGGTAAATATTGGGGAGCAAACAAAGACGTGCTTCTCAAGCTTTACAAATCATTTATACGCCCGAAGATGATCAGAGGTAAACATTGGGGAGCAAACAAAGACGTGCTTCTCATGCTTTACTAATTATTTATACGCCCGGTACTAGAATATGGCGCCATAATAACAAGTGACCTGAGCAAAACCAACACTCAGAAGTTACAGAGGGTTCAAAATCATGCCTTGCGCGTGGCACTATGCACGCTCATGTGGACAGCGAAGAAGGAACTTCATGAGCTAGCAAAAATAGAAACTAGTGAAACGCGATTAAAAGACCTACAACACAAAACCCTCAACAGACTCCAAGTTAGCGAATTAATGGCAGAGCCAAACAAGCACAGAACCCTTAACAGAAAAACAAAATAAATCACAGAAAATTAAAATTATACAATAGAATTAAAATGCGTGGAGTCAGTGAGGATTGCCTCGCTTATCATTGTGAACTCTAGGATTGAGTCTGTGAGGACTGCTTCGCAACTCTGCGCGTAGGGGAGTGAGCTACGAAGAAATCCACCCCTCGCCTCATCAATAGCAACAATCACACAATACTCACATTATCATTATACAATAGCGGATTTCTTCTCTTTAATATAGATATGGAGGAGTGGCGTCAGTGATGATTGTCACGCTACTCATTGAGAACTTTAAGATTGAGTCTGTGAGGACTGCCTCGCAACTCTGCGTGTGGGATGTTTGGACAAAAAAACCCACCCCTCGCCCATTCAATAGTAACAATCACACAACAGTCACAATATACAATAGTGGATTTCTATCTCTCTCTACCTATAACTTTTCTAACTGAACACTCTCAAATTTTCTTGAACCACTTAAACCAAGATGACACCAAGAAAACATAGATGAAGCGCAGAAGGGATTGGAACTAGCTTTTTGTTAACATACACAGGAAACCAAACACCATGCAAGGATTGAAACAAGCGTGCCTGGCTGGGACTAGGGTACATTTTAAATAAAAAAAACATATGAATAAATATATAACATCCCTGTGAAAAGTTTTGGGGTGTATGTCTGTGAATGGGTTTTTGGGGTTTGTTTTTGTTTTTCCCACCACGCCGTCATCTGTTCCCCCTGAAGGCAGACCAGATGGCCAAGGTTCAGTATCCACTCTCCCTTAAAGGCTGATGGATGACTCCCAGCTTTCCAAAACACATATTGGTGGATTTGTTTCTTTTTTATAACCGTTATGAATAATATGCTGGGGCTGCTACCAAACCAGCGACTCTTTGGGTTTCTTTTTCTTCTTTCTAAAACAACTACCAACCGTGGTTTCAGTATTACCATAATATCCCCACGTTTCTAAGTAAAACACAATTCCTAGTCATCTTCCAGTTCGAGGTTGTCGGGGGCCGACCCCTCTACCCTACTACCAGTGCGCTCACTCAAATCACATAAGATTAATGGCCCTCACTTCCGTCTGTCGTGAATTCATAAGCAAATAAAGCTATCCAGGTCGCAAGGGTTTCCAAATCCCACGTCATCCCTGTGGCCCTTCGGCGCGCTGAAACTTTTTATTCATCCAGATGTTAGAAGCATTATTCGTTTAAACAGGGTACACTTACTTCAACATGCTTAAAGCTTGAGCCATGGCAGAGCGGTTACTTCGGCCTCATAGGGAAATTGACTGGAAGAAACAATCTGACGGAGAACAACTTCCTCGACCTGAACACACAGTTATTTCAAGGAGATTAGTTTTGGACACAATTTATAAAGACGAAAGACCTTTTTCCAGAAAGAATGTAAAAAACACGAGTTACTTGCTAATACAACTTCTTATTAATTTGTGTATTTCACCAGACATTTTTCTCTATTTTGTTCCACATAATATTATATATTACGATAAAATAGGAACAAAATAGAGAAAAACATCTAATACGAAGACAAAAAAAAGTTAGCAGGGAACTATTGTAGGGGGCGGTTTGGGCCCTGACGCCGCGGGGACAATACCATATCAAATGTGATCGTGTGTGCTTTGATGCGTGAAAAATCACGGGAGATAACTTCAAATTCTGGCCCTTACTACAGGGGTACTAAAAGTTCAGTATGCATCCCAGTCGTGACAAACCAAGTTTACACCCCCCCCCCCCCCCCCTGTAGATCTTCTTTGTGACGTCCCTGCTTGAGGTGGGGCGTTCACCTGTGGAATTAATCTCAATATGCGCGTGCTTGTATTAGCAGCAAAAGCATTATTTCCGCCAACAGACGACCGGATTGAACTCCTTAAAGTTAATAGTTAAAATTCTGCCGGTAAACCTTTTAGCTCACCTTGAGGAAGTCAAGCTCAGCTTATCTAATCGCTCTTCGTCCGTCGTCCGCCAACACCGTGTTTTGGGCTTCTCCTCCAAAAGTGGGCCAATTCTGCTGAGGGGTATTGCGTTTTTGTTCAACTCAACATGCCCAACCCCATAGGGAGGATGTGGGGGAAATGCTCCAAAATTAAAAAAAAATCTTCTTCTTGTGAACCAGTGGGTACAATGACTTGATATTTGGTAAAGAGCTCTCTTCAAGGTGTAGATTCAAGTTTGTTCAAACGAAGTTCGTGAAGCAATATCTGCCTTTGTAATGGGAGGGGCAAGATTTTTGGCCCCGCCCAAAATTTCTATTTTCTGAACCGATGGACCGATTTGAACCAAATATAGTTTGTGATATTATTGGGTCATAAGTACTTGATTCATGCAAAAAAAATTCCCGTGTCACCATGGGAACCCAGGGAGCTAAAAATAGAAATATTTTCAAACTCCAATGTTTTCCAAACCACACAGTACAGAAGACTGCTATGTGGTGTGAAGCATCCTTCGGACCAGTAGAACTTAATTGTAAAAAAAAATGCCATCGATTCTGTCAGGGTGTTCTGTAGGTGGCATCGAAAAAAAAATGCTGAGTCAGCATATTTGCAAACATTTCGAAAATATTTTTATCCAGAACCAAAGATCAGAATCTTTTGATATTTGATATATAGCATCCATGGGGGGGGGGGGGGGGGGGGGGGGGGGGGAGGGGGGGGGAGGGGGGGTCAGATATAGGTTTCTTAAAATGAAGCCCCTTGGTTCATATTTGGGCTCAATCACAATGCTTTCATATTTGGTACACAACATCTCTAGGGAGGTCAGATTTAGTTTATTCAAATCGAGTCCCTCGATTGATGTTATGGCAGCCCGAATTTTAACTCGAAAACGCCTGTGGCTATGGAATCCCTTTTTTCTGAAATGAGTCTAAGAGTCGTTCGAGGAGTCACTCGAACGAGCAATTACTCGATAGCTCATTTGCTCGATGGGATTCGAGTCATTCGAGCAGTGACTTATCAGTAACTGCTCGATAGCTTATTGGCTGCCTTCAACGGTCCCCTGCAGCGGGGTCCACTGCACCGGGGTCCACGACCGGGATCCGGCAACCTTTACCTCAAAAGCCCCCTGACATACTACTTCACTTCCCCTCTGGCTCTCCCTTCAAAGGTACCCTGCGGGGTCCCCCACCGGGGTCCTGCAACCTTTACCTCAAAAGCCCCTGACATACTACTTCACTTCCCCTCTGGCTCTCCCTTCAACGGTCCCCTGCGGGGTCCTGCAACCTTTACCTCAAAAGCCCCTGACATACTACTTCACTTCTCCTCTGGCTCTCGCTTCAACGGTCCCCTGCGGGGTCCCCCACCGGGGTCTTGCAACCTTTACCTCAAAAGCCCCTGACATACTACTTCACTTCCCCTCTGGCTCTCCCTTCAACGGTCCCCTGCGGGGTCCCCCACCGGGGTCCGGCAACCTGTACCTCAAAAGCCCCTGACATACTACTCATGATGCTTGGACTAGTTTAGTCACTACTGGGTGGCTCAAGGATTGACAATGGATCCTATGGAAATTGATTGCTTAATGTAGATTCATTCGTAGCCTCGGTTTATATCGGGTTCTGTTCAAGGTGAGCGTTTCAGGCCCCGTGGGGGCCCTTTGTTTTGTAACAGAGTGGATATACCGCTCCATGAGTGTTTTGATAATAATTCACTCTCACATAGCAAGATGGACCAATATGTACCATACCAGTGGATACGGAATTGAAATGAACGTGGGGCCGGGGCACATTGGTTTTTTTTCCAACTTTTGTCTCAGTAGCATGTAGCTTATGACCCTAAGCTCATTCCAATTGAATTTTGATCTTAGAAAACTGTTATGGGTAATTATTTTGCACCCCACCCTCTTCCCCTCCACTTTACAGCGCAGCATACACTTATTGAAAATATGAAAGTATTGACCTTCTTCAAGGCTTGACGAACCGAGATTGTAATGGTGTCGCGGAGGAAAGGGGGGGGGGGGGGGTATAATGATTGTAATATATATACATAGACTACTCCAAACTCAATCACAAGTGGGGCGCTGGCTAAATTATCTTCAACACTGCTGGGTTTCTTCACAAGCTAAACAAGCTACAGCTTTGGGTCTCAGTATCCACATGGGTATCACACGAGCGATGAGTATGAAGTTGATCTCAAGTTTGGGGGCTTTTTACAGGCGCATTGATGTAATACTGATTAAGCATTATGGCAACCGGTAATTGTAATGAACTTCGGATGATAAGTTAGCTAAATATTACTGGCAGAGTTAAAATGACAGTTGTTGAGATTAAACTATAACCGAAGTGGCGTTTTGCCAGGACTATAGTTCCATGGAATGAACTATATGGTGACTTACGTGAGTGATCACGTGATGAAAATAAGTGCATGCAGTGAAAATGAAATACTGTGCGACGAAATATTCTACCTGACAACTGTTATAACCCTTTACCCAACCTAACGGCCAAAACCGGTCAGCGCTATTCTCAAAAATCGCCAATTAATTTTCATTATCTTTTCATTTTTTGTCTCAAAAACATTGATTATGACCCCTCCTAGGAACGAGCTCGTCGAGCTCGTTCCAATGAGGGGTCATAACCTATGTTTTTGAGACAAAAAATGAACAAAATTAGTTATTCAGGAATTCTTTTTGCAAGTGTCGTCTGCTTTTCATGTTAGGTAAAGGGATAATCATTGAAATATTGATCCTATGAAGATTTTTTGACAGTAGTCAATTAAAATAAAAATAATTTAAATTTACTAAGATAAGGAATCGAGTCAACCGAATTTGGGAACTTATAGAATTACTTGTAGTTTTTCAAATTTTATAACAGGTACCTTACAGGAGTGGGGTGGGGGAGGGGGGTGGGGGGGGGGGGGGTTCTCCGGGAAAATTTGCAAGCAGATGGCCCTAAAACATTTATGGGCCATCTGGAACCATATACCACCTAGTGCCCCAGACGAAGAAATTAATTTTTATAATGAAATTTTCCGGGTTCCACCTCATCAAAGTCACATTTTTGCGCAAGATAAACTTTAAACGGTTGAAATTCATTGGTAAGCAGCTAACAAAACATTCAAACTAAAGTTAAATTGCTTCAGCTATCAGCTAATTGATTTTGTGAAATTCATTCAAAATCGTTAATAATTGGTTGTCAAATCCTTCTGATCAGTGGAATGATCTTAGGTCCATCTATCTCTTTAGTTTGTGTCAAATTATGTGTTGAACTATATTTATACTCTGTCACACCTTGCATTCCCCGGAGTACTCTCTTCTAATCCTGATATTTATAATTGAAGTAATTTTTAAGCACATTAAATATGCATTGTATATATATATATGTGTGTGTCTACATGGATTTTGTTTGCCAGAAAATTATATTACATTAGAATATCTGTAAATGTGGTGAGTAATGTATGCTGTGTGAAACTTTATTTTTGTAGCTCTAGCACAACTCTATTCAGAATTTTTCACTCTAAATTTTCAGATGTAAGTTGATCTGTAGTAATTTCCTTACATCAATATTGCGTACTACGGAATCATAAAACTTCGAAGGAATTATCGCTGTTCTATGGTGAATGGGGTATAACTCTCTTTTGCAACTGCATTATTACAAGACTTCATCGTTTTTTTTATCGATATAACATAAACCCATTTTTAAAAAAATTCTGTCGATGATTCCATCCACAGTTTGTTTAAAAGTATATTTTTTTATAGATTTACAGCACGTAGGAACTTTCTTATTTTATCATCATATACCGGTATCATTAATGCATTTTGAAACTGATTTCACATTGAAGCATTGACTTTGAGCCCCCATCTTCGTCAGGGGTCCTTCAAGCTTCATATAGCTTAGGGCGTCACCGAGGCTAAATCCGGCACTGTTCTTCAACCTCACCTAATCCAGTATTTATGGACACCCGAGCGGTGGTATCAGAACAAGCAAATGAGATGGCAAAATCCCTCGCCCGCAAAGAATGATAAGGTTAAAAATGTTTATGAAAAAGTAAGTGTAACTTATGCACAAATCTGCTTTTAAACAGACAGACACCGAATTTTCAAAAAAGGCATAACTCCCTTTAGCGGGGGAGGAATTCGTCACATACAGGTGAATTGTGCACTTGGTGATACCTTCTTGAAATTTGGCACACTGTTAGTGTAGGCTATGAGGTTCTCAAAAACGATCGGCTACAAGTTGACACCGACCGGTGGCGACCAGTAGCGGCACAATCCAAAATGGCCGCCAGCGGCTGAAGGGAACCTCCTTTTCGACGGTCTACCGACTATACATCCGATTGTAAGGGCGCGAAAGTGAACTCTGATCCACGCACGTGTTGGAAACAGACGTGGGAGATGATGTAGAATAAAACGAGATTCTCTATACGGACGCATCAATTTCTTGGAACTTGAAAAGAGCGTTGTTTCTCCGGGATCAGCGTCATTCAGGCAAACCTGAATGACGCTGATCCCGGAGAAACAACGCTCTTTATGAAGCAGTCTCTTTGCCATACAATCTCTTGTTTGGCGTAATTCCGCAAGCAATTCTGATTTGTCTGTCGAAATTAATTCGAGAACGCGATTGTTCACAAAAATCATTCACAGAATGAGTGAGAATCCTCTTCGTGTACGGACTAGTACTGACTGGGAACGTTGTTGCTTTTGCCAGCAAGACAGTTCCAAGAAATTGATGCGTCCGTATAGAGAATCTCGTTTTCATGACGCCTATAAAGCTATTGAGGAAGACATAACGCGCTTCCTAGATAATGGCGTTGAGCTTCCATATAATTTGACCATTGATTGTTTGATGAGAGAGAGTGATGAGTGTATGTCGATGTCACTGTTGACGAATAAGGCAATATATCATAAGACATGCCGTGACAGTATTCGGACTCACATCGTACAGCGCGTGCTACACAAGCGAGAGCGAAATGAGGCAGTGGCATCCTGCTCCACGCTGAGTCCTAAAAGAACACGGACAAGTTTTGAATCTGGCTGTGACAGGAAACTGCCCCAGTGTGTTTATTGTCACAAACGCGAAGGTGACAGCAGTGAGCCTATTTGCAGATCAATGTCTGATAACAATAAACTCAAAATTATGGCAAAGGAAGCCGAGAACTGGGTTGTTTTTTCTCGGGTCAATGCAGCATTTGATTCCGCTGCTAGTGATCTTTACTATCACAAAACCTGTTATTGTAAGCTTGCCAATGAAGCACGAGCGGCTAAATCTAAAAAGTCGAAGAACGCCGAACATTCCGCGTCAGGCCTGCCCTATGACCCTCTCGTTATGGCAGAGCTCATAACATTTGTTGAACACAACGATTCCGCGATGAAGCTTGTCGATCTCAAGAATCTGTACAGTCGGAGGTTGAAGCAAGTCGGTTCTGATTGGCTTAGTGAAGAAATACATTCCACTCGATTCAAAGAACATTTGTTGCAGAAATTGGGCGATGGCTGGGACGCCTTCACACAGGGTAGAGATGTGTTTATTTCAAGTAGGTTTCGAGTTGGCTCCTTGTTGTCCGAATCTTCAACTCGTATAGTGTCTGAGGAAGAGGCAAAAAAGATAGTTGATGTGGGTCTTCTTCTGCGTAAACACATACTCATATCTCAAGCTCCTTTCACGGGATCATTTTCATCTTATTGCTTGAGCGAGCCTGTACCCAACTCACTCCTGACTCTTCTTAGAGTTCTACTTGAGGGCACATGTAGTATACAGAACTTAGGCGATGATGAGACTGTTAATGCCAAGACTCGAGTGGCTTGTACTATTTCACAGATGTTGATCAGCAATTCAGCGAAACGCTCCGAACATGCACAAAATGTTCACCAGAGACGTGACAGAGAAACTCCAATGCCTCTTTATGTGGGTTTGAAGTTGCATGCCCATGATCGTATGAAAAATCTTATCAGAGATTTTCATCAAATGGGACTCTCTGTCTCTTATGATCGCGTAATGGATGTTCGCAGGAGTTTCGCGAGAGCTGTTTCACTGCGGTTCAAGAACGAAGGTGTTGTAGTCCCAGCTAACTGCAAACGTAATGTTTTCTCGATAGGAACCACTGATAACATTGATGTATCTGGTAGATCTGATATGCATGGTACGTCCATCACACTCATTGGTCAACTGAGCAGGGACAATGTGGGTACTGATCCCCCACCACTGAGTTTAGATGTTCCAGAAGACACACAAATTGAACTCCCAGACGACTATGCATTTGTTCCTTTCGTTGAAGACTTTGGTGGGGACATCAGGCTTGAATCTCCAGATGAATGTAATGTACGGCCCAATGAATATGCAGATTTGAACGTGGGAGAGAATGACTGGTTGTCTCATGTGTCACAGATCAGCAATAAAGGGAAGGTTGATGGCAGCTGGCAGCTTGATGAAGTCCCTGTGACCTTTTCAGGCTTCTTTTCAAAACATGAAGATCAAGACAATGTCAAACCTCGTGCAGTTATTGGGGTATTCCCTGTTTTCAGTGAGCAGAAAGCGGACTCACTCAGTATGCAGAAGCATGCTATGTATGTGGTCAGGGAAGCTACTGCTTTCGTAAACCCCGGCCAGATACCTGTCATTGAAGGTGACTGTCCGTTGTATGCCAGGCAGAAAAAATGTCAATGGCTGTTCCCAGAGGAGATAGGTGAGGATCGAATGGTGTGTATGATTGGATTCCTGCATCTTGAAATGTGCACCCAAGAAGCTGGTGGTAAGCTTATGGGTGGTTCTGGTTGGGAGCGAATGTTTCACCTCGCAAAGATATTCACACCCGGTGTAGCATCATCCCTACTTGGTGGGAAACATGTCAAGAGGACGCGACAGGCATATCTTCTCACTCTAGCTTGGCTTGAGATCCTCAGAAAGAATGCTTATGAGATTTACTGTCAGCAGACTGGGCCCCATGAGTCATTTGAAATGTGGGAACAGAGGATTCTTTCACAATCTCCAACTGCGCGCTATTGGGGTGAAATCGTTCGGAACTTTCTCTTGACAAGCTGTCAATTCGTTCGGAACCAACGAATCGGTAACTGGCCTGGTACACTGTGTTCTATCGATGAGTTGTGCAGTTACTTTTTTGCCCTAGGACATACAAATTATTGTCGGTGGGTCCCCGTATTTCTGAGAGACATGTCTCAGCTACCCAGGCGGCATCCTTCAATCCACAACAAATTCATGGAAGGCCATTTTGTGGTCCAGCGTAGTGAGAGGAAGTTCAGTATGATGGGTTTAGATCAGAGCCAAGAACATAGTATCCAACTACTCAAAGAAGACAGTGGTCCAAAAGGTCTCTATGGCCAGGCTGAAGAGAAAGTCGTTATTGAGCTTTCAAGGTCAGAAGTTCTGCGTGTTATAGATGAGTATGAATATGCAAGTTTCCACACAACATCATCAGATAACACGGAACACCCGGAAAGTTCGGTATCAGAGCAGAAAAAATTTCTGAATCAATTGAAATCTCTCCTCGATCTGGTGAATCAGGGACTCATTATCAACCCTTATGATGAAACTAGTGGTCAGCTGGTGACATTAGATACTGGTGAATATATGGACCCCGAAGTTAGTAAGAGTTTACGGTCATTACCCGAAAGGGGCAAGCATTTATATTCCACTTTCTTGAAGGAAAGGCTTGTGGAATGCACCGTACCCCTGAATGATGTTATTCCCAAGGCAAATATATATACCTTCCTTAACCCACCCCCAGCCAACCTGGACAAAGGCCGAGACAAACTCATGTCAAGTAAAGCAACTGCCGCAATAGTTACCCAGATGTTCGTTTCACTGCAAGCCCGGCCTGATTCAAACATGGATGAGTTTTTCATGCACGAGAATGCACGTGATCCGCCAGCATTATCCGATAGAGGTAAGCTACGGAGTGGGACAAAATCTCAAATTCTCAATTGTTTACCAGCTATTCCTGCACAAGGGAAGAATTCAGCAGCTAGACAAGCTTCAGTTGTCATCTTGGATATGCCTGCTGTAGTCCATGTAATCAAACCACAGAAAGCGGATCTGTTTGGAGAATATGCTCGATTGCAATTATTGCCATACATCGAATCTCTGATTAACACGAACACCACAAGGGTTGATGCGATCTATGACTGTTACCCCGAAGGCAGTTTGAAGAATCAGACGCGAGCAAAACGCCTCGGTGAGACAGCAGTTAGGTTGATACGGGTGTCCGAGAACGTCCCTTTACCTAAAGGGAAGAATTGGCAGGCATTCTTGAAAGTTAGTGAGAATAAAGACGAATTTTTCAAGTTCCTGTCTGCTGAACTGCTGAAATTAACATCAACATCCGAGTACCAGTTGTTAACGACATCAGGAGAATATGTACTATGCAATAAGGATGTTAGCTTATGTGACATATCTCCATCGAACCACGAGGAAGCAGACACGCGCATGATGCTTCATCTCAACCATGCAGTCTCACAAGGTCACAAAATAGCTTTTCTTCGCACGGTTGATTCTGATGTCGTCATTCTGTCTTTGCACCATTTCGCAACATTCCGTGACCTTGGACTCAGTGAGCTGTGGATTGGGTTTGGAATTGGAAAGGCATATAAAGATATGCCAATTCATGAGATAGCTTCACAACTTGGACCTGATTACTGTAAGGCCCTGACTTTCTTCCACGCCTTCACAGGTTGTGATGTAACATCCAGCATGCTCGGCATTGGGAAGAAGACAGGATGGAATGCATGGATGAATTTTCCCGCATCAACTGAAATGATGATAGAATTGACTGAGAATCCGCAAGTCTTTTCAGAGGATTCCCCTCATATGCAGCATATCGAAAAACTCACCATACAGATGTACAGTAACAGTTGTGTCAGTACACGTGTCAATGATGCGAGACGGCATATGTTCACACATGGCCTTAAGTCTATGGAAAACATCCCGCCCACCAAAGCAGCTCTGTATCAACATGTAAAAAGGGTAATTCTTGTGTCATCTTTCATTTGGCATCGTGCTCTGCAGAAACACTTATGTGTGCCAGACCCATCACAGTACGGATGGGAGTGGAATCCACGTCTCAATATTCTGGTCCCATTTTGGACTCACCTAGGAGACGCAAGTGCTGCATGTGCACTGATGCTCCACTGTAGTTGTGCCAAGGCCTGCAAGGGCAATTGCAAATGCTTGAAAGCTGGATTAAGGTGCACACCTTTGTGTAAGTGTGAAGGTGGCTGTTGTAACAATATTGAGTAGTATACTGTCATGTTAGGACCAGTCATCTCCTATTCTGGTATTTTTTTTTCCATTTTCGGCCAGTTAACACATGTCATGTTTCTAGTTGAGTTGATTTTGCTAACAAATGTTCATCCCATGTGGCTTGCTACATTGTCCGGGGTATAGGAATACAGTTTTAGATTTCGGAAAATAGTCTGTTATTTACTGCACAAGACGGTGTTAATTCATGCATAGCATGATACAATATCCCCAACTATTTTGCCTCTGTACAACAGTTGATACCTTCGTTCACCCGTGTGTTCATCTATGGTATCCTTGTCTTTCTCTGGCCATAGGCCACATGTGACTAGTCAGTTCCTACTCCATAGCAAATCAACTTGGAAATCCTTCATCTTGTAGCGCACTCATGTCTCAATGAATCCATACCTGAGTTGATCTAATAAATCTAACGTAAGGTATCAAATTGCCATACCGGATCATATTTCGATAAGTTATTCGCTAAAACATTTCGACCACTCATCGACATCAAAGGTCATGTTTTGGCTCCCAGTGGTGGCTATATCTCTATATCCCTGGTAAAGTAGCATACCATGAGGGATGGGCATTAAGTGTCGGCAACATTAATCCTGACTTGGAACACACCACATCTTAACTGGCCGAAAATGAAGAATACTACTTGTAGTCAAAAAATATTCCTGTACCTCGAATGACTGCAAACATACACTCACCCCTTCTAGTCCCATTTTGCCAATGTTCTATACTGGCAAGATAACATTGTATAATTAACAACGGGAACTAATGCATCCCGAGTTCATTCCAGCACTGCCCTTGCTGGCAGACGTGTCGCTATGGTGTTGAGATTGAACCAGAACTCCTCTAGAAATTTGATAGTTTTATTTTCTTAGAAAATAAATCTATCGAAAATGCCGGAAGTTGAGAATAGACTGTCACTTTAATTGGATTATCAAATGTCCAAGTATCCCCACTGCTGCATACTATCGAGTACCCTTGTTCATGTGTTGACAGGAATCTCTCATACCATGTTCATTTGACCATTGCATTCCCGAGAAACATTCAACACTAATTTATCTACGGACGGACGATCATACTGACAGTCAGACACACAGACGCACACATCGACGGAAATTCTGATCCCATTATCCATTAATCTTCCCCCCAACTTGTTCCAAGGGCTTCACTCCATCATTCACATCAATTACAGCACATGTATGGTGTTAGGTTTGGAGCTTCAGTTGTGCGATCGGCGAAAATAGCTTTTTTTCGATCCGCTTGGCGGCCATTTTGGATTTCGCTGCTAGTGGTGGCTAGAGGATGGTGCCAACTTGTAGCCGATCGATTTTGAAATCTCTGATGCCTACCCTTACATCATGCCAAATTTCAGGAAGGTATCACCAAGTGCACAATTCTAGCGAATTCCTCCCCCGCTACTTAGAAATTGGCGGAAGTGGGTAAATATCAAACTGTAGTGAAATCTTCTCTTAATGCCTATAGCACGTTCTATGAAAATCCGATTTCAGTCCTTCAAGTTAGTGCATGCACAGTTATTTTCAGACAAACAGCGAACTTTAACAAATAACTCGCACAAAAATCGACGAAATGAATATCGAACTGCAAGAAGATTTTCTAATGATTTTTCTCACAATATATGCCTTTGACAAGTTTCGTGAATATCCGATTACATTTGTTTAAGTTATCGCGTTCTGCGAACAGCTCATGACGGACGGACGGACGGACGGACGGACGGACGGGACCCATCTCTATATCTCCCACCTAACTGGGTTTTGGTGGAAGGTAATGAAAACCTGAAAGCTGACAATAAATGCTGGTAAGTTTGCAGTATTGTAATCAAGCCCTGGAAATAAGCAGACTGACCTCTGCAGAATAAGGTCTCCAGAGGTTGAATTTGGCGATGCTACTCTGCACAGCAGGGAAACATCACCAAATTTACCCAAGATGAACCTCAGTCTGAATCAAAGTCTCGGACCTAAACAGAAAGAGGAACCCTGCGGATACATTGGGGGATTCTTGCCCGGGAGAGCATAAGCAAGTTCACCCTCTGGGGACCTCCATCTGCAAATGGCAGAGATTGCTGGCAGATTGCTTATTTCCAGGCTTGATTGTGGTCATGGCGAAAACTTTTTGCTTCAAAACCATAAAATTAGGCCCACTCCTTATTGGAACGAGTACGTCGAGCTCGTTTCAATGAGTATAAGCCATCTTTTGAAGGTAAAAATTGAAATTCAACCTTAAATAGCCATATTTTGGATGGTTATCATCGTTACGGTAGGGAGGCGGTTAACCATTTTAGCATATATTCTAACTACCCCAAACCCCTAAAATTTGCACCCGTGTACAGTTTGATAACATTAAATTGTTCTGGTTCTTTGTTTCTATTTTTAGAACGTGCATCGCGAGATACTTTCAATGGATACGCCAAAGGCCCGATTCATGAAGACTCTCCAACAAAAAGCTAAAGAGCTTCATGAAAAGTACGATGATATAATAAGTGGCTTCATTTTGTGTGATGAATTGGCCATGGCGTGTACTTTGGACAAAAACGCCATAAAGAAATTTTCCGAGGAATATGCCACAGTGGCTTTAGAAGGTTTGGCAACAAGGGGCCAAATGATAGTCCATTGGACATGGCTCGACAGACCAATAGAGAGAAGAAATGTTAGAATTGTGAAGAAAGTGGACTTCCAAGAAGTTATACGAATGTTGAGAAACACATTTAGTTAACCCTTTACCCTACGCAACGGAAAAAACAGGCCAGCGGTATTCTCACAAAAATCGCCAATTAATTTTCATTATTATTTTTCATTTTTTGTCTCAAAAACATAGGTTATGACCCCTCATTGGAACGAGCTCGTCGAGCTCGTTCCAAAGAGGGGGTCATAACCTATGTTTTGGAGACAAAAAAGGAAACAAAATGAGTTATTCAAGAATTTTTTTTACAAGTGTCGGATGCTTTTCATGTTAGGTAAAGGGTTAAATTTGTTTTTTCACCACGGAGCATCAAGAACCACGACGTAATTGTAGTTCTTGCTGACGGTGGTGAAGAATACCAACCCCGCCGTACAATAAAGTAAAATAAATAATTTAAAACTTCTGCGCTGTATAACTTCGTTTAACCATCTGCATACCGATGTCAAAATTCAAAAATTTAAAGCCAGACATATTTGCCATAATGCAGGTAGGAATTTAACAAATTCAATCTTTGACAGAGCGTAAAAAAAATTTAATTTGTTAAATTCCTACTTGCATTATGGGAAAAGAATTGCAAGTAGAAATTTAGATGTGAACCGGGTGGAGCCAGCGGGGCTACAGCCGGGCACACCCGTCGGAAAAATGGGTCACATTCGTCTGGGGGATAAGATTATGCAAACACCAGAAAGATAGACATAATACTCCCGAAGACCCCATACACGTGCACAATAGGAATAACTAGATGGTACATCGTGAGATTTCTATTTTAATCCGGTACCAGAAACTTTCTACACAGTCACTGGTTGACACACATCTAGTCTCTGTTGTGAGTTATTTCATACTCATTAAATTTGTGGCTTGTAGAACAAGGGTATCAAAACAGGTGTCATGACGAATCGTCATGACACCTGTTTTGATACCCTAGTTCCACTAGCCACTATTTCTTTTCTTTTCTTTTCTTTTTTTGCGTTTCCTTTTCACTCTCTCAAAGCCTCTAGAGTCATGAATACTGCGACTTTTTTCCAAATAAAACAAAAATTTCACACGCCGGGCCGAACCATGGTCGGTTCGGTGGGTCCGTGGACACTCTAGCTCCCCCCCCCCCCCCCTCCTTGTCGGGGGAACACTAGCACCACCTCTGGATGTGAAGGTGGAATTTAGATTTGCATTAACTCTTTTTCCAACACGAGTAACAGACAATAATAAAACAATTTCTTGAAGGAGTAACAGACAATAATAAAACAATTTCTTGAAGGAATAGAAATTTTTATTTTTATCTAAATACTTCGCTTTTAAGCTATGACCATGATTGGAACGAGCTCGACGCCAAGGTGCTGACTTGTGGTTACTTATGTTTGGAGCGATTCCAGAGCAGTCATATTTTCGGGCAAGAAGTTCACCAGAACGATCGCAGGTGGCGTAACGCAGTCGCAGCCATCCCGCCGCCAGTCGTGGTCTCGGGGAGAGGGGGTAAAGATCATCATGCTGTCTGTCGTTTGTTATATACAAGGAGAACAGGTCCCATCACGACTCTGAAAAGAGAGAGATTGGAACCCATATGGAAACCCCCACAATGCACCGCCGGAACGGCTCTCTACCAATTCTACATTTACTGGTTGGCGCGGAACTACAAGCAATACTATGTTTTAATTATCGTGACTGTAAACCGCGATTTAAAAAAATATAGGTTGACCATTTAACAAAACCACAATTTCCGTTATGCAAAGGCGGTACAAACTAGAGAAACAGAATTTACTGCACCCAGTAAATTCAAGTCTGTGTGAAAAGGGTTAAAGTATCAGGAATAAACTATACAGAAGGAGAATTTATGGAGGCTTATTTTCAGGAGTAAATTATTTTCAAACAAATCAGAAATGGATTTTCGTTAATAGTATTTACAGATATTCATACAGCAATCAGAACATTTTTTTATAAGAAACCAGAAAAGGCATATATGTGACCAGCATTCAAAGGGTTCGATACACGAATCAGAAGTAGACATTTTTGGCTCTGCCCATCAAGCTGAGTGATGAAATACGTTCATGAACTTTTGAAATGCATTAAGGTGTAATGAAATGCATTCCCCAGTCTTTCTGAATAATATGCACTGGATGACCTTGGTGACCTCTTTCAGGCGGACCATATATTGAACCTCCAGCAGTTTTTAAATCAGTCGGTATAGTCCCATGTATACACCTACTTTAAAGAAATGGCTCCACCAGCTACAGATCTGTCATTTTTGGGCGATGATAGCAAATATTTATTATGATTTAGAAGCCTCTAAGGCAGTCAGCCTACTGTATCACACACAAGGCCTCAAACTAGCTGAAAAAACAAAGATGAGTGCAAACTGGTTGTTGGTAACCAGCATGCCAAAACGAATAGAGATAGGACGATTTGTGTTTGAGTTATCGAGCCGACAAAGGGTGCATAGACTCTATATTGGGATAGTGCCATAAAAAATTTAAAAGCCCAAAGAGCTCGTTTAAAGGCCTAACCTTAAGAGCATCTAGTGCCCTAAACAAGGCATACATAAAATAAGATGGTGGAATCTTGAATCATGGCATTTGCGTAAAGAGTGGCAATATGGCAGGAAGCGTGCAAAAGGTTCTACCGTCATAAGTTAAATGATGTTGTTTGATCTTCGCGGTGAAGTATGAAGAGGGCGGTGAAGTATGAAGAGGGTTAAAGACAGACCATTTAAATATTCCATTTCATTAATTCATAATTGTGATAAGTGTTTCGAGAGAGCCGCTTACCACTCGGCCCGAAACCTGTTGATCTTGAGTTATGATTGAGAATGAAAAAAAAATAAAAAAAATGCAATGAAAGGTGAAGGGTTATTTATTCAACTACAATTAATCAAGTGTTGTAAGATAGCTCTGTATAATAAACAAATTTTCTTGCCACCTAACGGTTTTTTTTCAACTTGGTTTGGGGATGGAATTTAATTCTGATCTGACAGCTGATAAGAGTAAATATGTGTCAGGCTGTCATCTACAGCAACTTCTCTCTAATTTGATTGTTTACATTATTCTCTTGTGTATATAAATATAAACAGCTATTTCTTTATGATGCTTTTCTTTTACAAAGAAATTAGGGGGTATAAAAAACTCTGTGGCCCAATGGACCACTCCCAAAGGTTCCCTGATAACATAGCTGGGCCAGTACTTGTGACAGGCTACCAGTATGCCAAACAGCCCCAGGACAGATTATTTATTTATTTATTGGTGTGTAAGGTCACATATTTCTGCATAATGGCTAATCATGACCACGACAGTTTTACGGGTGGAGGAAGCCGTAATACCTGGAGAGAACCACCATGCAACGGCGAGCAACTGTCAGCTCCCCAACATACTAATTCCACACAAGCAGGGTTAGCATTGGTTGAAGACAGGTGCACCATCGACGTGCAGTACGCCTTAATACACAGCGTCACCGTGCCCCCACGTGGGCAATGGGGAAGAATTGTCTTGCCCAAAGACACAACGCGGTTGCCGCAGGTGGGATTCGAACTGAGGACCTCTCGGCTTGCAGCCTGCACCTCTACCAATTCAGCCACCGCGCCCCCCAGGACAGATGATTTGTTTTTGAGTTATTGTCAAGACAAAAGGAAGGGGATAGAAAATATTCATACAGGAATCAGAACATTTTTATAAGAAACCAGAAATGGCATATATGTGACCAGCATTCAAAGGGTTTGATACACGAATCAGAAATGGATATTTTTGTCTCTGCCCACTAATTTGAGTGATGAAATACATTCATAAACTTTAGAAATGCATTAAGGTGTAATAAAATGCATTTCCCAGTCTTTCTGAATAATGCCCCCATATTAAGATCTTCAGAGGGTTAAAATATTCCCTTTAAATACTCCGTTTTAATCCTTTAAATGGGGGCAAAGTGGCTCAGTTGGCAGAGGTGCAGGCTGCAAGGCGTGAGGTCCTCACTCTGTCCTTGGGCAAGCCACTTCACCCCATTGCCCACATGGGTGCATGGTGGCAATGTGTTCTAAAGCGTACTGTACATCGATTGTGCACCCATCTTCAACCAATGCTAACCCTGCTTGTGTGGAGTTAGTATGTGGGGGATCTGACAGTTGCTCGTTGTTGCCCGGTGGTTCTTCCCGGGTACTCCGACTTCCCTCCACCTAAAAAACTGTCGTGGTCATGATTAGCCACTGTGCAGAAATATGTGACATTAAACGCCAATAAATAAATAATCCTTTAAAAAATGAGCTCAATCCAATAAAGGGTCATAAGCTATGTTTTTTCAAGCAAAATGAAAAGGTAATTAAAACTGAATAGACGTTTCTGTGAATAATGTTGACCGGTTTTCGCTGTTATGTTCGCTAAAGGGTTAAGAATCCCTTACTTTGGAAGGCACACTGAAAAGGTGTCCCATTCCACATAGAATTAAATGTTATGAAAATAAAGCGAAAAACATTAAGTTTCTCAGCTGACAGTACCTGCTTTTGCATTCCGGAGGGATGGAACGACACAAATCAGAGACATTCTCTTAATGGCACTTTGACACCAAAGGTTTCTGCACTCTCGGTGAGGCCGAGATGAGCGCAGTGAAAGACTATAGAACTCCTCTAACAAATTAGTTTTAAACAGTCATAGCACTAACACAGTTAACAGTACAGTCGACCATGCCAGTCTTGCATTGTTACCGGCACCCTGACAGTTTTGTGATAGGTTTCAACAATTATTCAGTGCTGTTTTATGGAAAGGGTTAACTTTATTCTGCCTGAAATAAAATATGTGCAATACACATTGAAGTCTTGAGAGGGGTTAAAAGCATTGAAATGAATAAGATAGGTTTCAACAATTATTCAGTACAGTTTTATGGAAAGGGTTAACTTTATTCTGCCTGAAATAAAATATGTGCAATCCACATAGAAGTCTGGAGAGGGTTAAAAGCAGTGAACTGAATAATTTACAATTTATTTCCTTGCAAGGCAAAGGGTTTCTCTCAACTTAGTTTCAGGAACTAACATCCCATTATGATGACAAGGTCAGATTTCATTTTGACAGATTACTCCACTGGAGTTTACATAGTCTCCAGTGTGAACATAACATCGTATTGCTTGGGGAGAATTTACTGTATCAGGAAATTGGAGGCTGTGAAAACCCTGTGGCCTACTGGGCCATACTCAAAAAAATGTGATTTCCAGCAATTCTGAAAAATGCACTTAACGACCCCTAGTTGACCTCCGTGACCTTGACCCATATTTTGAACCTCCATCGAGTATCGACTCATTTGGTGTTGGTCCCAGGTCTGTAGGTCATACCATGCCTGAGATATGGGAGTGACCCACGTTCAAAATTTTGGCCACGCCCACTTTTTTACGTAAAAATGCATGTGTGTATGTCAGGAATACTTTAAGGGTCAAAAAATGTGATTTCCAGCAATTCTGAAAAATGCACTCAATGACCCCTAGGTGACCTCTGTGACCTTGACCCATATTTTGAATCTCCATCGAGAGTCGACTCATTTGGTGTTGGTCCCAGGTCCATATGTCATACCATGCTTGAGATATGAGCGTGACCCACTTTCAAAAATTTTGGCCACGCCCACTTTTTTACGTAAAAATGCATGTGTGTATGTCAGGAATACTTTAAGGGTCAAAAAATGTGATTTCCAGCAATTATGAAAAATGCACTCAATGACCCCTAGGTGACCTCCGTGACCTTGACCCATATTTTGAATCTTCATCGAGTGTCGACTCATTTGGTGTTGGTCCCATGTCCGTACGTCATACCATGCTTGAGATATGAGCGTGACCCACTTTTAAAAATTTTGGGACCACGCCTACTTTTTTTTACGTCAAAATGCATGTGTGTACATCAGGAATGCTTTAGGGGGTCAAACAATGTGATTTCCAGCAATTCTTAAAAATGCACCCAATGACCCCTAGGTGACCTCCGTGACCTTGACCCATATTTTGAACCTCCATCGAGTGTCGACTCATTTGGTGTCGGTCCCAGGTCTGTAGGTCATACCACACCTGAGATATGGGCGTGACCCACTTTCAAAACACACCTACAGACACCCCCGATACCCCAGGAATCTGAAAAACATAGATGGCCGAGAACTTGTGGCTGTCTATCAGCATGCCAAAAATCAACGAGATAGGGCAATTCCTTTTCGAGTTATCTTGCGGACAAAATAGTGATGAGAAGACAGAAGACAGGAGAAGAAGAAGAAGAAGAAGAAGAAGAAGAAGAAGAAGAAGAAGAAGAAAAAGAAGAAAAAAAAAAAAAAAAAAGAAACCGTGCAAAAACAATAGTCTGTGTGTTTCACACAGACTAATTAAAACTGAATAGACATTTCTGTGTATAAAGCTGACCGGTTTTTGCCGTTATGTTGGTTAAAGGGTTAAGAATCCCTTAGTTTGGAAAGCACACTGAAAAGGTTTCCCATTCCACATAGAATTAAATGTTTCAGAAAAGAGAGCGAAAAACATTCTGTAGCCATGAGTTATATTAAAGATATTTTTTTACTCACATCGAAGTATTAAGAGGGTTGAAATCTGACCATTCAAATGTTCCATTTTATTACTTTGTAACTGTGAAAGGTGTTTCGAGAAAGCCACACACCACTCCATCCCAAAACCTCTCAATCCTGAGTTATGATTGAGAATAAATAGATTTTTTAAAAAAATGCTTTGAAAAGTGAAGGTTTCTCTCTCTCTTCAATGACTGAGACTTAAGTTTTCTAACAGGATACAACATAAATATACAGTGCTGTTCAATGTAACAAAGAATTCTATCTCAGCTTTCTCTCTGGAGATTTCTGTTTTAGATAATGGTTACTGCTTCAGCTAACTCATTTCCCAGTAAATGTTGTAAACATATTTTTAACATCTAGAGCCCGAAGGCCCCACATGCCTCCAAATCATAGATGACCAAATACCAATGGCAGGCAGTCTATCAGTATACCAAAAACATTGAGATAGGATTGATTGTATTTGGGTTATCATGTTGACAAACAGTGCATAGAAGAATTCTATGAATGTTATTAATTTATTGGGGTTTAATGACACTTCAACAGCTAGGCCCGCCTCGTGTCGTACAGTTTTTTTATGGATGGAGGAAACCAGAGAACACAGAGAACCACCAAACAACAAGCAACTGCCTGGATCCCCAACATGCTAACTCCACACAAGCAGGGTTAGTGCCAGTGTATCATTGGCATGCAGTATGTTTTAGTACACAACATCACTATGCCATTATGTGGGCAATGGGGGTGAAGTGTTTTTGCCCAAAGACACAAGGCAGTTGCCGCAGATAGGATTCGAACTGAGAACCTCTCGGCTTGCAGCCTGCACCTCTAACTGCTTAGCCACCGTGCCCCTCTATGAATGTAATGGGAATACTTTAGAGGCTTATTTTGGGGATAAAATAGTTTTAAAGAAATAAGAAATAGGTTTTCAATGACAGTATTTATAGATATTCATTCAAAAATCAGTTAATTTTTTCCAAGAAACCAGATAAGGTATATATCTTCTCAGTATTCAAAGGGACCAATCAAGGGAATGCACAAGGAGGTTCAAAAATATGATTTCCAGCAATTCTGGTAATAGCCCTCGTGACTCCTGTTCGACCTTGGCCCAAATTTTGAATCTCCATAGAGTGTCGACTCGTTGGTATTGGTCCCAGGTCCATACATCATACCATGCTTGAAATATGAGCATGACCCACTTTCACGAATTTTGGCCACACCAACTTTTTATGTAAAAATGGATGTATGGACTTCAGAAATGCTTTAGAGAGTCAAAAAATGTGATTTCCAGCAATTCTGAAAAAAATGCACTCAATGACCACAAGTGACCTCCGTAACCTTGACGCACATTTTTGAACCTCCATCAAGTGTCAACTTATTTAGTGTTGGCTCCAGGCCCATGCATCACACCATCCTTGAGATATGAGCGTGACCCACTTTCAAAAATTTTGGCCACGCCCACTTTTTCATGAAAAAATGCACATCTGAATTTTGGGGAAGCATTTGGAGGTCAAATAATGTGATTTCCAGCAATTATGAAAAATGCACTCATTGACCCCTGAGTGACCTCGGTGACCTTGACCCATATTTTGAATCTCCATCAAGTGTCGACTCATTTGGTGTTGGTCCCAGGTCCATACGTCATACCATGCTTGAGATATGAGCGTGACCCACTTTCAAAAATTTTGGCCACGCCCACTTTTTTTACGTCAAAATGCATGTGTGTACGTCAGGAATACTTTAGGGGGTCAAAAAATGTGATTTCCAGCAATTCTGAAAAATGCACTCAATGTCCCCTAGATGACCTCCGTGACCTTGACCTATATTTTGAACCTCCATCGAATGTCGACTCATTTGGTGTTGGTCCCAGGTCTGTAGGTCATACCACGCCTGAGATATGGGCGTGACCCACTTTCAAAACACCCCTACAGACACCCCTAATACCCCAAAAATTTTGGCCATGCCCACTTTTTTTACGTCAAAATGCATGTGTGTATGTCAGGAATGCTTTAGGGTGTCAAAAAATGTGATTTCTAGCAATTATAAAGAATGCACTTAATGAACCCTAGGTGACCTCCTTGACCCATATTCTGAATCTCCATCGAGTGTCGACTCATTTGGTGTTAATCCCAGGTCCATACGTCATACCATGCTTGAGATATGAGCGTGACCCACATTCAAAAATTTTGGCCACGCCCACTTTTTTCATGAAAAAATGCACATCTGAATTTTGGGGAAGCATTTGGAGATCAAAAAATGTGATTTCCAGCAATTATGAAAAATGCACTCATTGACCCCTGAGTGACCTCGGTGACCTTGACCCATATTTTGACTCTCCATCGAGTGTCGACTCATTTGGTGTTGGTCCCAGGTCCATACGTCATACCATGCTTGAGATATGAGCGTGACCCACTTTCAAAAATTTTGGCCACGCCCACTTTTTTTACGTCAAAATGCATGTGTGTATGTCAGGAATGCTTTAGGGTGTCAAAAAATGTGATTTCTAGCAATTATAAAAAATGCACTTGATAACCCCTAGGTGACCTCCATGACCTTGACCAATATTCTGAATCTCCATCGAGTTTCGACTCATTTGGTGTTGATCCCAGGTCCATACGACATACCATGCTTGAGATATGAGCATGACCCACTTTCAAAAATTCTGGCCACGCCCACTTTTTTTTACATCAAAATACATGTGTGTACGTCAGGAATGCTATAGGGGATCAAAAATGTGATTTCTAGCAATTATGAAAAATGCACTTAATGACCCCAAGTGACCTCCGTGACCTTGACCCATATTTTGAATCTCCATCGAGTGTCGACTCATTTGGTGTTGGTCCCAGGTCCATACGTCATACCATGCTTGAGATATGAGCGTGACCCACATTCAAAAATTTTGGCCACGCCCACTTTTTTTACGTCAAAATGCATGTGTGTATGTCAGGAATGTTTTAGGGGGTCAAAAAATGTGATTTCCAGCAATTATGAAAAATGCACTTAATGACCCCTAAGTGACCTCCGTGACCTTGACCCATATTTTGAATCTCCATCGAGTGTCGACTCATTTGGTGTTAGTCCCAGGTCCATACATCATACCATGCTTGAGATATGAGCGTGACCCACTTTCAAAAATTTTGGCCACGCCCACTTTTTTCACGTCAAAATGCATGTGCGTATGTCAGGAATGCTTTAGCGGTCAAAAAATGTGATTTCTAGCAATTATGAAAAATGCACTTAATGACCCCTAGGTGACTTCCGTGACCTTGACCCATATTTTGAATCTCCATCGAGTGTCGACTCATTTGGTGTTGGTCCCAGGTCCATACGTCATACCATGCTTGAGATATGAGCGTGACCCACTTTCAAAAATTTTGGCCACGCCCACTTTTTTTACGTCAAAATGCATGTGTGTACGTCAGGAATACTTTAGGGGGTCAAAAAATGTGATTTCCAGCAATTCTGAAAAATGCACTCAATGACCCCTAGATGACCTCCGTGACCTTGACCTATATTTTGAACCTCCATCGAATGTCGACTCATTTGGTGTTGGTCCCAGGTCTGTAGGTCATACCACGCCTGAGATATGGGCGTGACCCACTTTCAAAACACCCCTACAGACACCCCTAATAACCCAGGAATCTGAAAAATATTCAGTGCCGAGAACTTGTGGCTGTCTATCAGCATGCCAAAAATCAACGAGATAGGGCAATTCGTTTTCGAGTTATCTTGCGGACAAAAAAGTGATGAGAAGACAGAAGACAGGAGAAGAAGAAGAAGAAGAAGAAGAAGAAGAAGAAGAAGAAGAAGAAAAAGAAAAAAAAGAAACCGTGCAAAAACAATAGTCTGTGTGTTTCACACAGACTAATTAATCTACCCGCAGGTTGTGGGGGTGGGGGGGGGGGGTCAATTTTTATTTCAGGAACGTATGAAGGGGTGAGTGGCCAGAAATCAATTTCTTCTGTGATCTGAATGTATTCCTTTCATTCTTGTAATGATTTTATAGGCGTTTTAGGACAGATGCATCCATATAATGTTGATTTTGTCATTTTATATATTTGCAGCAATCATTCAATGAGTCATTAGTCGCTTCTGTCAACCCGTTTGAACTTGTTTGGCTTTTTACTCAACAATGTTAGTATTAGCGACATTTGATACATATCTCCAATAGAACCGCTGAATGAATAGAACCACTGAATGAAAATACAAGAGTATTACATGTATTATCAAGACATACCAAGGGTATAAACATATATTTATCAGTGCGCTTTCAGACTGATTATTCTCGACTGACACTCCTAATTTGAGACATGGCCATGCGCTGACGTGAACATATAAAGATACGTCAGTGGATAGGTACTCAAAATTACTGAAAGTCATTGGTAGTAAACTGATAACAGATTTGTTCTTCAAACGGTTTCTTGTCACTTGACTCGTTTTCGCTATCAGTTTTTGAAATAAAATAATAATATTGGAAGACATATCACTCTATAAATTGCATCTGGATGCTAAAGAAAACTTGAAAGAATGAAAATGTATACTCAGTCAAATACATAAAAGTAATTCAAGCCCAGAATATCAGAGAATAGAAGTATTAATTCATTTTTTTATAATCATGTGCTCTAATTGTTTAAGTAAAAATATTTAGTGGTACACTACATGGGCAACCTGATTAATACGTTGGTCTATTTTGGTATCTCACAGTTCATGTAGGTTTTTTTAGCATGTATATAAGCAGACAACTCTGTGTTCAATTTTGGAAGTTATAGGATTTGTGAAAATAAAATCGTTTTTCAACATCTGATCAACTGTCATCATTTGATTAACCTTGCCTCAGGATCCAAACTGTAAATCCTCAACACTGTGATGATATGAGTATAAAGGCCACAAACTTGCAGAAAATTCACTATATTTTGCAGACGTGTTTCAATACAACATGCTCATCTACTTCCCATGAAGACTGTGAACAAATATAAGGCTGAAGAAAATGATACCTGTCAACATTTTTAAACTGTAGGGAATACCGAGTAAGACTGAATGTCCATCAAAGGAGGGAGAGGGTGGGGGGGGGGGGGGGGGGGGTGCAGAGGTTGGCTGGAAAAAACTGTTGAAAATGGAAAAAAAGTTCGGGAAACGGGTGGGTGGATAGTCTAACATGTCGAAAGTTAAACATCACCATATCGTCCACTGAGTTCCAATGTGTTCTATGTGCCTACTGGCACATAGAACACATTGGAACTCAGGGGACGATATGTTCCTGGAGGCATTTTCTGACCACCCCCGCCCTGCGCTGGTTGGAAAAGAAAATGGGTGGTGAGTAGTCGAAAATTGCCAGCCCGTAGGGTGGTGCTGTTGGAAATTTAGAGGTGAACACCCCCTCGGGCCCCTCCACATTCATTAGCGCTAGCCACAACACTTCTTGTTTGCAGATCAAATCCTAGCTGTAGGAAAGCTTGTGTTTGATTATGAGCCGTATTGGTATCATTTGGAATCAATAAGCTTCTGTGAATTTCACATATAGTTTTGGTGTGATGTCCAGATGGGAGCTATCAAATTTTTTTCAGAATTTCGTTGAAGAACGTGGTCATCTTTGATTTGGGATATAAATTGTCAACAATTCCATTAGCACACTCTACAGGCTACATCCCTCATCCGATCTTTTTCAGATTTCATATGTAGCTTTAGTGTGATGTCTTTTCAAGATAAACTTGACTGAATGACTTGGCATTTCTGGATCTTTGTATTTAGTTCAGTCCCTTCTCACACAAGTTGAGCTGCATTGTCATTGACACTTTAATTTATCTAATTATGCCCAACTAGTGCTAAAAAGAGCCCATTTGTCCATCGTGGCAATCATCATTCGAACAGCAGAGATAAAATTGGAAAAAGCGTGTATTCAGAAATGATGCCGCAGGGATTTCCCGAATTTGTTTACCTCCGAAAATCTTCGGATAACTTTGTTTATATACTATTCCAAAAAAAAGTAGGGGGTATCTGATAAAAGTTAGATATATGAAGAAATATATTTATATTTTCATCAAAAAGACCGTTGAGGAATTGCACTGTGACATCAGGTGAATGATTTCAGCGATAGTTGGGTGTCTGACAAGCACACATTCCACGCACTGAGCTGTAGAAGACATGGACGGTGAGTCAGAGAATTTACCACATTCAGTCCAAGATCTCAATACCTTGTAAATCCTCCTCGGTTCGCGAGACAAGCGCGGATCCGAACTGGCATACTCCTCACCAAACGTCCAATATCAGCTTGACTGATGGTATTCCATTTTTCCTTCAGTGCAGCGGCGAGTTCCTGGGCATTGGTAGGGGGCTTTTGGCGTTGTTGTAGGCGCCTTCCAAAACGTGCTCGATTGGTGAAAGGTCTGGACTTAGTGCTGGCGAAGGCATTGTAGTGATGTTCTGCTCCTGGGGGAACTCTGTAGCGACACGGGCCCTGTGTGCTCCTGCATTGTCATCTTGGAAAATGAATCAACGGCCGTGACGTCGCGCAAATGGCACCACGTGAGCTGCTAACATGTTGTCCATGTAGTACTGCCCTTGGATGACATGTAATGCTGTTCCGCTTGTCATGGTTATGCCTCCCCACGCCATAACCGATCCACCGCCAAAACGATCGTGCTGCCTAACGGTTACGTCATGGTATGGTTAGTTCAGCCGCCACCTCACTCTGTTTTGCCTGTCATGGAAGTCGAGAGTGAACCTCGATTCCATCGGAAAATATGACGTTGCTCTACCGATGATTGTCGTGCATTGCTACGATGTGACGTTCAGTCAAACGTGGAATTATTCGAGGTCGTCGAGAGTACAAATTCCAACTGTGTAGGCGATTTCGGATAGTCTGACCACTGACTCGCACATCTGTCGCTCGGTGCAGCTGCTGTCCAATTTCTGAGGCACTTTGATGACGGTTACGTAATGCTGTGGTTCAGATGAAACGATCCTGGTTAGCAGTTGTCGCCCTTGGACGACCCGACCGACGTCTGTCATCAACATTGCCTGTCTGACGGTAGCGTGACCACAACCTGCTAATCAACGACCGAGTAACGTTGACAATTTGGGCCACTGAAGCCTGTCTGTTGCCAGCTTCCAACATGCCAACGGCACGTAAACGTTCGTCACGTGTCAGTCTTCGCATACCTCAAAAGTTACGTTTCGACCAGAAACTATTGATGAACGAGTTTATACCAAGAAAAGAATTATGAGACCTCCAAAAAAGCCCGCCCAGTACAAATGAAAATTTCAAAACGTACCCCACTGACATTAACGTGGCGCTCGTGCGAAAAATCTGCACGAAGTTTTCCTGAGCCGGTGACATTCATGATCCACACTAAACTTCGTAACATATTGATGTGTCCAATCACGCGTATCCAAAACCCTTTTTCGAAAATATCAACATCAGTTTGGATATACCCTACTTTTTTGAGTAGTATATCTTCACAATGTTTTTCCGAGTTTTCTGAAATTTCGTCTGCATTAAAGCTTTTTAATTACAGATTTGGGTAATCTCGTGTTGCTTCAGATGTCTTACACTTTACATGTAGTGTTTTGTACACTTTCACATACAAGCAAAATCCTAGAGTTGATATTTTTTTCAAATTAGCGGCTTTTTGTCCCTTCAATATTCGGGAAAAATATCACAATTTCTAGTTATATAAGAATTTGCTTTGTATTTTGCAAGTTTTATTCTAGCACTGTTACTTAAAGGTTATTATACAGTGAAAACAGTGAATCCCACTTAACTTGATTGAATAAAACTGGTAATTGAATATAATTTCCAAACATTAAACGATTTACCATACCTTCAGTGCCAATTTGATCTATCGGGCCTCCGCACACCTATTACGACAATTTAATCTATTATATCTTGTTTGACAGGGCTCCCTGGTTTCCGTTAAACAAGCTAAAACAGAGTAAAAGCTCAGTTTATCTCCAGAATACGGGAATGTGACAAGTCCCTATTAAATGAACTATTTTGTTAATAGGTTTGTTAATTTAATCTTCACTAGCAAAGTGGCTATTTAATTAACAGGATTCGACTGTATTATACATGATACGCGAAAGGCAGACGACACTTGCATATTAAATTCTTGAAAAAACTATTTTTTTCATTTTTTGCGTCCAAAACACAGATTATGACTCCTCATTGGAACGAGTTGCACGAGCTCGTTCCAATGAGGGGTCAAATGCTATGTTTTGGAGACCAAAAAAATAAAAATGAGAAAAAATAATGTAAATTGAATGCTGATTTTTGTGAATAGCGCTGGCCGGTTTTGGATGTAACGTTGGGTGGAGAGTTAATACAGAGATAAGAAGAGTGCAATGTATGCAAGCATATGCAAGTGTGTTCATCATCTGCCTGCATACGTTGCCGCCCCCCCCCCCCCCCCACACACACACCGTCTGTCTCTATACTAATCTCGAGCACATTCTCATATAGTAAACCTTTACCTAAAACTTCTAGAAGTCGACACTTGTAAAAACATTGTCACATAAGTGAAAACTCTCATTTTTGATTTAAATCATAGCTGATGATCCGTCTCGTTGGAAACAATAAAATAAGCTCGTTACAATGCAGGGAACTATATTTGGGAACAGTGATGGGGACAATTATTGGCAATGGGCTGTCTGTATTGATCGATAAATCTGATATCTATAACGTTTTTTTTTCACTGCTAATTCTTATTTCTTGTTAAAGGTTTTCGATGATGTGCAGTTCGTCAATAGTAAGGAAAGGCACTCCGGCATAAAAATTTAACACTGAAAACTCCATAGATATTGGTTCGCCAGAGACAATTTTCATCTAGAAGGAAACGGGCGTAAATATTTAACACTGAAAATTCCCAGAGACATTTTGTTCGCCAGAGTGCCATCGACCCATGACACTCTGGCGAAAAAAATGTCTATGGAAATTTTCGGTGTAAATTTTTACGCCCGTTTCGTTTTACGCCAATTTTTAAGCCAAATTCAAAACCCTATGGGAATTTTCAGTGTTAAATTTTTACGCCTGTTTCCTTCTAGACGAAAATTGTCTCTGGTGAACCAATTTCTATGGAGTTTTCAGTGTTAAATTTTTACGACGGAGTGCCTTCCCTTACTACTTTCGTCGGGAAAATTAAATTCTGCAGTTGACGAAGACGATTTTCTAAATTAATATTAAATTGCCTCTTAAAAGCATAGAGCTGAAGCATTCCATTTTGTCACCTTTATGCTTTCAAGTCTGAAGAGACGAAATTATATCATTCACATCATCACAACTAGTGCAAGATTCCTGAAAAACAAATGTTTTCACGAGTTACTTCCATAGTATTTGACATAGAATTTACGGGTGACGGCATTAAAAACAATATCGCAGTGTGTCGGTGTAACAGCACCTGGACTGATCACCAATCACTACCAATTCGTTGAAAGGAAAGGGTGTTGGGTCACTAGGTCGAATGGGTGGTGGGGTCGGGCTTCTTGGTCGGGTTTCTAGGACGGATGACTGTCAACCTTGGAATTTGCGATAGGGTCACTGGGTTGAAATGTATGGGTGTTGGGACACTGGGTCAAGCGGGTGGAGAGGTAGAATTGTTTACATTTATAACACCAAAAGCATATTTAACAGTTTGCGACTCTGTGATTGTGATTATTTGTGTGTGAGGATGTAGTGGCCCAAACCTGTTCGGAAATCATACCTATTTTCTGCCTGTGAGTTCACATCTTCGCGTTCGGTCTACTAAACACCGAGGGATACCAAGGTATACAGAGTGTTGCCGAGGTGAAGGAAAACAGGGGTGGGAATGGGGTGAAAGGGGCATGGGGTGGTGTTTTATGAGTATATAATTAGATTTAAGCACTATGTGCATGGTTTTAATGCAATATTTCAGAATTATGGTCGCTAAAGTAATTGCGTTCGCTGAAAATTCTTCCCCTCGGCATTTAGTACCAATGGCAAAACAATGCACAAAAAATTAAAAAAAACAAAAAACTTTAGAGCTGCCAGAACTGAAAAGTTCTGCCGGCCCAAAGCCCGGATAAAAGCAGATGGGAGTTTAATTTTTATCAAATATTACAGTGATCTGTGTTGTGACACTCAATTAGCACTTACGCTCTTCATCCACACACCGAGGTAGCCTATTAATTACCAAGCTACCTACGGGTAGTCTTCGGCGGTGGCTTGGTCTATATATCTTTCATTTACTCGGGTAAATCAACGGTTATATCACATATATTGCCTCAAAGGAGTAATTTATGTCGGCACATATATACACCTGGAACTTAATTAAGCACCCCCCGAAATGTTTCTTGACAGTGAAGGTGCTGTTACTGATTATTATGTTTTAATGATTGCTATGTCTCGCAGTACATTTCATCTAGTGAAACATGATGTTTCTGGTTGATAGCGTACCCCAAACACATTCCTTGGTCTACGTGAAGCATGCTTCCCACGAATGTCACAAAAAACACTATCATCCACATCTGGGTTTAAAACAAGATAATTTGCCACTTCTTTTATCAATAAATATTGACATGGCAAGGAGGAGACTGTTTGAGGCACTGAGATGGCAAATCGTTGGCATACATGCAACAGACATGTCATTCAAAGCTATTGGAAGGCAACTTGGCTATAGTCATGCTGTCATCAGCAGACTTGTCTGAAAACATCAACAAACCAACGATGTTAAGGACCGACCAAGGCCTGGTCAACCCAGAAAGACCTCTCCTCGAGAAGATCGGAGTCTGGTACTCTTCGTTAGGCGTGAACCCTTTGCTTCAAGTGGGGATTTAAAACGTCTTTGGCTCTCCAACAGACATTTGTGCAACAGAACGGTCCGAAACCGTCTCAACGCACTGGCTGTGAGGTCCAGAAGGGTCATCAAGCACCCAGCTCTGTCCGATCAGCATCAAAAACGACGTTTGGAGTGGTGTATGGCACGACAACATTGGAATCCCAGGACGTGGAGGAGAGTCCATTGGTCAGACGAGAGTAGGTTCCTGCTTCACATCACAGATGGTCGCATGAGAGTGTGGGGGCATAGAAATACTGCTTACGTGCACAGGAACATCAGACCTACTGTTCCTTATGGTGGAAGATCAGTAATGATCTGGGGATGCCTCTCTCACGATTGTAAACTTGATATGGTGACTATACGTGGGAATCTTAATGGTCACCCGTACATCCGAGACATTCTCAATCCGGTTGTCGTTTCTCATTTTGACAATCACCCGTTGGCAACTCGCCCTGTATTCATGGATGACAATGCAAAGCCACATCATTCCCACGCTGTGATCGCATTCCTTCAGAACAATGCTATTACAACACTACCTTGGCCTGCAATGAGCCACGATTTGCATCCCTTAGAACACATCTGGGACATTCTCTGACGCCGCGTGCAAGCAAGGGATCCGCCTGTACAGAATTTGGCCGATTTGGAAGCTGCATTGTATGAGGAGAGGCAGCAGTTGCATCTGGACCGTATCGGGAGGCTCATTGGTAGTATTAGGAGGAGGGTTCAGGCTGTCATCCGGGCACGTGGTGGATACACTCGCTACTAACGTCTGACACTGCTTTTTTTTTTATCACAAGTTACATTTTTTGTCAGTAATTATCGGCATTGTTTCATCATGGACCGTTTCAGCACTATACTTGTCGAGAGAACATTTTTCCATCAAATACATTAGTAACAGATATGTGTAATTAACGCCATTAAAATACTGCATATTTTCGTCATTGTGTTGTCTTTCATTTGTCAATAGACCATTCTTTCCGCAAACTATCATTTTTGGCCATCTGAAAGATAGCATGCTAGTAATGACAGTTTCTATTAACACCACTGCGAAAAAAACAGGGGGGGGGGGGGGGGGGGCTTAATTAAGTGTCAGGTGTATATTTAAACCTTTTAAACGACGCTTACTTACTAACTTTTCTTCACCTCGGTATCCCTCAGCACCCCTCGGTGTTTAGTATGACTCTTCGCGTTTCCATTTAGCTGCTGACGTTTTGGCTTCGTGGATGATGGCGAACAGTTGATGATTGATCTCGGTAAGTGGGTTGCAAACTAGATTTACTTTTCCCCACAATGACGACACATGAGCTTGGCTGCTTAAGCTAACCCTCTCCTTGTGTAAACATTTTCACAAGCTGGGGAGACGACCTAAATGAGCTCTAAGGTTTCTGCCGAACTCTCCATTGACACGCATTTCTGTTTTTTTTTGTAACAGCATATTCTGTCACGTGTAAGTATTCAATTTTGTATTCACCAATCACCAAGCGTAAATTATTTAAATAAATTTTCTTTAAACTAAATTTGACCGGTGAAAATTGTCAAAACATGCCTCGCTTTCGACCATTTTGAAATGCACGCATTTAGGGGTCATACAGAATAGGATGCGCAGCATCATCCGAGCCACGTAGCAGCGGCATGGGGGTGAGCACAAGGGGGGGGGGGGGGGGGGGCAACCCACTCTTGCTGGAGAGGGGGGGGGGGGGGTCTCCCCAGGGAAAATTTTTGAAATCCGAGACATAAAAAAACGCAATTTTCTTGACTCTGAATCCGTTTGTGTACATATTGTATAAGTTGTGAAAGGCATCAATAATTAGACATCACCCGGAGAAGGGAGAGGGATTACTAAAATGCCCCCCCCCCCCCCCCCCCCCATGGCTACGCCACTGGTAGAACAACATGATCTTCTAGACTTATACATCAAAATCCACTAAATGGGCTATCGAAGATATTGTATATCGAAAGAACGTATTTTGATTTTTATCAATAGATCTAAAAGGTGTTACATTTACGACCATATTGATGCTGTAACGACCCTCTTCCATTATTTCCATTGTGGAAATTGATATTGGTATATCGATGAGTGTGTATAAATGCTGTTGCTTTCATGACCACATCATGTATGCAGGCGAGAGATGCACCATCAAGTGCAGAGATGATGGTTATAGCATGTTAGATACGTTTGTGATGGAGACCATCACTCTGGCTCCCCAAATGGTGCCTACCCGATATATCCGAACTATGGCACAGATAGGATAGATTGCCAATAAAAAACAAATCACAGTGGCGATGAAGCTTCATATACCTAAGCCAAAGCGTTCTCGTGTTAGACCCCGAAAATTGGGTGGGTTTTTTGACTGGTACACCATGTGTGTAGGCCTACTTGAACTTTGAATTCCCAAACTGGCGGGATTCAATCTCGTCCGCCAGGCAGTGCACCTGATTAGTTTCTTAACCCTGGGCCAAAGTGTTGTGAAGTTAGTCATGAAACCGAAACCGTTTTGGGGTTAGAGCACTCTGTAACCTTGACCTTTGACCTCCAAATTGATAGATTCGCCATTTTCCCTTAGGTAGTGTACATGTGAAGTTTCGCGATCCAAGATCAAAGTATTGTCAATTTGGAGTTCCGAAACCAAATCGAAAGACCCCACAGAACCACGAACGCACGAACAGACAGACCGATTACAATGGGAGTCCTGTCAGTTGGAGGGATCCAGACTAATAGGAACAGGTGAATTCTCACATTGAAGATCCAAACGTAACTCCATCAAATAGTTGGCCTGTAAGGGGGAAAACGATTGTTACTTTGAAAGACTTTTGGAGTATCGGGCCTTGGTATTATTGGTCATTTAGATTATTAGGCCATTTCACTACTGGGCCTTTGGACTATTGAGCCTTCGGAGTATCGATACCTCGGCGAATTGGACCTTCGGAGTATTCGGACCTTTTGGGTTTTAGGCCTTCGGCATACCGATACCTCGGCGAATTGAGCCTTCTGGGTATTGGTCCCTTCGGAATATCGGTACCTTGGAGTATTGGGCCCGCGGAATATGGGTACGTAACCCCTTGACGTTAGGTGACATGACGTAGAACAGGTTTTAGGTATGCGTGTTACAAGATGAGACAACTATAAGAAATAGAGAAATAACTCTCTGATGACAGGTTAGTAAAAACAGTTATTTGCCTCTATGTTGTGGTTCATATGGAGTACTTCTGCTTCACCAACCGATCTGTCCCGACACTGACCTTGTGGTTGGAAGTTTCATTAAAACCCTAAGATAATAAATTAACAAATTACAACTTGTTGTGTCGTTATAATTTGAAATAAATAAATAAATAAATAAATAAATAAATAAATAAATAAATAAATAAATTCGACTCCACGTCCCACTACTAAACATGTACTATTACTTGTGCTACTGACACTGTTGGTACTATATCAGCGAAACAATTAGTTAACTCGCCAATTAATCTTAATAAACAAGTCAATTATATCTCTTCCGTTACGAAATATAACGGTAGTCGCAGAACTTAATTAATTAGTGAGTTCACATAACCGTTCATACTAATCATTTAATGAAAATCTTACTCCTCCCCCACACTCCCTCCTATTCTCCCGGAATTCAGTCAAAAAGTGTTTCATAATTCCTCCCGTCGGTGTTTTCTTGATCTCCGACGTACTACTACGGGCTTGCTAACCTTTTCTGACCCTAATCCAACCTCTGTCCTCGGCCAAGGGTAACCTCCCAAAACTTCTACAGCCAAAACTTCTACAGTCTAAAACAACACATTTCAGGGTCCAAGGCATGATTAATATTGTGCATGTTACCTTAACTTGTGAATGGGATTGTCCAATTAAATAAAAACACAGTATGTAAAAAATGGGTTGTTTATTATTAATTTTTATGATAAGGCGCATATAGATTTTGAGTTGTTTTGAATTTTCATACAAAATTAAATACAAGTAGTTCATAATAAATAGAAGTAGTTTTGATTTTTGACATATGTCATGAATAGGCGCATATAATTAAATACAGTTAGTTCATAATAAATAGAAGTGGTTTTGATTTTTGACACAAAATTAAATACAGGATATAAGTAGTTTTGATTTTTGACATAAAATTAAATACATTTAGTTCCTAATAAATATAACGATGGAGTTATAACAAAAGATATAACAGTTGATTTAGTACAAAAAAAATAGTTTTTTTAGGTTTAGGTAAAGGGTCAACCTCAACCTAATCTCAGAAGATGACCTACAGCATCTTAAAATTCTAAGTTTGTCTTTTGTCCTCTATTTAACTGCTCCTTCAAACGACCTAAACGATTTTCCGTTTCTGTGTAGACACGTTTTCTGCTTGGTGGGGCTACACCAAAATCTGATTGTCCAATTTTTGCTCTGTCTGGATTTTCTACTTTTTTTATGACTTCAATAAAACGGTAAATGTTGGGATGACAGTGAGGTAATGCCCTGTTCAGTTGGTTATTAAACCCTTCTTGATTGTTGTTAGTTCATGGTCCAGTTGTGAGGTTATGATTCCACATGTGGATTGGGTACCTTGCATTATCGTCAACCCAGGTAGTCACTATGTAGTCATTGAAGTCTGTAGCTCTTGAGACCTCTGGTGTAGAGCTCATGACATCAACCCAAGTGTCTTGTATAGTACTCTCGGGAAGGAGTGCTAGACCAGCAGCCCTACGGACCCATTTTTGTACCTCAATGTCCTCTTTATATTGGACAGCTAGCCCAAGCTGTTGTGTCTTCCTCCAAATGGCTTGACAATAGTGGAAAAAAACACCCTTTTATTTCGGCACTGGGGAATTCTCTCTCAACTGCACGTATCGCTGCAAGTTCAAAGTCAGTTTGTACACGGCTTGGGGTTAAAGAACAATTTAGTCTTTGTTGTATTTCCATCTTGAGCCGGCTGAAAAGTCTTTCATATGTTGTTGCCTGTCGATCTGGTAGCAGAGCAAATACAAGTGGATATGTGGCTGAACCAGTACGTGCATGTATAATGTAAACTTGATTCCAAAGATCAGGAGAAGATGTGAATGTTCCATCCATATATATGGTTTCAGCTGACCGAAGTGACTCAAGCTGTTCAGAGGTGGAAAAAGCCAGAATTCTGTCATCCTCACCATCTGTGAAAAGAAGAAATGGTCGTCCATCTAATGTCATTGTCTAGTGTCCATCAAGATTGACCTCTGACCTGGTTTGTGGTAAAGTGGGTATAGTCTTCCGCCTATGTCTTTATAAGGCACTACTTATTGATGGAAATGAGGAAGCTGGTGAACTTCATTCGGGTTTTGCCTTGCTACCTCCGCGTTGTACATAGTGTGCATCTGTGTAGTTTCGTCTCTGGATTGGCCAAGGCCAACCCGGCCAAGTCCATAATGAGATTAATCAGATCGCTCCATTCATCAAAACCTGCCTCAGCCTTTACAGTCGCTTGACCTAGTGTATGCTAGGGTACCATACATAGAAGAAACAGTCTGTGGATCGTATCGAGACGTGCTTTTTGTTGTACTCACATTCTGCGCTAACACACATACGTCTGTGCGCACGTGTTGCATGTGATGTGTATACAGTATCAAACATTGGTATTAGCACGCATACATTTCGACCAACTTCGTGTCCGACGTTCCGTAGAATTTCTTTCTAGTATCCGACTATACTTCTAGAATGTCTTTTTCGTCGTATGTAATCCCATGTGCTGCATATCTTGTGTGCACATTGTACACTATCACACAAACACATCTCGGTACGACCAGCAGGCTTCTCCTTATATGTAACACGATTACGTGAAATGGGATTATATTTTCGATAATTGCCGGGTTGTTTGTGGTTAGATATACTTCCGTTGAATCAAACGAACTCCATGAACACACACTTGTCCTATCGTAGGGCTTCCAGTTACATAGCGACCACGTGCCATCATAAAAACCAAGATGGCGACCTCCAGTGAAAATTGGACGACGGAAAACCTAACCAAGTACTGCACTTGCACTGACACAACATGCCACCGCGGCGATGACGTCAGTAGTATGTAAGGTTGAGATCTTCCCTTTTTACCAAGACCCCGGGGTACGACCTCGACCCCAGGGTCATTGACTCTGACACCCAAATCCGTTGGGCCGCCCCCTCCCTCCCCTCTCCACACTAGGCCTAGGTTATTTTTAGGCGCCCCCTCACCCTACCCGCTCTGTACGTACCCTATTTTTTTTAGGTTATCCTTCCCCAAAGCCCATTTTAGGACCCTCTAAAGGGACCCAGGCTATGTATAGCCTATTTAGGCTTTCCCCACATTATTTCGGCTTTCCCTGTATGTGGGCTCCCTCCTTCCCAAAGCCCACTCCCTCCCCACCAAAGCCCTGGACTGTTCCTCCCCTTCCAAAGGCTAGCCCAAAGCTGGGGACATTCTAACTGAGGTGTCCAATGAGTACTAACAAAAGAGTGCCATCATCCCCATCCCCTCCCTGCCCCTCCCATAACTTTATTTCTTAGTAAATATCGCTCAGGTAAATGTTGTCAAGGACATGTATACGTAACTACAAAGATTAATTTGAAGACTACCTGGTTTGTTTAGACATGTCATAAAGGAATTATGATAGAGAACACCTGGTCTTTGTCAATAAATAGATAATGGTGATTAAGATAGAGAGAATCTTTTGTTTATAAGAAGATATGATAGTGTGACGTTGTATAGTTATGCAAATGAATAAGGGACAACTGGTATGTTTGATTATGTCATTATGTCATAGATAAAGGTATTATGATAAAGGGCCCCTTTGTTTATAAGAAGCTTAATACGATAAAGACCATGTACACTGTTTGATTATGTCATAGATAAGATGGTGTCACGTCGCAGGTCTTTGATCACCCAGTAAGATCGCAACGGTGTCGGATTGGTCCAGTCAGATCATTCCACACGGCGGTATGTTCCATAGGACCAATAGATAAGCGTGTTGTAAAATTATCCCACGCAGGCGTTCTCTGACTGGTCAAACAACTGTCCAGTCAGATCGTGCCATGCAGTATTTTCTGCATGGCGAATAGATGAGTGATCCGGATTGTTGTAGTAAACTACTATAGCATTATAGCATGCACAGCTCATAGGTAAGCTGAAAAGGAATGAACAACTCTAAATTTTCTCTCTATTAAATTTCATTTTCACATAAAATCAGTTTTACAAGTAATTAATTGGTTTTACAATAGACAAAATGGATTTGCAATCAGACTTACAAATTTACAAGTAATTTTTTCAAAGCGAAAATGGTTTTACAATCAATTAAAATGGATTTACAATCAGTCAAATGGATTTTCAATAAGTTTTTACAAGTAATTTTACAATTTCTACAATAAGTAGTTTTACAATACCTTTACAGGTAAGCATACAATAAACATAATTAAATGTTCAGAAACTGTCTTTTGTTCCTGAAAAGGGGCAGTTTTTGTTGTTGTCGTTCTTCTGGACTTTCTCTAGTTATGATCCCAAGCTGTCCTCACATCCGGAAAACGTGTATTTTCTTAATAATGGATCAGCTTCGTTCATTCCGTAACCCTCCTCATCTCGAAGTCGCTAAGCAGTTTTTCTAATTTTTCCATGGACCGGATGTTGTCTGAAGTGCCTTACTCGACTCATTGTTTTAAATAATCTTCTACAGAGGGAAGCTCTCACGCTGTCTCTAAGAGCTTCCCTGGCCACTTTGGTGGCCTCGTCTGTGGGCAAGCCATTTTCTATGTATGACACTTTCAATCTCTGAAATTTAGCTGTATTATCTTCATATGCTCTTATGATTAAAGTGTCTATTATGTTCGTTTCGCCATCTTCCTCTTCTGAATATTCACTTTCAGTGGTTGTATCACTATCGTCTGACTCTTAATGTGTGCTCTCGTTAGAATCAGACAAGTTATAACCTCTTGAGGCAGTAACCATCTTCGTGTCTATTGCATGTAAAGGCTCTTGAGAATGCTTTCGTACAGAATTGACAGTTGTGGCTCGGCATGTCTTCTCTCTTTGAACGCTCTGAGAACAAATGAGAACTGGGTGGACATCACGATTTATAAGACAGTGAAGAGTATTCTCAAATACGGGCATGTGTACATCAGTTTTACATATGTGCACATCCGTTTCACATACGGGCACATCGGTTTTAAACATATACACATCAGTTTTACATGCGGGCACATCAATTTTAAGCATATACACATCGGTTTTAAACATATACACATCAGTTTTACATATGTGCCCGTCGGTTTTACATAGTGAACATCGGTTTTATACATATGCACATAGGTTTTTAATATGGACACATCAGTTTTACATATGGACACATCGGTTTTACATATGGACAAACCGGTTTTACATACGGACACATTGGTTTTAAACATGGACACATCGGTTTTAAAGCACATAGTGAATTTTCACATAAGCACATACGAGTATTTGAGGCTACATGAAGGAGCTAAAGGAGCTGATATGAAGTAGGATGCCATTGGGCATATAAGTTAAACGAAAATGGTGACCACGACGGATGTGGGAATAATTATATTACCTGTTCAACTCGTCATCCACACACTGCCCCTATTTCACCATTTTCGTTTAACTTATATGTCCAATGGCATCGTACTGCACCCTTCATATATTACTTGTCGTTTTGGATAGAAGTAGGGCAGACCTGCTCAACTCTGAGTGTAAAAAGCCTGTTGTTTTGGACAATTATTCAGTTTCTCTAACCCACTTACACCCCAATGTTTTACACCTCCACCAACCATATAACCTAATTACATCCAATTTCGTATTCCTACACCTTCATATTAGCTCCTTTAGCCCCTTCGTGTAGCCTCAAATACTCATATGTGCTGATGTGAAAATTCACTATGTGCTTTAAAACCGATGTGCCCATGTTTAAAACCGATGTGTCCGTATGTAAAACTGATTTGTCCGTATGTAAAACCGATGTGTCCACATGTAAAAATGATGTGTCCATATGTAAAACCTATGTGCATATGTTTAAAACCGATGTGTACTATGTAAAACCGATGTGCACTATGTAAAACTGATGTGCACATATGTAAAACCGATGTGCTCGTATGTAAAACCGATGTGCGCGTATGTAAAACCGATGTGCACGTATGTAAAACCGATGTGCACATATGTAAAACCGATGTGCACGTTGTAAAACCGATGTGCACATATGTAAAACCGATGGGCACATATGTAAAACTGATGGGTAGATGTTTAAAACCGATGTGTATATGTTTACAACGATGTGTACATGTTTAAAACCGATGTTCCCGTATGTAAAACTGATGTGTATATGTGTGTGTGGTGGTGGTGGTGGTGGGGTGGGGGGGGGGGGGGGGTGATATCGCCGACTTATCAAACTGGTCAGCAAAGACCGACACCTGATTGAGAGGTCGGGGACTAAATATATGGTCCTGGAGCCTATTCCAGATATAGTTTTACGAGACAAGTTACGCATCGACGGGGGATATTTAGGCCTATGGACTTTTTGAGGATCGATACAACATAAATTCTAATGGAAATGTTGTAAAGGCCTACTCTTTGTACATAGGCCTAAATATCCCCCGTTGAGGCGTAACTTGTCTCTTAAAACTATATCTGGGATAGGCTCCAGTACCATATATTTAGTCCCCGACCTCTCAATCAGGCGTCGGTCTTTGTTAGCCAATTTGATAAGTTGGCGAAATTAACATACCCCCCCCCCCCCCCCCCCACCACACACACACATCTCGCAACCTAGACTGCTAGTTAGTCTAGTAGGCCTAATGTCAAATCACGGAATCCAACTTTATGGAGTCGGCTAGGAATCTCAATTACGGAATGCCTTATATACCCCGTTTATATGTGTTCAGGGGAAATCTGATTGAACATTTTGAAGGCCTGAGCGAAGGTATAGCTAGGAAGTGGTGATACAAGTCAATATTAATGGGTGATAGTTCAGTCAATAGTACTGGTACAAGGCTGCAATGGAACAAGACTGCTGGAGAAGCTAATGTTAGGGCAGATAGACCATAGACCAGTAGTGGTCTTGGAGCTTTGGAGATAAGATGGAAGCCGTAGGTAAGACTACATTAGACCTCATTGAGAGATTTCTCATGGCCTCATACGACAAAAAAGGGATTCTCCAAAAGGTATCCTCGATAGGTATCCTCAAATAATACAATACTCAAATACCGAAATGAGGCTAACAGGGATAGTAAATGGGGACTCAATGAGGGCTTTTTTCGTGGCCCTCAAACCCTCAAAAGAAATGAGGTTATGAGGGATAGTAAATGAGACCTCATTGAGGGCTTTTCACATAGCCCTCATGGCCCCATAAGACAAAAAAGGGGTGCCGAAGGCCACATGTTTTCCAAAAAGGGGTGCCGAAATTGGGTTGCCTGGGGATATGGCTATTAAATACCGAGATGAGGCTAAGAGGGATAATAAATAATACCTCAGTGAGGGCTTTTCTCATGGCACTCATGCCCTCAAAAGAAATGAGGCTATGAGGGATAGCAAAGAGACCTTATTGAGGGCTTTTCACATAGCCCTCATGACCTTATACGACAAAAAGGGGTGCCGAAGGCACATGTTTTCCAAAATGGGGTGCCGAAATTGAGGTGCCTGGGGATATGGTTGTTAAATACCGAGATGAGGCTAAGAGGGATAGTAAATTATACCTTATTGAGGGCTTTTCTCATGGCTCTCATGTCCTCAAAAGAAATGAGGCTATGAGGGATAGTAAATGAGGCCTCAATGGGGGCTTTTCTCATGGCCCTCATGGGCACATACGATAAAAATGGGGTGCCGAAGGCCACATATTTTCCAAAAAGGGGTGCCAAAATTGGAGTGCCTGGGGATATGGCTGTTAAATACCGAGATGAGGCTAAGAGGGATAGTAAATTATACCTCAATGAGGGCTTTTCTCATGGCCCTCATGAAATTAGGCTATGAGAGTAGTATAGCTCGTATGTTTGAGGGAATAGTTGCAGGACCTCGGTGCAGGACCTCAGAAGTGACGTCATGTCACGTGACCTAGTGGCGCCATGTTGTGTTGTCATGGTAACCCGCGTGAGCGGCCATCTTGTGATGTCATATCCATAGTGATACGTGGTGTGAGTGCGCATGCGCAGCGCGTGTTGTTAGGGTGATACGTGTTTCCGTCGTACAAACCTATATCAATGACCATATTCCCAGGCACCCCAATTTCGGCACCCCTTTTTTGAAAAGCATATGGCCTTCGGCACCCCTTTTTCTGAAATGAGGATAAGAGTCGTAGTAAATTATACCTCATTGAGGGATTTTTAATATGAGGTTATGAGAAATCAAGCAATCTAATTGGTTAATTATAATTTATATAAATGATCTAGATAAATGAAACAACAAGAGTTCTCGGAATAAGGTAGGAACTACTGGTATTACGTACCACCTTACCAGTAACAGGATGATACAAAGCATTTGGTAGGTTAATACTATCAACGGTTAGGATGGGATCAAAAGGGGAATATACCAACCATACTCTGCTGCCGTTCTGTATTACCAGGCATTGACCCCCACCCAGAATACCGCTCAATAATATGAAGTACCTGGTGGATCAGTAGTACCAAGGGCCAGCAAGAGACCTACAGGGGTATGTACAGCCTATGCTATTCTACCGTTCTAAACTACCAAGCATTACCCCCACCCCACAAAATCACTAGGTCTACCATAACGTACTACATATACCAGCCATATAATAAAACAAAGCAATCGGTTGGTTAATAGTACCAAGCACTAACAGGGGCCTATAGGTGTATATACCGTCCATACTATAGTACCGTTCTAAACTACCAGGCAGTACCCCTACCCACAATACCCCTATGCCTAGCATTCCATACTACCTATACCAGTCATAGGATAACATAATGCATCAGGTGGATTAATAGTACTAAGGGCCAGCAAGAGACCTATAGGGATATGTACAGCCTATATAGTATCCTCAGATAAGTATCCTATAAAGGTATCCTCGATAGATATCCTCAATAGGTATCCTCAAATAATACAATACCAGGCCATAGGTATCCTCAAATACCCGTATGTGTCTATGTGATAGGGCATATTGTGCCACATTGTGACTTTTCACATAAGCACATATGACAAAAAGGGATTCTCCAGTAGGTATCCTCGATAGGTATCCTCAAATAATACAATACCAGGTCATAGGTATCCCCAAATACCCGTATGTGTCTATGTGATAGGGCATATTGTGTCACATTGTGACTTTTCACATAAGCACATATCGGCACATAAAGCATGTGCCTATGTGATAGGGCATATTGTGTCACATTGTGCCTTTTCACATAGGCACATATGACAAAAAGGGATTCTCCAGTAGGTATCCTCGATAGGTATCCTCAAATAATACAATACCAGGCCATAGGTATCCTCAAATACCCGTATGTGCCTATGTGAAAAGTCACAATGTGTCACATTGTGCCTTGTCACATAAGCACATATCGGCACATAAAGCATGTGCCTATGTGATATGGCATATTGTGTCACATTGTGCCTTTTCACATAAGCACATATGACAAAAATGGGATTCCATAGCCAAAGGTGTTTTGCAAAAAAATGGGATTCCATGGGATATGGCCATTGGATATAGTCTTTTGTTATACAGAAGGGAGATAACCCTGCATACAGGTTATGGGAAGTCAAGAAATCTGATTGGTTAGTTATATAAATGAAACAACAAGAGTACTTGGAATAGGGTCAGAACTAACAAGAATAGACCAGAAATTGCTAAATATAGTAATAATAAGTAAAGCTGTTCCAATTAATAGGCTCTTCTACGCTACTGGAGTATACTCTAGAATAAAGGAACATGTCTAGGTAGACGTAAACTATTGCATATATAGATAGAAGCAGAGGATTTCTGGGTAAATTTGTCCTATAGCACCACGTGCTACTCTTAATAGGGGAAAAACGTCATGGGATAAGGATCCAAAAAGGGATTCTGGGAGAATTCTAATCCAGAACATTACTCCTGTTCAATCGAATGCACCCCCTTGTACCCCTTAGTACTATAGCACTACGTGCTAAGCTGATAAATTGGGGAAATAAAGTCAATTTCGGTGATATTGGGTGGATTTTGGTGATTTGGGGGATTGTCGGGTTGTTTGTGGTAATCAGATTTACTCCGATTCAATCGAACATACCCACCGAACATACCCCTATCCTATTGTAGGCCTTAGGTAACATAGCAATCACGTGCTACCATAGAAACCAAGATGGCGGCCTCTAGTATACAAAATGGACGACGAAAACACGTATCACCCTAACAACACGCGCTGCGCATGCGCACTCACACCACGTATCACTATGGAGATAACGTCACAAGATGGCCGCTCACGTGGGTTACGATGACAACACAACATGGCGCCACTAGGTCACGTGACATGACGTCACTTCCGAGGTCCTGCACCGAGGTCCTGCAACTATTCCCTCAAACATACGAGCTATACTACTTATGAGGGATAGTAAATGAGGCCTCATTTAGGGCTTTCTCATGGCCCTCATGGCCCTCATGGCCTCATACGACTAAAAAGGGATTCCATGACCAGAGACGTTTCACAAAAAAGGGATTCCATGGGACGTGGTCATTGGATATAGAGGTGATGAGAATCGTATAGGACTTCATTGTAATAAAGGGAGATAACTCTACATAAAGATTACGGGAAATCAAGCAATCTGATTGGTCAGTTAGCGTCAGGAAAGTAAACTGATTGGGTAATCTAGATAAATGAAACAACAAGAGTATTCTGAATAGGATCAGAACTAACAAGAACAGACCAGAAATTGTTAAATATACTAATAATAAGCAAATTTGTTCCAGCTGATAGGCTCTTCTGCTCTACTGGAGTATACTCCTATTCAATCGTGCTTACCCTCTGTGCCCCTCGGTACAATAGCACTACGTGCTAAGCCGATCAAATGGGGAATCCGTGGAGAATAAAGTCTTTTTTGGTGATTTGGAGGGATTGTCAGGTTTATTTGGGTAATTCTATGAATCGGAAAATTACTTCTGTTTGATCGAACATACCCCCGAACATACCCCTGTCCTATGAGAAGCCTTTGGGTAACATAGCAACCACGTCCTACCATAGAAATGAAGATGGCGGCCACCAGTATACAAAATGGACGACGGAAACACGTACTCACACCAAGCATCACTATGTAGATGACGTCACAAGATGGCCGCTCACGCGTGTTACCATGACAACACATGGCGCCACCATGTCACGTGACTATGACGTCACTTCCCCTCCAGCTCTCCCTCCGGCTGAATTGGCACGATCCATACATCTTCTACTACTTACGCTCACTGGCGGACAATCTCCCTTTGTATTCATTCATTAATACGAACTGCAACTGAGAAGAAGTTTATTATGAATTACCTTTAGGCTCTACGTAGTAGCAAAATACCTCAATGAATCATTTGGATATATCATTTTATCACATTTTACAACAATAGAATTATACATTTTGAATTTTGCCTCGGAAATAAATATGACGAACGCGACCCGAAAAAACCGAAAGCGCTGCTGCCTGAGAATCAAAAGATGAATTTTCTTTATCCTAAACAAAAAATGGCAAGTGCACAAAACAACGTTGGGATTGCATGTAGATTTGCAAGGCGAATGGGAAGAAACTACAACAGGGTCGGGAGCGGTTTCTACTCGTTAATGATTCATTTTCGTTGTTCCCGCAAAGTTTAAGGCAACGAATATCAAACGGAGAATCACACATTTTTAAACTATGCAGATCGTGCTTCTGAATTATTACAACTGGAATCCTAAAGTATATAAACTATGACATTTAGTACAATATTTGAATTTTTATCAGATGTGCTCATTATGTATGTCAGTTTTGCGAATTGTTATATAATGTAATTCGTTTGTTCACTTCGTGTAAGTGTATGTACTTTAACCATTTACCCAACATAACGGCCAAAACCGGCCAGCGCTATTCACAAAATTCATAATTCAATTTTTATTGCTTTTTCATTTTTTGTTACAAAACATAGCTTATGACCCCTCATTGGAACGATCTCAGTTAGCTCGTTCCAATGAGAGGTCATAAGCTATGTTTTTGACGCAAAAAAATAGTGCTTCAGGAATATTATTTACATGTGTCGTCAGGATTTCGCGTTAGGTGAAGGGTTAAATATATGGAAATTTTGTTTTTCATTTATGCTATTTATCTGCTATTTTCAGTATATTCGCGTTTGTTTCACTTGTGTACTGTATTTTTGTATTCTTGTTCAATGTAACTTCTGTATGCCCAGTTCGTTTAAGTGTATGTAATTTAATTATATGTAATTTTGTTTTTCACGTATATGCTATTTGTCAGTGTTGTATGTCCAATTCGTTTAAATATAAAACTATTTAATAATGCGTAATTTTTTTAATTTTTTTTATTTGTTCTATTTGTTTGTGCTATTTTATTATCATTGACAACCAGGGTCAGAGTGTCGCCAGCTGTTGTTGTCAATGTTATGTATCGCGCGGAATAAAAACCTTTCTGTGTTTTTTTATTTGCTGAATGAGGCAATAGTTTGGTTTGGAAAGACATGGGGTGGTAGAGGACATCCAACATAAATACCTCTTGGGGAATTTTTGTTTGGGGTGCGGGTTAGTGGGCTGCGTAGGGTCGTCCCAGAGAAAGTGGAAAATATCCAAATTATCGGTTCACAGAGAAAAAAAGTGGGACTGTCCCCCACCCAGGCCGTTTGATCTCCACTTCTAAATTCAAGGCGAGGCTAAAAACCAAGCTGGAAAAAAATGTAAATCTCAAGATTTATTGGTAGGGATAAAATTATTTTAAAAAAATTGTTTTAAATATTATTATTATTATTATTTTAGTATTTTTATATAAATATTTTTAGTATTATTTTGGGGTGATTTTTTCTGAGTATGATAATAGCAATATTTAAAAAAACAACATGATAGGCTTCTGTGTTTTTGTTCATTCACACTGTCTTTTATTTTTTCTTTTATCTGCAGCTATCTGCATTTTTTTTTTTTGTTAGCCGTGTAAGTCCAATGTTGACGTTTACACACAATTCATGAGCATAATAACAACAAAGCTAAAGACAATACGACGAGCTTGTGTGTTTTTGTTCATTATTACCACTTTAGCCGGTGTTCTCAAGTATATTAACAGATTCTCCAAAAGGTATCCTCGATAGGTATCATCAATTACGGAATGCCTTATATGTATACAGGGGAAATCTGATTGAACATTTTGAAAGCGTAAAAAAAAAGTAGTGGTGCAAGTCAATATTAATGGATGGTAGTTTAGTCAATAGTACTGGTACAATGCCGCAATGGAACAAGCCTGCTGTAGAAGCTACTGATAGGACAGATAGACCACAGCCAGTTGGAGCTTTGGTGACAAGATGGAAGCGGTTGGTAAGACTACATTAGACCCCACTGGGGGGCTTTCTCATGACCTCATACGACAAAAAAGGGATTTTCCAAAAGGTATCCTCGATAGGTATCCTCAAATAATACAATACCAGGTTATAGGTATCCTCAAATACTGAAATGAGTCGACGAGCAATATGTGCGAGTCTCTCGAACGAGTAATTGCTCGATAGCTGATTTGCTGGATGAGCTTCCAGTCGTTCGAGCAATGACTTATCAGTAACTGCTCGATATCTTATAAGGGATATTTGGGATAGGTATGTCTTGTGGTAAAGGTAATAGTATCCTCAAATAAGTATCCTATGAAAGGTATCCTCGATAGGTATCCTCAAATAATACAATACCTGGGCCATAGATATCCTCAAATACTGAAATGAGTCGACGAGCAATATGTGCGAGTCACCCGAACGAGCAATTGCTCGATAGCTCATTTGCTCGACGGGATTCGAGTCGTTCGAGCAATGACCTATCAGTAACTGCTCGATAGCTTATAAGGGATATTTGGGATGCGTATGTCTTGTGGTACGGTAATAGCATCCTCAGATAAGTATCCTATAAAAGGTATCCTCGATAGGTATCCTCAAATAATACAATACCGGGCCATAGGTATCCTCAAATACTGAAATGAGTCGACGAGCAATATGTGCGAGTCACTCGAACGAGCAATTGCTCATTAGCTCATTTGCTTGATGGGATTCGCGTCGTTCGAACAATATGTGCGAGTCACTCGATCGAGCAGTTGCTCTAAAGCTCATTTGCTCGATCTGTTTCGAGTCCTTCGAGCAATGACTTACTAGTAACTGCTCGATAGCTTATTGGCTTTGGGAATGAATGATATGGGGTTTTGTTGTACACTGGGGAGATAACTCTGCATACAGATTATGGGAAATTAAGCACTGGTGATTATAAGACTTGAACGAGAGAACCAGAGATAGTTTGGACTGGATAGACTATTGTGGCAGAGTAGCATATGCAATAGACTTTAAAATGGGATTCTGGGAAAATCAGGTCCTATACCCCTATTCAATAGAACTCGGTACTATAGCACTACGCACTACTATTAAAATCTACGGTTTCGCGGTCCTAAATAGGATTCTTGAAGAATTCATATCAAATAAAGTCGTTTTTGGTGATTTGAAAGGTTTGTCGGGTTGTTTGTGGTAATTCGTGATACTCCGATTCAATCGAACATACCCTCCGAACATACCCCTGTCTTGTTGTAGGCCTTTCGGTCACATAGCAACCACGTGCTGCCATAGAAACCAAGATGGCGGCCTCCAGTATACAAAATGGACGATGGAAATACGTATCACCCTAACAAGCGCTGCGCATGCGCACTCACACCACGTATCACTATGGAGATGACGTCACAAGATGGCCGCTCACGCGGGTTACCATAACAACACAACATGGCGCCACCAGGTCACGTGACTATGACGTCACATGAGATCCAGCATGAGATCCATCCAATGGGGCCGTTTACCTCATCTTCAACTACTTCTACTATTACTACTAGGTAAAGGGTTATTTGTAAAGATGTTCATTATATTTATTATAATATTAATTGAGTCGGTTCTAGTGATATTTATATTTTTATGTTTATATTAAAAAACATTTTCGAAACGTATGAAATTTAATTGTTTTTTAAAAATGTGTTAGGTAAGCGGTTACTTATTTACTGCTGTTTGTATATTGTTATATTTGCTATAATATTAAAAAGTTATAATAATAAAATCATACCAGAATTGTCTCAATAAAACCATACAAATATGGATACCACTAGAACCCGCTCATCGAGCCGGTTCTTATGATATCCATATTTGTATGCTTATATCGAAAATTTGTGAGAATTATTTTCAAATTTGATTTGTTTTTTTTTTAAAATACTGTGTAAGGTAAATGTAAAGATGTTCATTATATTTATTATAACATTAAATTTTGTTTTCATTACATTTTGCAAGAATATTAAATAGTTATGATTTTGAAAATTACTTGTCCGGTGTTATTTTGTTTTCGTTATATTTTACAAGAATATTGAATAGTTATCATAATAAAACTACAGCATTGTGGATGTCATTGGAATTGGCTCACGGACCCTGCTCCATTGATTTCCACATTCGTATTGTTTTCAATATATACAGCTATTACTATTCACTTTTTGTCATTTGTTGTTTTCTTTTTCCTAAGGTTTTTTTTCCATGGGATTTTTATGCCCCCGAGAACCTCTCGGGAGCATTACGTTTTCGCCATGCCCGACTGTCCGCAAGTCCGTCCGTCGTCCATCTGTTAACTTTTGGTTTCCGTCCAATAATTTTTGAGCCGTTTATTTGATCTAATCATAATTTTAGGGGGTACTTGTGGGTGAATAGAGGAAGCTTCCTTTCGATTATGGTTCTGCTAGCTAAGTCAATATGGCGGCCATGGCGGCCATATGAAATTTGGTTTCCATCCAATAACTAATGAATGCGGACTCGAATCATTTTTATTTTTTAATTATGCATTGTTGGTGTCTAAAGGAAGCTTCCTGTCAATGTTGGACCAGTCAGCTGAACCAAGATGGCCACCAGTGGCCAATTCACTATAGCTTCCATGGCGGCCATCTTGAATTTGGTTTCCGCCCAATAACTAATGAATACTGACTGGAATCAATTTCATTTTTTGATTATGCATTATTGGTGTCAAGAGGAAGCTTCCTTTCGATTTTGGACCAGCATCAATTTCATTTTTTGGTTATGCATTATTGGTGTCTAGGGAAAGCTTCCTTTCGATTTTGGATCAGCTAGCCAATTCAATATGGCCGCCATGGCGGCCATATTGAATTTGGTTTCCGTCCAATAACAAATGAATACTGACTAGAATCCATCGCGGCCATACTGAATTTGGTTTCCATCCAATAACTAATGAATGCTGCCTTGAAACATTTTTATTTTTTAATTACGCATTGTTGGTGTCTGTAGGAAGCTTCCTTTCAATGTTAGACCAGTCAGCTGAACCAAGATGACCGCCAGTGACCAATTGATTATGACTTCCAAGCCAGCTATCTTGAATTTGGTTTCCGTCCAATAATTAATGAATACTGGCCCGAATCAATTTCATTTTTTGGTTATGCATTGTTGGTGTCTAGAGGAAGTTTCCTTTCGATTCTGGATCAGCTAGACAATTCAAAATGGCCGCCAATGAGGCTATATTGAATTTGGTTTCCGTCCAATAACTAATTTATTTTTTTATTTTTTTTCATTTCTATTTTTTTAATTATGCATTGTTGGTGTCTAGAGGAAGCTTTCTTTCAATGTTGGACCAGTCAGCTGAACCAAGATGGCCGTCAGTGGCCAATTTATTAATTCATTATGGCTTCCATGGCAGCCATCTTGAATTTGGTTTCTGTCCAATAACTAATGAATTCTAACTCAAATCAATTTTATTTTTTTGTTATGCATCGTTGGTGTCTAGAGGAAGTTCGTTTTGATTTTGGTTATGCTCCCGAGAGACTTACCTACCCTCTTATGACATCATCTGGGGCATGTGCCACACTTTGCGTTGCTCTTGTTTTCCGTACACCGAATTAGGGGGCATACTTTTTGCCGGTAAAAAGGACGGTGTCCGGTAAAAGGGACGGTAAGTGTATACAAACTACGTTTTAACGTACTAAATGTACCTCTGAATGTGTGAAAAGTGACAATTTAATGAAGCGTACGTAATAATAAATATATATAACGAAGATTAAGTATTGTTTGTTTTATTGTAGACTATTTTCAAGAAAAAATAGATCACTTCGCTATCGACACTCACCAATCGACACGCCATTTTATGCAAGGATAACAACGAATTAGCTGAGGTGCACGGCGAGGTGAATATTATCATACTTGCTCGACGGAGGTGTAACTAATTCGTGTGCGTAACATTCAAATCTTTCTGTTCACTATGAGGGGATTTAACAGAAAGTTTTTTGGACAGAAACTATTTATAATATGAAAATAGTCTACAATGAAACAAACAATACTTAATCTTCGCTATATATATACTACTCAAGTTTGCTAAGCACCAAATATTTGACACATCATTGTGAAATTTGCTTGTGACATATTCGCGATATTTTTGGTGGATATGATTGAGGAATGTATTGATATGGTCCCCAGTTTTTACATTAGCTCTCTTGACAGGCAGACTTTTCGTGACGGTCATGGAAAGCATGTACGTCTTGATTTTCATGATGTTTTCGTGTACGCTCTACATGTACATGGCATGTGTAGGGTATTCAATCTTCATTTCAACACAAACCCTTGTGATTTAATGATTGAATATGGCAAATGCAAAAGTAAGAAGACATTTGTCTGAAAACAGAAGTGTGGCGGGCTGTAGGGATGGTGGAGCAAGGGGCTACCCATCGTCAGGTTGGTAAAGCTCTTGGTGTGTACCATACGGTGCTCACCAGAGCCTGGGCAAGATTTCAGCAGTATGGTACACCAGTAAGACGGCATGGTGGTGGCAAAGACAGGGCAACATCTGCAGCTGAAGACCGGTTTTTGATCATTCAGGCCAGTAGGAACCGCTTTGCCATAGCAACCCAGCTTCGCAGTGACCTTCAGAATGCATCCGGGGTAAATGTTTCGACGCAGAATATCCGGGCAAGGTTGCACGAAGTTGGTCTCCGATCGAGTAGTATATGTATTATTGTGTACGCTTTATTAAATTGTAACTTTTCACACATTCAAAGGTATATTTAGAACTTTAAAACATAGTTTTCACACACTTACCGTCCTTTTTATCGGCAAAACGTTGTGTTCAAGTTATTTTCTTTAAACGGGAGTTCTTAATTTATTTTCAGTTAGCGTTTCGCCAGACACATGCCGAGGTGATAATAAATATTAAAACCAACCATACGTCAGTGGATACTAGTTCTAGATTCCCATATGTCCTACCCAAATGATACCCGCAGGAGCCTATTAAGACTGGTGCCCCTTGTGCTCACTCCACCAATCCCTATATGCGAGCTCCCAGTGGTGGGCTGGGTGGGGGGCGGGGGGGGGGGGGTTGCTGAGGGACCCCAAATGCAAACCGTAACCTACTGTTTTAACCCCCACATTTCCTCAGGAGGAACCAGAATCGATCTCAGAGCTTCAGAATTTGAAGAAAAAAATATCCGGGGAATGGCTCACAACCGTGGGAGGTAATACGCCCATGTAATTCCATAGGTCAAGCCTTTGAAATATGCCAGCGTTATATCGATCTTGCCCCCCCCCCCCCCCCCCCACCAATTTCGAGAATATGGGAAAATGGGAAATGGTTTATATATCTAGGAGGGCGTAGCTAGGATTCTATAATGGAGGGGGGGGGTAGCCATTTTGGGGGAGGGGGCAACCCTGTTATTTGGAAGGTCGCGTGGGGTCCCCCCCCCCACCCCCAAATGCAAACTGTCACATACTGTTTTTAGCCCCCAACTTTCTTCATGAGACATCAGAATCGATCTCCCCCAGAGTCTAGCAACTTAACATTCTTCCCAGTGGTGGGCCGGGAGGGGGCGGGGTGGGTGGGTGGATTTGACTCCCAAATGCAATTGTCACTTATTGTTTTTAACCCTCACCCAGGCCTTCGATTGGGGATCCTCGCTCTGCCATTGGGGCCACCGCTGATATTGTATTTCTAGAATGCCATGGTTTATCGTGGCACTTTTTAAGTGAAACGCGTGAGAAATGTGATCTCCCCGATGACGGAAGGTCAGCGATACGGTGGTGCGAATAGTAAAGGTGGGGAGAATAGGGACTGGGTTTAGTGATCAGTGTCATTCAGTGTTAATCTGTTAATCCTATATGGGCTGACTTGCATGAACCGGAGATTGGGGAGTCCCCACAGCGACCACATGATACAAAGTAACGTGTTCAGCGGGCGATTGGAATTAATAACTAATGAATTGTTTACGATAATTTTTTTCTGGGGAGGTCTAGTCCTAACTAGGACCCTCTGGCCGTTACCTCATTCTCCTACTTCCCTGAAGGGAAGTGGGAGGATGAGGAAATGATCGAGGGTTCTAGTAAGGCCGGGGGCGAAACCCCACAACGACCTTCCAAACACCAGGATTTTCCCCGCCCCCAATGGCTAGCCCCCCCCCCCCCCCTCCGATTATAGAATCCTGGCTACACCCCTGCTAGATATATAATCCATTTCCCATATTTTCAAAATGGGGGTGGGGGACGTGGTCGACATAACGCTGGCATATTTCAAAGGCTTGAATTATGGAATTGGGCGTATTCCCTTCCTCGTTTGAGGGTCCTTTTCCGGATATTTTTTTCCTTCAAATTCTGAAGCTCCGAGATCGATTCTGGTGCCTCTTAATGAAACGTGGGGGTGGGGGGGGTGGGGGGGGGTTAAAAACAGTTAGTTACGGTTTGTATATGGGGGCCCCAGCCCTCGCCCGACCCACCACGGGGAGCTCACACATAAGGATTGGTGGAGTGAGCATAAGGGATCCAGCCTTAATGCCCCCAGTGGGTATCATTTGGGTACGACATACAGAAATGTAGAACTAGTACCCGCTGATGCATGGATGGTTTTAAAATTTATTGCCACCTCGGCATGTGTTTGGCGAAACTCTAACAGAAAATAAAATATGAACCCCCGTTTAATAAAAAATAGCTTGAACACAACCTTTTGCCGGTAAAAAAGGACGGTAAGTGTATAAAAACTACGTTTTAAAATACTAAATGTACCTCTGAATACGTGAAGTGACAATTTAATGAAGCGTGCGCAATATATAACGAATATTAAGTATTGTTTGACCCAGAGTAGGTCCGTGAAGCTAGCTCAGTGTTCAGCGTTCAACATTCGTTCAACATTCGTTCAACATTCGTTCAACATTCGTGTGAAGATAGCTCAGTGTTCAGCGTTCAACATTCGTTCAACATTCGTGTGAAGTTAGCTCAGTGTTCAGCGTTCAACATTCGTTCAACATTCGTTCAACATTCGTGTGAAGTTAGCTCAGCGTTCAGCGTTCAATATTCGTTCAACATTCGTGTGAAGTTAGCTCAGCGTTCAACATTTGACCAACATTCGTGTGAAGTTAGCTCAGCGTTCAACATTCCCCAACATTCAGTGTGCGATATGTCGAAACTGGGAAAAAGTGATGTTAGTGACTTTTACTACTCCAGTTCAGCGTTCAACATTCAACCTATATTCGTTTGAAGTTAGCTCAGCGTTCAGCGTTCAACATTCGTCAAAATTCAGTGTGCCAGCTCCGAATCTGTGCTTTCACCCGAGATATAGCCTTCATGGACCGACTGCCCATCGCTACTTCTAAGAACAATCATTTCGTCGGGCCCCCCTCTCGCCTGAAGCGATATTGGTGACTTTTAGTATCCCAGTTCTGCGTTCAACATTCGATTATCCTTCGTGTGGAGTGTGCGCAGCATTCAGCGTTTGGCATTCGGCAATATCTGGAGTTTGAAGAGAAAACAACCATAGATAATAAGTGGGATCGGAGCAATCATCGCCGGGAGGGGCAACCCTCATGCAAACGACTGTCCGAGTATCCAACATAATTATAACAACACTCAAACCTAGGCGCCCCACTTAATGCTTTGGTCTCTCTAATTAGAAGGCAGTCCCCGTCGTAGAGACAAACTTTTGATTTAACGCTGTCAGGCACTGCAGGTCAGTAATGTGGCATTAGAACAAGCTCGGTCATAGAGCTACATATCCCGTGGGACTCCTTATTCAACCGGGACATGTTCTGAATAGTTTCCGTCAACATTACCCCCATCTTACGTTGGGGCAGGAACTTTTTCAGCCAGTGGTGGATGTATTAATGCAATCGATGCACTTATGCAATCGATGTAATAATAAATAGGCGACCCTTCCCGCCTATAGCAGCATTAATTGGGGGCGTCGTGCATCCGAGCTCAGCGTTCAACATTCGAATAACCTCCGTATAGCGTGAGCGCTGCATTCAGCGTTCAAAATTCGGCAGTATCTGGAGTTTGAAGAGAACACATCACTAGATCATAAGTGGGATGGGTGCAATCATCGCTGGGAGGAGGTAGCCCTCGTGCAAACGACTGCTCGAGTGTCCGCAGTCCACATAATTATAACAACACTCGAACCCACGAGCTCCCCCCCCCCCCGGATGCTTTGATCTCTCTATATAGGAGGCAGTCGTCAGAGAAGATGCGAACCTTTGATTTAAAGATGTCAGGCGGGCCGTTGCTGTGACATAAGTATACAGTAGAGGTCCTAGGACAGTACCCTGTGGGACTCCTGATTCAACTGGGACATTTTCTGAAAGGTTTCCGCCAATGACTACTCTCGTCTGGCGTTGGGTCAAGGAGGGTGGATGCACTAATGCAACCGATGCACTTATGCAATCGAGCGCACTAATAAAGACACCCCCACCCGCTTATAGCGGCATTAATTGATGTTTTTGAGTATCCCAGCATTCAACATTTTGCAATGTGCATAGTTGGAAGAGAACACAACCGTAGATCGTAAGTGGAATTGGTGTATTCATCGGAGGGATAGCCTTCATGCAGTCGACTGTCAAACCCAGGCGGCGCCCTTTCGCTGACATCGGCATTGATGAATGTGTGTATTCCAGCTCAGCGCTCAACATTCGCCCAACATTCGCGTGAAGTAAATTCAGCGTTCAGCATTCAACATTCGGCAAAAGTCTGTGTTTGGGCGAAAGAGAAAAGACATATTATGCCGAATCTGTGCGTTCACCCGAGGTGCAGTCTTCGGGCGACGAACTGCCCATCGTTCACATGTAACAACACTCACATCTGGACGACTCCGTGTCGCAAGAAGCGATATTGATGATATTTACTACTCCAGTTCAGCGTTCAACATTCGACCAACATTCGTATGAAGTTAGCTCAACGTTCAACATTCGTCAACATTCAGTGTGCCACATGCCAAACTGTGCTTTCACCCGAGGTGTACCCTTCATGCGACCGACTGCCAATCGTATACATCTAGCAACACTAATATTTGGGCGACCCTTCTCCTCCGAGGTGATATTGATGACTTTTACTACTCCATTTCAGCGTTCAACATTCGACCAATATTCGTGCGAAGTTAGCTCAGCGTTCAGCGTTCAGCGTTCGCGTTCAGCGTTCACCATTCGCCAAAAGTCAATGTGCCACATTCCGAATTTGTGCTTTCATCCAAGGTCGAGGCATTCCTTTTATGGGACCGGCTGGCCATCGTATACTCCTAAAAACGCTCATATCTGGGCGACCCCCTCTCGCCTGAAGCAATATTGGTGACGTTTAGTTTTCCAATTCAGAGTTCAACATTCGCATAACCTTCGTGTGGTGTGGGCGCAGCACTCAGCGTTTGGCATTCGGCAGTATCTGGAGTTTGAAGAGAACACAACCATAGATCATAAGTGCGATCGGTGCAATCATCGCCGAGAGGGTAGCCTTCATGCAAAAGACAGTCCGAGTATCCAACTCTAGTTGTAACAACACTCAAACCTAGGCGCTCCGCCCCCCCCCCCCCCTTAAATGCTTTGATCTCTCTAATTAGTAGGCAATCGTCAGCGAAGAGGCAAACCTTTGATTTATCGCTGTCATGCAGGTCCTCCATGTGGCATAAGAAAAAGCACGGTTCTAGGACAGTATCCTGTGGCACTCCTGATTCAACCAGGAGATGTTCTGAATAGTTTCTGTCAACCATTACCCCCCAGCAGTGGCGGCTGCATTAATGTAATCGATGCACTTATGCAATTGGTGAACTAATAAATAGGCGACCCCTCCCGCCTATAGCAGCATTAATTGGGGGCGTTGTGCATCCGAGTTCAGCGTTCAACATTCGAATAACCTCCATATAGTGTGAGCGTTGCATTCAGCGTTCAACGTTCGCCAGTATCTGGAGTTTGAAGAGAACACATCCCTAGATCATAAGTGGGATCGGTGCAATCATCGATGGGAAGAGGTAGCCCTCGTGCAAACGACTGCTCGAGTGTCCAGAGTCTACATAATTATAACAACACTCAAACCCAGGAGCCCCCCCCCCCCCTCCCCCCGGATTCTTTGATCTCTCTATATAGGAGGCAGTCGTCAGCAAAGATGCGAACCTTTGATTTAAAGATGTCAGGCGGGCCGTTGTTGTGACACAAGTATACAGTAGAGGTCCTAGGACAGTACCCTGTGGGACTCCTGATTCAACCGGGACATTTTCTGAAAAGTTTCCGCCAACGAAGACGTTGGGTCATTGAAGGGTGGATTCACTAATGCAATCGATGCACTTATGCAATCGAGCGCATTAATAAAGACACAGGCCCCACCCCCTCCCCCCCCTCCCCGCATATATAGCGCCATTAATTGGTGTTTTTGAGTGTCCCAGCATTCAGCATTCCGCAATATCCATAGCTGGAACAGAACACAACCGTAGGTCGTAAGTGGAATCAGTGCATTCATCGGAGGGGTAGCTTTCATGCAATCGACTGTCCGAGTGTCCGTAGTATACAAAATAATACATGTAACAACACTCAAAGCCCTTTCGCCGACATTGGTATTGGTGAATATATGTATTCCAGCTCAGCGCTCAACATTCGCCCAACATTCGCGTGAAGTAAATTCATCGTTCAGCGTTCAACATTCGGCAAAAGTCTGTGTTTGGGCGAAAGAGAAAAGACATATTATGTCGAATCCGAGGTGTAGTCTTCAGGCGACGAACTGCCCTTCGTCCACATGTAAAAAGACTCACATCTGGACGACTCCGTGTCACATGAAGCGATATTGATGATTTTTACTACTCCAGTTCAGCGTTCAACATTCGACCAACATTCGTATGAAGTTAGCTCAGCGTTCAGCGTTCAACATTCAGTGTGCCACATGCCGAATCTGTGCTTTCACCGGAGGTGTATTCTTCATGCGACCGACTGCCAATCGTTTACATCTAACAACACTCATATCTGGGCGACCCTTCTCACACGAGGTGATATTGATGACTTTTATTACTCCAGTTCAGCGTTCAACATTCAACTAATATTCGTGTGAAGTTAGCTCAGCGTTCAGCGTTCAGCGTTCAACATTCGACAAAAGTCAGTGCGCCATATTCCGAGGTTGAGGTATACCTTTCATGGGACCGACTAGCCATCGTCTACTTCTAAGAACGCTCATATCTGGGCGACCCCCTCTCGCCTGAAGCAATATTGGTGACTTTTAGTATTCCAGTTCAGCGTTCAACATTCGCATAACCTTCGTGTGGAGTGAGCGTAGCACTCAGCGTTTGGCATTCGGCAGTATCTGGAGTTTGAAGAGAACACAACCATAGATCATAAGTGGGATCGGTGCAATCATCGCCGAGAGGGTAGCCCTCATGCTAACGACAGTCCGAGTATCCAACTCTAGTTGTAACAAAACTCAAACTTAGGCGCACGCCGCCCAGCCCCCCCCCCCCCCTTAAATTCTGTGATCTCTCTAATTAGTTGGCAATCGTCAGCGAAGAGGCAAACCTTCGATTGAACGCTGTCATGCAGGCCGTTAATGTGGCATAAGAATAAGCTCGGTCCAAGGACAGTATTCTGTGGCACTCCTGATTCAACCGGGAGATTTCTAAATAGATTCTGTCAACTACTACCCCACCTTGCGTTGGGTCAGGAACTTTTTCAGCCAGTGCTGGGTACATTAATGTAATCGATGCACTTATGCAATCGATGAATTAATAAATAGGCGACCCCTACCGCACATAGCGCAGCATTAATTGCGGCCGTTGTGCATCCGAACTCGGCGTTCAACATTCGAATAACCAACCTCCGTATAGTGTGAGCGCAGCATTCAGCGTTCAGAATTCGGCAGTATCTGGAGTTTGAAGAGAACACATCCCTAGATCATAAGTGGGATCGGTGCAATCATCGCTGGGAGGAGGTAGCCCTCGTGAAAATGACTGCTCGAGTGTCCGCAGTCTACATAATTATAACACTCAAACCCAGCCCCCCCACACCCCCCCACCACCCCCGGATGCTTTGATCTCTCTATATAGGAGGCAGTCGTCAGCGATGATGTGAATCTTTAATTTAAAGATATCAGGTGGGTCGTTCATGTGACATAAGTATACAGTAGAGGTCCTAGGACTGTACCCTGTGGCACTCATAATTCAACCAGGACATTTTCTGAATAGTTTCCGTCAACGAGTAGTCTCATCTGGCGTTGGGTCATGGAGGGGTGGATGCACTAATTCAATCGGTGCACTCATGAAATCGGGGCGCACTAATAAAGAGACCGATTCCACTTACGACCTACGGTTGTGTTCTCTTCTAACTATGGTTATTCCGGAATGTTGCATGCTGAGATACTCAAAAAACACCAATTAATGCCGCTATATATGCGGGGAAGGGGGTGTCTTTATTAGTGCGCTCGATTGCATAAGTGCATCGATTGCATTAGTGCATCCACTCTTCCATGACCCAACGTCAGATGAGAGTAGTCGTTGGCGGAAGCTTTTCAGAAAATGTCCCGGTTGAATCAGGAGTCCCACGGGGTACAGTCCTTCGACCTCCACTGTATACTTATGTCACAACAACGGCCCGCCTGACATCTTCAAATCAAAGGTTCGCATCTTTGCTGACGACTTCCGCTTATATAGAGAGATCAAAGCATCCGGGTGGGGTGGGGGGGGGGGGTGCTGCTGGGTTTGAGTGTTGTTATAATTATATAGACTCCGGACACTCGAGCAGCCGTTTGCACGAGGGCTACCTCCTCCCAGCGATGATTGCACCGATCCCACTTATGATCTAGGGATGTGTTCTCTTCAAACTCCAGATACTGGAGAATTTTGAACGATGAATGCAGCGCTCACACTCTATGGAGGTTATTCGAATGTTGAACGCTGAACTCGGATGCACAACGCCCCCAATTAATGCTGCTATAGGCGGGAGGGGTCGCCTATTTATTAGTTCATCGGTTGCATAAGTGCATCGATTACATTAATGCAGCCACCACTGGCTGAAAAAGTTCCTGACCCAACGCAAGATGGGGGTAATGGTTGACAGAAACTATTCAGAACATCTCCTGGTTGAATCAGGAGTACCATTTTAACGACCACATTAACGACCTGCATTGCAGCGATAAATCAAAGATTTGCCTCTTCGCTTACGATTGCCTACTAATTAGAGAGACCAAAGCATTTAAGGGGGGGGGGGGGGGCGGGGCGCCTAGATTTGGGTGTTGCTACCACTAGAGTTGGATACTCGGACTGTCTTTTGCATGAGGGCTATCCCTCTCGGCGATGATTGCACCGATCCCACTTATGATCTATGGTTGTGTTCTCTTCAAACTCCAGATACTGCCGAATGCCAAACTCTGAGCGCTGCGCTCACTCCACACCAAGGTTATGCGAATGTTGAACGTTGAACTGGAATACTAAAAGTCGCCAATATTGCTTCAGGCGAGAGGGGGACGCCCAGATATTAGCGTTCTTAGAAGTAGACGATGACCAGCCGGTCCCATGGAGGGTATACCTCGACCTCGGGGGAAAGCACAGATTCGGAATATGGCACACTGACTTTTGACGAACGCTGAACGTTGAACGCGAACGCCGAACGCTGAACGCTGAGCTAACTTCACACGAATATTGGTCGAATGTTGAACGCTGAACTGGAGTAGTAAAAATCATCAATATCACCTCGGGTGAGAAGGGTCGCCCAGATATGAGTGTTGTTAGATGTAAACGATTGGCAGTCGGTCGCATGAAGAATACACCTCGGGTGAAAGCACAGATTCGGCATGTGGAACATTGAATGTTGACGAATGTTGAACGCTGAACGCTGAGCTAACTTCATACGAATGTTGGTCGAATGTTGAACGCTGAACTGGAGTTGTAAAAAATCATCAATATCGCTTCATGCGACACGGAGTCGTCCAGATGTGAGTGTTGTTACATGTGGACGATGGGCAGTTCGTCGCCTGAAGACTACACTTCGGGTGAAAGCACAGATTCGACATAATATGTCTTTTCTCTTTCGCCCAAACACAGACTTTTGCCGAATGTTGAACGCTGAACTTACTTCACGCGAATGTTGGGCGAATGTTGAGCGCTGAGCTGGAATACACATATTCATCAATACCAGTGTAGGCGAAAGGGCGCCGCCTGGGTTTGAGTGTTGCATGTATTATTTTGTATACCACGGACACTCGGACAGTCGATTGAATGAAAGCTACCCCTCCAATGAATGCACCGATTCCACTTACGACCTTCGGTTGTGTTTTCTTCTAACTATAGATATTGCAGAATGTTGAATGCTGGGATACTCAAAAACACCAATTAATGCCGCTATATGCGGGGAGGAGGGGGGGGGGGGGGGTACATGTCTTTATTAGTGCGCTCGATTGCATAAGTGCATCGATTGCATCCACTATTCATGACCCAACGTCAGATAAGAGTAGTCGTGGCGGAAACATTTCAGAAAATGTCCCGGTTGAATCAGGAGTCCCACAGGGTACTGTCCTAGGAGCTCTACTGTATACTTATGTCACAGCAACGGTCCGCCTGACATCTTTAAATCAAAGGTTCGCATCTTCGCTGACGACTGCCTCCTATATAGAGAGATCAAAGCATCCGGGGGGGGGGGGTGCTCCTTGGTTTGAGTGTTGTTATAATTATGTAGACTGAGGACACTCGAGCAGTCGTTTGCACGAGGGCTTATATATCTCCTCCCAGCGATGATTGCACCCATCCCACTTATGATCTAGGGATGTGTTCTCTTCAAACTTCAGATACTGCCGAATTTTGAACGCTGATTGCTGCGCTCACACTATACGAAGGTTATTCGAATGTTGAACGATGAACTGGGATGCACGACGCCCCCAATTAATGCTGTTATAGACGGGAGGGGTCGCCTATTTATTATTCCATCGACTGCATAAGTGCATCGATTGCATTAATACACCCACCACTGGCTGAAAAAGTTCCTGCCCCAACGTAAGACGAGGATAATGGTTGACGGAGGCTATTCAGAACATGTCCCGGTTGAATCAGGAGTCCCACGGGATATGTAGCCCTATGACCGAGCTTGTTCTCAGTAATGTCACATTACCGACCTGCAGTGCCTGGCAGCGTTAAATCAAAAGTTTGTCTCTACGATGGGTACTGCCTTCTAATTAGAGAGACCAAAGCATTAAGTGGGGCGCCTAGGTTTGAGTTTTGTTATAATTATGTTGTATACTCGGACAGTCGTTTGCATGAGGGTTGCCCCTCCCGGCGATGATTGCACCGATCCCACTTATTATCTATGGTTGTTTTCTCTTCAAACTCCCGATATTGCCGAATGCCAAACGCTGAATGCTGCGCACACTCCACACGAAGGATAATCGAATGTTGAACGCTGAACTGGAATACTAAAAGTCACCAATATCGCTTCAGGCGAGAGGAGGTCCCCCAGATATGATTGTTCTTAGAAGTAGACGATGGGCAGTCGGTCCCATGAAGGCTATATCTCGGGTGAAAGCACAGATTCGGATCTGGCACACTGAATTTTGACGAATCTTGAACGCTGAACACTGAGCTAACTTCACACGAATATAGGTCGAATGTTGAACGCTGAACTGGAGTAGTAAAAGTCACTAATATCACTTCAGGTGAGAATGGTCGCCCAGATATGAGTGTTGTAGATGTAAACGATGGGCAGTCGGTCACATAAATGATAAACCTCGGGTGAACGCCCAGATTCGACATACGGCACACTGAATTTTGGGGAATGCTGAACGCTGAACGCTGAGCTAACTTCACGCGAATGTTGGTCGAATGTTGAACGCTGAACACCATTGAACGCTGAACGCTGAGCTAAGTTCACACAAATGTTGGTCGAATGTTGAACGCTGAACGCTGAGCTAACTTCACACGAATGTTGAACGAATGTTGAACGCTGAACACTGAGCTAACTTCACACGAATGTTGAACGAATGTTGAACGCTGAACACTGAGCTAACTTCACACGAATGTTGAACGAATGTTGAACGCTGAACACTGAGCTAACTTCACGGACCTTTATTTGTTTTATTGTAAACTATTTTCATATTATAAATGGTTTCTCTCCAAAAAACGTTCCGTTAAATCCTGTCGTAGTGAACAGAAAGATCTAAATGTTACGCACACGAATCAGTTACACCTCCATCGAGCAGGTATGATAATATTCGCCCCGTCGTGCACCTCAGCTAATTCGTTGTTTTCCTTGCACAAAATGGCGTGTCGATCAGTGTCGATAGCGAAATGATCTATTTTCTCTTGAAAATAGTCTACAATAAAACAAACAATAATTAATCTTCGTTATAGATATTTATCTTACAATCAACATGTATTTTGTCTGTATTAACTCCGCAACTGTCGTGTACCCGACCCCCTGATATAGATGTTTGTATCAGGGGGTCGGATACAACCCCTTCCTTTCGCGTGAGTTCCATTTCATTTCTTTTTGTTCATCCGTACGAATAAATAGTTCGTTATATATTCGTCTACATTCTTGACTTATCCCCAATATATTGTAAGATAAAATGATTATTACCATTATGTGGATGTACAAAATATGTATCCGAGTCTCGCTCCGGGTTCTAAGGGTAGATCACGACTCGTCTTCGACGAGTCGTGATCTACCCTTAGAACCCGGAGCGAGAACTCGGATACATATTTTGTACATCCCCATAATGGTAACAATCTCTATTTATTATTGCGTACACTTCATTAAATTATCACTTTTCACACATTCAGGGGTACATTTAGTACTTTAAAATGTGGTTTTTATACATTTACAGTCCTTTTTACTGGATACCGTCCTTTTTACCGGCAAAACGTATGTCCCCGAATAAGGCCTATTATCCATTATTGTAGTGGTGGACCTCATCGATTAATACTTGGTCATTGTCGTAATTAACTGATAGAAAATTGTATGCTTGTTCGTAAATCTTATTTTGTTATGAAGTATTATTACCACTTTAGTGCGCGTTCTCTAGTATATTAACGGAGTTTAGCGGGGCGGTAAGACTCAGTAATTCATGACGCTGGAAGCGAGCCGCGGGCGTTAATAAAAACAAAATTCATTAACAGCCCGCCGCCCGCTTCCAGTCATGGTAATAATAGTAATAACATGATTTTGTAGAGCGTCCCGGTTTATTAACGGCCCTCGAGGAATGAATAACATCCCTCTGGCTTATTAACGACCCTCGACTTCGTCTCGTGTCGGTAATAAACCCTCGGGCTGTTATTCATTCCTCTCGGGCCGTTAATAAACCGTAACGCTCTCCAAACTCATGTTATTGTTATATTAAAAAATGTAATATTTGTAAACGGCAACCCGCCCATTTAGAACTTGGCGCTTGTCGTGGCTGACTAACAATGTGCAGCCAATTGCCTGTGCTCAGTAGCAAACATAGGAATAATATTAAGTTCTTTTTCAGAAAGATGATCAAGTAATGATGTCACCGACCTGATACCGGTAATAGATAATATTTGCAAATAACACCTCTGCGTTATTTCGGTTATGAGGTTTCAGGAAATCCTGTGCTTTCTTCACAAATATTGTTTTGCTACCACCTATTGAAAATTGTCTCCGGTACATTTCAACACCGATAAAAAAAATAATTCTGATAAAAACCCACGTAACGGCCTGATGTCCATAACATGTAATTACTTTACTATTTTTAATGCCACTTTTCAAAAACAAATAAATAGATAAACAATTTGTATTCTGTTATTTTTGCCACGGCCCATGTTATCCACAAGAACCGCTCCTTTTCTGGAAGATGGTTTAGGTCAATATGATAGAGGACTCCCTTATAAAAAGTACCATGGTAAATCCCAAAATACCCTGTTAATACCATGGTATTACCAGGGTATTTGGGGATTTACCATGGTACTTTTTTATAAGGGCTGTGGAGGACGGTTCATGTTAAATTAGTGGTCAGGAATACAGGAAGAATCAGACCCTGAAAGAATCGGACCCTGGAGAATCGTATCTTTATTTGGAAGTATCGGATCATGGAAGACCTTGGATTATTTGAGGTCCGATTCTTCCAACCACTTAGGGTCCGATTCTTTCAACCACTTAGGGTCCGATTCTTCCAGGGTCCAATTCTTCCTGCTACCGTGGCCGGTTTGGGTCAAATTTCTGGCGGAAGGTTTGGTCAGATGATGGGTTGGGTGTAATTCATTTCAAACAACATATGACTCATTTGAGGGGCACACTAAAAAGTGGAGTCCGTGTCCGTGTCCGTGTCGGAGAAAAAGTGTAGTCAGTAATTAAATTATCATTTTCTCATTTATTTGTTGGTTGTTTTCTATGAAATTTGGAAAGTATACTCAGGGGACTATACGAAATATATATGCCAAAAGAGAAGTTTGTACGATGTTATTTTAGGATGTTAGAAGACAATTTCTCTTTCAAACACACTAAAAAGTGTAACTGACTCGGCGCCGTGTTAGCCAATTAATTGGCTTACGCTGTGTTGACACAGCGAGGCGGGCTGATTTTCCTGGTTCTTTTTATGATTTTGAGGAGATTAGTGGGATGTGGATTGAAAGAAACAACGATTAATTTAATTTTCGGTATTTTATTGGATAAATACAGGACATAATGGATATAGCATAGCATAAAGATATAGAAATACAGCACAAACATGAACAAATAACAAACATATATATGAATAGCAAATGTAAATTTACTTGGTATGTCGTTAAGAGTGTTTTGTGGTTAGATTCGCCTGCGACAGTAGATAAAAGGAGTCGATCATGTTATAAAACCACCCAAAACAAGCACAAGATTTTTTTTCACCTGCTTATTTATAATTCCAACATTTCACATCAAATAATGTCAAGTGTCGCGATTATCAAAAAAATTCGGGAAAATGTAGGAGAAGCACATGCTCAACTAGCAAAGTTTCAGCTCATGGACCATCAGGTGTGAATCGATGGTCCATGAGCTGAAACTTCCCCAAGTGCTAAATATTTTTTTTTTAAAAAGAAAACATTCTCATCGAGTGGAAAAAAACACTTATTATACATTGTGTACAGTTTAACATGTGAATATAATATTACAGTAACATCCGATCGTGGTGCGTAGATTACAACTAAATGTGTGTGTGTGTGTGGTGGTGGTGAGGGGGCGATAGATTTTCCACCAGGCGATTTTGTACAATCCTCTACAAAGAAAGCACGTGAAGTGAAATTTCAGCTCAAGGACCATTGGATACAACCTAAACTGATAACAGCATAAAAATAATGTCATATCATGGGGGGTGGGGGGGGAGGGGGATTTGAAATTTCAGAAGGCTACCCAGATACCCCATATATCACACACGGCATCCTATCTCCCTGAAGGCTTGATGGGTGACTCCCGATTATTCAAAATTATAGGCTACTGGCGGAGCTTTCTTCGCACATTTTTTTGTAACCGCTAGGCCTATACCGTATTCAATATACCGGGGCCGCTACCAAACCGGCGTTGCTGTTTGGTTTTCTTTTCTTCTCTTCCCCTCAATTTGTCATTTCACAACAGTTGGCTCGCCCTGGTGTGGCGGGATTCAAACTTCTACCTCTACAAGCCCAAACAAACGGGAGCCCTGTCTGTCTGTCTGTCTCTCTCTCTTGGAGTCTCCATGGCGTTGAGGCATTGATTATTGACAATCTATCAGTCCCAATTTATACGACAGTAAACAGTAACCGCGCTCTCATCCCTTCATTCCTCATGTGAGGCAATAGAAAAGCTCGGCCTATGTGATGCAAGTAAAATAAAATAAAGTTAACCGGGTCGCAAGGGATTTTGAAATCCCACATCGTCCCTACGCACCTTCGGTGTTCTAAAACCTTTCATTCATTCATTCTTCGCAACCAATTTGTGAAACAGAGTAAGATTGGGAGAGCGCAATGGAGAGAGAGAGAGAGAGAGAGGGGGGGGGGGGGGGGGGCTTGAACGTGTAACTATCCACCTAATCTTATTATACTCTTACTCTTGTACTTTACTCCATGCAAACGGAAAAAAGCGATGAAAGAAAGTCTATCAATCAAATCTACACCCCATTAGGTGAATTAGTCTACATTCATTTTTATTATTTTTGAAAACGAATCAGTGTATTAATTGCATAAAGACAGAATGTTTTTCAGGGTGCTGGTCAAAACGTCACACGACCAAAACGTCACATTTCGAAATGGTCAAAACGTCACATTTTTTGGTCAAAACGTCACATACTTTTGGTCAAAACGTCACATATTTTTGGTTAAAACACTTAGACAGAAAGATAACTATTCCTTGTTCTGTGCCCAATCAACAAATCGAATGAATGAAAGGCGCTCACGGACAATGTGCAATAGATGAGTTCGGCCTCGAATGAAGTTTCAGTTTCAGTTCAACCGCTTTCGACCCTACTGGCCTTGTCCCTATTTCTTCTTTTTCCTTGACGGTGCTCCCGATTGTGAATTTGATTTTGTTTCCATTGCCGAAAAATTTCTCTGAATTCGAGACCCTTTGCGATCCGAATAACTTTATTTGCTTATGGATCCACGAGAGTTGGAAGCGAAGGCCAACAGAAGAATGAAATGAAAAACTAGCTCAACAGCCCCCCCCCCCCCCTTTTTTTCTATCTTATGGTTGATTGGCACGCCCAACTGTGTCTTCATAGGTTACCATCCACCAACCGCCGGGACGCCAGGCGAGAGAGGAGAAGAGCAGAGACAGAAAAACAGAAGAAGGTGAAAATCAAACTAGAGTTCTAGCATATCCAGAGAAGCTCTTAGAGGCCTTGAAAGTCAAGGAGCGGGACTTCCACAGCATGTCGTGTACGCTGCCCATATGAACACATAAATTGAGACCCCACTAATTACACTACGAGGTGGGGTCTCAAAACCCCACCACGTGACTTCAGTTTGTCTATAATTAACTTGTGTTTTTTGCAAGTGCAGTAATCAGGTTTATTCTTCCACCAAACATAGTTTCAGTTCATTGTTGTTTAGTGATTGTTAGGAATTGCACTTAAGTATAAATTGAATACGTATGCTCCATACATGCTTTTTGATAATAAAAAGCATAAATATGGCAAAAAAAACCGATCAAAATATGGAGTTTGAATCGGGTTTTTAATCTCGCATGAATATGTCAAACTGTGTGATGGGATTTTCGGCTGACGTCGGCGTTATTTTATATTGTGCTGTTGGTGGGGTGGGGGGGGGGTGGGGATTTCGCTTATTAATTTACACTGTGTTCATGTGCTATTGTTCTGATTTATTTCAAAATATAAAATAAATAAAAATTAAATATTAAATCTTGTTATTTGTTGTCACAACCAGCTCAAATTAGCGTTAAAGATTCAAAGTCGGAATCTTCGACGAATCGACCAAACAACCATGGAAATTACCGACGAATCGTCCATTGGACGATTCGTCGGCAATTTCCGTTCACGACGAATCGTCCAGATTCTACGACGAATGTGCAATCACGACGAATCGACCAGTATTCCGGGAAACCATCATCTCCTCGAAGTATCGTAAAGTGAATACTGTGGGGAAAATTAGCTCACTCAAAGCGCTTGTTAACTTTATACATTTATTCACATTTAGCGGCAGAGCCTCCAAAAAATATTTGAGAACTAGAGAAACAGAATTTACTGCATCCAGTAAATTCAAGTCTGTGTGAAAAGGGTTAAAGTATCAGGAATAAACTCTACAGAAAGAGAATTTATGGAGGCTTATCTTCTGGTGTAAAATATTGTTTAACAAATCAGAAATGGGTTTTCGTTAACAGTATTTACAGATATTCATACAGGAATCAGAACAATTTTTATAAGAAACCAGAAAAGGCATATATGTGACCAGCATTCAAAGGGTTCGATACACGAATCAGAAATGGACAATTTTGGCTTTGCCCACTAATTTGAGTGATGAAATACATTCATAAACTTTAGAAATACATTAAGGTGTAAATGCATTTCCCAGTCTTTCTGAATAATATGCACTTGATGACCTCATTCAGGTGGACCGTATATTGAATCTCCAGCACTTTTTAACTCATTCGGTGTAGTCCCATGTCTACATCTACACTGAAGAATGAGCGCAACCCACTTTGAAATAATGGCTCCAACAACTTCAGATCTGTCATCTGTCATTCAGATGGAAAGGGTGAAAAAACATAGATGAGTGCAAACTGGTTATTGTTAACCTGCATGCCAAAATGCATCGAGATAGGACGATCCGTATTTGAGTTGTCGCGCTGACAAAGGGTGCACAGACTCTATGTCGGAGATATTGTCATAAAAACCTTAAAAACCCCAAGAGCTCATTTGAAGGCCTGCTCATAAAAGAGCATCTAGTGACATAAACAAGGCATACATAAAACTAGAACTTCTCTAATAAATTAATTTTAAACAGTCATAGCACTAACACAGTTAACAGTACAGTCAACTCTGTCAGTATTGCATATTTTACCAGCATCCTGGCAGTATACATTTACATGTACACTGGAATTTTTCATGATCAAGTTGTTTGTTTTTATATTAACTTGGTTTGGGAATTAATTATGTACAATGAGATTAAATAAATAGATCATGTTATTGTATGTGACAGTCACAGCTTTCTCCCTGCTGCTTTTTGTGAAATTCTTTCATAGAGAAAATATTCATATAGGAATCAGAACAATTTTTCTAAGAAATCCGAAAAGGCATATATGTGCACACCATTTATCGATCAAGGAATAAGAAATGGACATTACTGCCGCTGCCATTTGTTTGAATGATGAGATACATGTATAACCTTCAGAACTGCATTAACTGGTATAAAATGAAAGGTCGAAAAAGTATGCATTTAATGACCTCTCTTGACCGCATGGAGGTGGACCACATTTTGAACCTCCAGCAAGTTTCAACTCATTTGGTGTAGGTACCATTACTATAGGTCATACCAAACCTGATGTATGAGTATAAACTAATTTATAAATATTGGCTCCACCAACTTCGGATCTGCCGTATTTGTAGATGATGGCAAATGTTCATATTAGCAAGGCAATGATGAAGTGCATGCATGGTACCTCTGGAAAATATATTGCAAGTAAAAAGGTTGAGTAATGTTGGAATGTAGACGTTGAAAGGCCTTAAAGACCCCCCGAGAGCCTGTCTGAAGATTTATTGGCATTGTCAAAATACCGAGGTCCCATCTATATCCAAGTGTGTTTAGAACAACACTGTGAGAATGGAAATGGTTTTCATTATTCTCAATGATTTTTTCGAAGAGAGGTGCACCATCGAAGTGCAGTACGCTTTAGTACACAGCGCTACCGTGCCCCCATATTAAGATCTTCAGAGGGTTAAAATATTCGCTTTAAATATCCATTTTAATCCTTTAACCCTTTACCCAACGAATCGGCCGCATCCGCCCGCATAATATGCAAATTGAGAAGTTGAAAAATATTAGTTCCAACGAGGGGTCCCATGATATGGTTTTGTTGAAATTGTTTGGAAAATTTGAAAAAAAATATTTGAAATAATAAATTTTGCTATCGTCTGCGTTGGGTAAAGGGTTAAATGGGGGCGCAGTGGCTGAGTTGGCAGAGGTGCAGGCTGCAAGTCGAGCGGTCCTCACTCTGTCCTTGGGCAAGACACTTCACCCCATTGCCCACGTGTGTGCATGGTGGCGATGTGTACTAAAGCGTACTGCACACCGATGGTGCACCTGTCTTCAACCAATGCTAACCCTGCTTGTGTGGAGTTAGTATGTGGGGAATCTGATAGTTGCTCGCTGTTGCCCGGAGGTTCTCCCCAGGTACTCTGGCTTCTCCACCCGTAAAACTGTCCTGGTCATGGTAAACCACTGTGCAGAAATATGTGACATTAAACACCAATAAATAAATAATCCTTTAAAAAATGAGCTCATTCCAATGAAGGGTCATAAGCTATGTTTTTCAAGCAAAAATGAAAAAGTAATTAAAACTGAATAGACATTTCTGTGTATAAAGCTGACCGGTTTTTTGCCTTTATGTTGGCTAAAAGGTTAAGAATCCCTTAGTTTGGAAAGCACACTGAAAAGGTGTCCCATATCACATAGAATTAAATGTTTCAGAAAAGAGAGTGAAAAACATTCTGTAGCCATGAGTTATATTAAAGATATTTTTTTATTCACATCGAAGTATTAAGAGGGTTAAAATCTGACCATTCAAATATTCCATTTTATTACTTTGTAACTGTGATAGGTGTTTCGAGAAAGCCACACACCACTCCATCCCAAAACCTCTCAATCCTGAGTTATGATTGAGAATAAATAGATTTTAAAAAAAAATGCTTTGAAAAGTGAAGGTTTCTCTCTCTCTTCAATGATTGAGACTGAAGGTTTGTAACATGATACAACATAAATATACAGTGCTGTTCAATGTAACAAAGAATTCTATCTCAGCTTTCTCTCTGGAGATTTCAGTTTTAGATAATGGTTACTGCTTCAGCTAACTCATTTCCCAGTAAATGTTGTAAACATATTTTTAACATCTAGAGTCCGAAGGCCCCACATGCCTCCAAATCATAGATGACCAAATACCAATGGCAGGCAGTCTATCAGTATACCAAAAACATTGAGATAGGATTGATTGTATTTGGGTTATCATGCTGACAAACAGTGCATAGAAGACATTCTATGAATGTTATTAATTTATTGGGGTTTAATGACACTTCAACAGCTAGGCCCACTTCGTGTTGTACAGTTTTTACGGATGGAGGAAACCAGAGAACACAGAGAACACAGAGAACCACCAAACAACAACAACAACAACAAGCAACTGTCTGGCTCCCAAACATGCCAACTCCACACAAGCAGGGTTAGTGCAAGTGTATCATCGACATGCAGTATGTCTTTGTACACATCATCACTATGCCATTATGTGGGCAATGGGGGTGAAGTGTTTTTGCCTAAAGACACAAGGCACTTGCCGCAGGTAGGATTCAAACTGAGAACCTCTCGGCTTGCAGCCTGCACCTCTAACTGCTTAACCACCGTGTGCCTCTATGAATGTAATGGGAATACTTTAGAGGCTTATTTTGGGGATAAAATAGTTTTAAAGAAATAAGAAATAGGTTTTCAATGACAGTATTTATAGATATTCATTCAAAAATCAGATAATTTTTTCCAAGAAACCAGAAAAGGTATATATCTTCACAGCATTCAAAGGGACCAATCAAGGGAATGCACAAGGAGGTTCAAAAATATGATTTCCAGCAATTCTGGTAATAGCCCTCATGACTCCTGTTCGACGTTGGCCCAAATTTTGAATCTCCATCGATTGTCAACTCGTTTGGTATTAGTCCCAGGTCCATACATCATACCATGCTTGAAATATGAGCATGACCCACTTTCACAAATTTTGGCCACACCAACTTTTTAAGTAAAAATGGATGTATGGACTTCAGGAATGCTTTAGAGAGTCAAAACATGTGATTTCCAGCAATTCTGAAAAAATGCATTCAATGACCCCAGGTGACCTCTTGACCCACATTTTTGAACCTCCATCAAGTGTCAACTTATTTAGTGTTGGCTCCAGGTCCATGCATCACACCATGCTTGAGATATGAGCTTGACCCACTTTCAAAAATTTTGGCCACACCCACTTTTTTCATGAAAAAATGCACATCTGAATTTTGGGGAAGCATTTGGAGGTCAAAAAATGTGATTTCCAGCAATTATGAAAAATGCACTCATTGACCCCTGAGTGACCTCGGTGACCTTGATCCATATTTTGAATCTCCATCGAGTGTTGACTCATTTGCTGTTGGTCCCAGGTCCATATGTCATACCATGCTTGAGATATGAGCGTGACCCACTTTCAAAAAATTTGGCCACGCCCAATTTTTTACGTCAAAATGCATGTGTGTATATCAGGAATGCTTTAGGGGGTCAAAAATGTGATTTCTAGCAATTATGAAAAATGCACTTAATGACCCCTAGGTGACCTCCGTGACCTTGACCCATATTTTGAATCCCCATAGAGTGTCGACTCATTTGGAGTTGGTCCCAGGCCCATACATCATACCATGCTTGAGATATGAGCGTGACCCACTTTCAAAAATTTTGGTCACGCCCACTTTTTTTATGTTAAAATGCATGTGTGTATGTCAGGAATGCTTTAGGGTGTCAAAAATGTGATTTCTAGCAATTATGAAAAAATGCACTTAATGACCCCTAGGTGACCTCCATGACCTTGACCCATATTCTGAATCTCCATCGAGTGTCGACTCATTTGGTGTTGGTCCCAGGTCCATACGTCATACCATGCTTGAGATATGAGTGTGACCCACTTTCAAAAATTTTGGCCACGCCCACTTTTTATACTTCAAAATACATGTGTGTACGTCAGGAATGCTTTAGGGGGTCAAAAAATGTGATTTCTAGCAATTGTGAAAAATGCACTTAATGACCCCAGGTGACCTCCGTGACCTTGACCCATATTTCGAATCTCCATCGAGTGTCGACTCACTTGGTGTTGGTCCCAGGTCCATATGTCATACCATGCTTGAGATATGAGTGTGACCCACTTTCAAAAGTTTTGGCCACGCCCACTTTTTTTTACGTCAAAATGCATGTGTGTATGTCAGGAATGCTTTAGGGGGTCAAAAAATGTGATTTCTAGCAATTATGAAAAATGTACTTAATGACCCCAAGGTGACCTCCGTGACCTTGACCCATATTTTGAATCTCCATCGAATGTCGACTCATTTGGTGTTGGTCCCAGGTCCATACGTCATACCATGCTTGAGATATGAGCGTGACCCACTTTCCAAAATTTTGGCCACGCCCACTTTTTTTACGTCAAAATGCATGTGTGTACATCAGGAATACTTTAGGGGGTCAAAAAATGTGATTTCCAGCAATTCTGAAAAATGCACTCAATGACCCCTAGATGACCTTCGTGACCTTGACCCATATTTTGAATCTCCATTGAGTGTCGACTCATTTGGTGTTGGTCCCAGGTCCATACGTCATACCATGCTTGAGATATGAGCATGACCCACTTTCCAAAATTTTGGCCACGCCCACTTTTTTATGCCAAAATGCATGTGTGTAGGTCAGGAATACTTTAGGGGGTCAAAAAATGTGATTTCCAGCAATTCTGAAAAATGCACTCAATGACCCTAGATAACCTCCGTGACCTTGACCCATATTTTGAATCTCCATTGAGTGTCGACTCATTTGGTGTTGGTCCCAGGTCCATACGGCATACCATGCTTGAGATATGAGCGTGACCCACTTTCCAAAATTTTGGCCACGCCCACTTTTTTTTACGTCAAAATGCATGTGTGTACGTCAGGAATACTTTAGGGGGTCAAAAAATGTGATTTCCAGCATTTCTGAAAAATGCACTCAATGACCCCTAGATGACCTCCGTGACCTTGACCCATATTTTGAACGTCCACCGAGTGTCGACTCATTTGGTGTTGGTCCCAGGTCCCTAGGTCATACCATGCCTGAGATATGGGCGTGACCCACTTTCAAAACACCCCTACAGACACCCCTGATACCCCAGGAATATGAAAAATATTCAGTGCCGAGAACTTGTGGCTGTCTATCAGCATGCCAAAAATCAACGAGATAGGTCCATTCGTTTTCGAGTTATCTTGCGGACAAAAAAGTGATGAGAAGACAGAAGACAGGAGAAGAAGAAGAAGAAGAAGAAGAAGAAAAAAAAAAAAAAAAAAGAAGAAAAAAAAAAAAAAAAAAAAGAAACCGTGCAAAAACAATAGTCTGTGTGTTTCACACAGACTAATTAACTATTCGAAATCCACGAGGCAAGGCATTGACAAATTGATCACAAATTTACACTGAACAGCGAGGTAATTTTGTGCGTGGTCAGTTTGTTTCATTTCCTTGTGGATTTCTAACAGTTCCAATTCAATTCTTTGAACTCTCTTGGCTCCGTCCACTTATCAGTTCTTGAGACCACCAGTAGTATATTGTAGAGGTTTCGACCCTATTCTGCCGGAGAGGGGCCGAGAGGGGACGAGGGGGGTCGATGACATCATCATAATTAAAATGTTACGTAAGGTAATTAATATTACTTAATGATTTTTTTTTTAATCACTTTAATAATTAATGTAATTAATGACTGTTGCATAATTAATGTAATTAATGTAATTAATGAGTGTAATTAGGGTTGATTATAATAATTAGTATATTAATAAATGAATTAATATTGACGTACTGGACATATGCGCATGCTATCGGTTGACTGACCCGCAAAATTGAACACTGCGTGTCTGGGTGTCATTAAATCGATTTTTTCTTTTCAAACGCCAACTACTGACAGATGTTGAAGCAATTAAATCTATTGTCACACTTTAACGACCGGTCATAAATATCGTTAGACTGTGGCTTCAACTTTAAGTGCTATTGAAATTGTAAGATACCAATCTGTCACCTTATTGATTTTAATAACGATTTCCTATTATTCAAAAGTTATGGGTGTAATAAAAACCTTATTAAATTAATGATCAACACGCAACCTTCTTCCAGACTCTGAGATTCAAATTTTCAAATTTCATCGATTTTTAACGGTCCAAATTCTGCGTTTTGACTGGTTCTCAAAAAATCAATCAGTCAATTTTAAAACGATGGGCGGGGCTTCAGTTTTTCGTTTAAGTTCTGCGAGATGAATCGACTCGTCACTTCATTGAAACAGTCGAGATGGCAAGCTCCAATAAATTTCCAATCGGTTCAAGAAATACTTTTATCAACGTGACACCATTTCAGGGTAAAGTAAAGGTCCACGTAAGAAGATACACGAAAGACTCTTCGACACCGACTAAAACTGGAATCGCTTTGGACGTAATTGAGTGGAATGACCTGAAGAAAACCATCACAGAAATCGACAGAAGAATTGCCAGCGAAGAATCAGATTTATTTAGAAAAAGAAAACGAGAATTTCCAACGTTCTCAAATCATGGAAAAAAGAATCCGGCGACCGAACTTAGAAGAAAACGGATCCAAACAGAACTGAACCGAGCTTACGCAACTATGATCCAAAAACATTTAGCTGAGGTGGTTAGTGAACTGTGCTATGGGTGTACTGTAAATCATGGCGGTCAAACCCATCACGATCTATGTTTAATGGCTAGTCCAGAAGAAAAGGTCGAGAGATGTTTCCTCACTGCACTGGAGAAGATTGATCGTGCTGAGCTGCAAGATGTTTGGGCTGCAAACATAAGTAATATGATACCCGCTGTGATGCCGCACGAGTATATTAACATCGACGATTTCGATAGAGAAGCGGTAGAGAAAATGGTTGTAGAAAATATTTCTACGGTATGGTGAAGAAAAAATAAAGACAGAAGCGAATACGAATCACGACATGGAAAAAAAACGGCCTTTTTCAGGGCCAACCAAATTATTATAAAAGAGTTGCTTTAGCACAAACGCATGCTTGGTGACCCCTCCAATCTCTCCTCACTTGTACTCCTCTGCACCCCACCCCTGTCGCACGAACCCTCAGTGGGCGGATCCCCCTTCACCCAAACATGTTTCAATCGAATTTCCGGAATTTGATTATTATTCCAACCAATCAGGTCTCACCAAACTTTACACACCCGCCGTACAACATCCTTTGAGGTTTAACACCCCTCTCCCCCCTACTAGCCCGTCCCATTGTCATTATGTAACATTTGGGGTATATAAAGAGCATAACAGCCCCTAGGTAGTCATTTTATTTTCGAGATGGATACGAGATGGAGTCATCCCTGTACATGCGTTTTGGCAGGTCCGACTTCTTGCGGCAAGTCGACATTTGTCCGCAAATTCATTTCTAATTTAGAGGCTATGATATACCCTATTCCCGAGCGTATCATCTGGTGTTACGGAGAATGGCAGCCATTATACGACACACTTTCGGGGGTTGAATTTGTGGAAGGTGTCCCACAGGACGTCAAGCCCAATTCCCTGGTAATTCTCGATGACTTGATGCTTCAGGCCGACGAACGTGTCGCCCGTTTGTTTACTCAGAGATCCCACCATCAAAACCTAAGTGTTGTTTACATTGTTCAAAATATATTCGATAAGAATAAATTTCATCGCACAGTTTCCCCAAACTCCCACTATTTAATACTTTTCAAGAACCCTAGAGACCGATCACAGATCTCTCACCTAGCTAATCAAATGTACCCCGGGAGGGTTAAATTTTTACGGGAAGTCTTCGACGATGCTACCGCCCCACCCTTTGGGTATTTACTAATCGATTTGAGACAGCAAACGGATGAGGGGTTAAGACTAAGATCTCACATATTTCCGGGTGAAACTCAAATTGTCTATGTCGCCAGAGTATAAAAGGGGGTGGTTTGAGGTAATTATCTCATAACTATGTCTACTCGCGTAACACGCAACATCGGAACTCTCAAAGTTCTTTGTCGTGGCAAACCTTCAGAAATTAAAAATATTGTCAAACGTGCCGATAAAGACCTAATTCTTTCGATTTGTGAATGCGCTAAAAATATTTTATTGGGGAACGTACCCGTTTCGAATTATCATTTTGCCAAACTACGACCACATAAAGACAAAGTCAGGAAGCTAGCAGTAAAGAATACATCGGATAAAGTTAGAAGACAGATCATTCAATCGGTAGGTTTTCTGGGTTCGCTTATTGGGCCCGTTTTAAAAGTATTAGCCAAAGGTTTACTGGGATAATAATGGAACACGCCAAGAAAATGGTCTTAGTAGATCCTCGGATGTTAGATTGGATCGATAAACGACCAAATGATTCCGCAGTGGCCACGCTGGATAGAGAATTAACAGAAATAATAAACAAGTCTGATCTTAGTGAAACCGAAAAAATCACAAAATACAATCAAATACTTCAGCGGTATTTGACTTTCTATGAGAAATCACTCGAACCGACCACAGTCAAGATTAAAATGGAAAAGACCGATCTGCCCACTCCACATGATGACCGTGAAATTTTAGATACAGTACCTTTAACCATGCATAGAAAAGCGGGTTTATTATTAAAACGCTTGAAGTCCATTCCAAATCTGAAATGGGATGACAGAGGGCGTATTATAATTAACGAGCAAACAGTTGAAGGGTCAAACATCACAGATTTGTTGAACGACTTACTTAGACAACGCAAAAAGTTTGCACCGGAAGGCTGGCAGGTTTTAAGCGAGGTACTGCGAGACGCTGATATTCCTCAAGAACTCATTGGGAACAAAGAACGTTGGGCTTTTATTCATAAACGGCGGTCGAGAACCACACCTCCTAAATCATCCACGAAAGGAGAGGCTCGGGGTGTTCACCCTTGGGTCCCCTTTTAAATACTTCCGACATGTGTATTTGTGAGTCATTATGAGTTTAACAGAGCTCTATTACACACCTTCGACTCCGGGCAGCTTTGGGGGAGTGACTGCCCTGCGGCGCGTGTCAAGAAAGAAAAGTAAAGAGGTGATAAATTGGCTACAAAGCCAGGACACTTACACGCTTCACAAACCAGCATGGCATAAGTTCATTAGAAAGAAAACTCTGGTCAGCGGTATTGACGCTCAATGGCAAGCTGATCTCGTAGATCTGACTTCAATAAGCAAACACAATGACGGTATTAAATTTCTCTTAACATGCATAGACGTGTTTTCAAAGTACGCTTGGGTGATCCCATTGAGAAACAAGTCGGGTTCGTCTATTGTGTCGGCTTTTCGAGAAATATTTTCTCAAGGTCGTAAACCTTTCAAGTTACAGACTGACCAAGGTAAAGAATTCACAAACAGTCAATTTCAGCGATTTTTAAAACAAAATAACGTTGAATTTTTTACAACTTATAATGTTGAAACGAAATGTTCCGTAGTTGAGCGCTTCAATCGAAGTCTTGAAACCAAAATGTTTAAATATTTTACCAAAAACAACACATTAACTTTTCCGATCCAGGCACTGACGGACTCCTATAATAACACCTATCATCGCAGTATCGGAATGGCCCCGGCCTCGGTTACAAAAAGGGACCAAGAACAAATTTGGCAGAGATTGTATGGCGAACCGACCGAAGCCAGGCAGCGTTACAAAATAGGAGATAGAGTTAGAATAAGTAAGGTTAAACGAACATTCGAAAAGGGGTATTTGCCTAATTGGACAGAGGAACTCTTTACAATAACTCAGATAATACCGGGATATCCAGTGACATACAGGCTGAGGGACTATAATGGAGCTTTGCTAGAAGGGGGATTTTACGAGGAGGAAATTCAATGGGTAGCCGAGAAAACCGCATATAAAATAGAAAGCGTTATAAAAATGCGAGGTAAAGGTAAGGGAAAAGAATTGTTTGTCAAATGGCTCGGTTATCCCAAATCGTTCAATTCTTGGATCAAACAAAGTCAGATTATTTAATAAAAGCGAGCGTGTCGCGAAAAAGGCTCAGTATAATGGAAGACACAGAAAGTAACAGATCGTGGCTTTTATGTGGTAGTCGTGTGCCGAAAAGTGAGATAACATATTTTGCACAGGTCATAATCTTATACACCATAATAATCACGAGTATTGTCAATTTAAGCTTGGACGCGAATAATCCTCAGCTTTGGACTGCTCTCTTAGGCAGCGCAATCGGTTACTTACTCCCTAACCCGACCATCAAGAACAAATAATGTTTTATTTACATTTACCGAGTAACAGTTCGCTGGACACATTCCCCGATAACACTCTCACTGCGTTTCGAACTCAGTTGTCTCAGCCCATAACTCTCGAAGGTGATTGGGAAGTGGCTCTAACTGAAATTCAGTACCCAAATACGTGGTTTAACATAAAAGATTTGGAAGGTTACGTAAATATAAAATACAAAGAAAAAGAATACATGGTTGGTTTGAGAGCTGGTAGATATACGGACGCCACCCAAATCATCCGAGAACTCAAACGCAATAAAGAATTTAATTTACCTAATCCCGAGTGTTTAGAATTTGAGTGGAGTCCAATCTCACAAAAACTTATGATTATCGTGAAACACGGGGCACAAATTACCATGAGTCCGTGCCTTCAAAAAATTTTTGGGTTTGAAAATGATACTTTTCATCAAGGATGGTTCAGTCCGACGCGCGCAACTGACGTGAATAGAGGTTTTTATTCCCTATACGTATATTGCGATTTGGTGTGAGATCAAATCGTGGGGGATTCTAGAGTTCCCCTTTTACGGATTGTTCCCATCGAAGGGGAATACGGCAGAACGATATCCCGTACATTTGAAAATTTGTATTACCTCCCCCTTTCTCAGAAGCATTTCGGAACAATAGAGGTCTATATAAGAGACGACACCGGAAAACCTGTTCCATTTGAACGCGGAAAATTAACTGTGACACTTCATTTTAAACAATGACGTACTGCTGTAACCCAAAATTATTCGAAGATTATTATCTGGACCAAGTAGGTTCCGGAAGGCCCATTTTTACGGGTGCGCAGATGCAGAGGGGTCATGGTCTAGGAAGCCTATTGGGAACCATCAAGCACGCAGTCTTTCCACTCGCCAAGAGTGTGGGAAAACAACTTTTGAAAAAAAGTATAGATTTTGTAGGGGACATAGCTTCCGGAAAAAATGTAAAGCAAGCCAGAGTTGATAGATTCAAAGAAGCCCTCGTGCAAGGAATTGCGGGACACCCCCCTGGTCAGCCTAATGAACGCCCCCCTGCAAGACACCCGCGGAGTATAAAAGTAGGTCTCAAAAAGAAACCCGCCATACCGAAGAAACGAAAGCGAACGGTAAAGAAGGATATTTTTGACTAGCGATGTCGTTAATTAACCCCAAATCCACGGAATGTGTCAACAGCGAACTGGACCTATTTTCCATTCCTCCCACTCAGACGAACGTAGAATCGGGACAGTGGATCGAATTTCGCCCTCTAGCTACGATTGGAAACAGCGGACCGATAGAATTTTTCATTTCTGGGAGCGGCGACGATTATTTGAATTTAGCGCAGAGCTATCTCCACGTAAAAGCGCAAATATTGCAAACTGATGGTGGCGCATTAACCGAGGATGCTAAAGTCGCACCTGTTAATTTATTCATACATTCGTTATTCAACCAGATAGAAGTCAGCCTCAATGAAAGGCTCATTTCGTCATCGAATAATACTTATCCCTATCGAGCATACATAGAAACTTTATTGAGCTACGGTCCCCCAGCCAAAAAATCTCATCTTACTGCCTCTCTGTGGTACAAAGATACCGCGGGGCATTTTGATGATTTATCGTTAAATAATGGATTGGCTACGAGAAAAAAATTCGCCAGTACAAGTCGAATTATTGACATGAGTGGTCGTTTACATTTGGACATGTGTTGTCAAGATCGTTATCTTCTCAATGGGGTGAACGTACACGTGAAAATGAACAGATCAAAAGATGCTTTCGCATTGATGGGAGACGCACCTAATTATAAAATAAAAATTAACGAAGTTTCTCTGTTTATCAGGAAAGAACGTCTTAACCCTGCTGTGCGACTTGCCCACGTTAAAGCTTTAGAAAGGGGAACCGCTAAATACCCGATCAATAGGGTGCAAACGAAGGTGTTTTCCATACCCAAGGGGAATTTGAGCATAACGCAGGAAAATTTATTTTTAGGTCAGCTCCCAAAGCGAATAGTCGTAGGTTGTGTCGATAACGACGCTTTCAATGGCAGCTATTCAAAGAATCCATTCAACTTCAAACACTACAATGTTAATTTCATTGTGGTGTATCTAGATGGTCAACAAATACCCGCAAAACCACTACAACCTCGTTTCGAACACGGAGAAATAGTAAGATGTTATAGAAGTCTGTTTCAAGCAACTGGACAAATATTTGAAGATGTCGGGAATCACATCAGTCGGAAAGAGTATTCCAAAGGATACACATTGTTCGCATTTGACCTCTCGCCAGATTTGAGCCACGGAGATCATTTCAACTTACTCAAGCGTGGAAATTTGAGACTGGAAATGCACTTTGATGACGCGCTACCTATAACAGTGAACGTTATTGTCTACGCTGAATTTCAAAACATAATAGAGGTAGACAAAAATAGGCAGATCATTTTCGATTATTCAACATGAACACTCTTCAATTAGTGACAGCCATGAACTCCGATAAATACCTCCGACATGTCAATTTGGGAGTTTTTGCCAGAAATCGACTACCCAGAAAATTAACTACCACCCGCCCAGTGATGTTCATAGCTAATACAGATCCCAGTTACAGACCCGGTGAACACTGGGTGGCTTTTTACATCGGACATGAATCGGTCGAATATTTTGATTCAAATGGAGTACCCCCTCAACACAAGACATTCAAAAAATTTCTAAACAAATATTCTAACGCCTGGCGATTTAATTCCTGTCGCCTTCAAGGGTTATTACCAGTATGCGGCCATTATTGTTTATTCTATTTGCTTAATCGCTGTCGAGGCATAACTATGACAACAATAATTGGAATGTTCCCGGGCGACTTGAGAAAAAATGATATTTTTGTGAAGAAGTTTATACGCAATCACCATTTCTACGCAAGACATGGAGTCGAGAAGAAGAAACTCAAGAATAGGAGCTCTGAGGTCAGTAAGCCTAGAGGAGGTACGGAGCGCATTTATAACAGAACCACCAGTACCGAGTGTCTCTTTTGAAACCGAATTCAATCATATGACCGAAGCTGAACTGGAGAATATTTTACGTGGAGTAATAAACCTCCCACCAATTTATCCCAAGTACGCCTTAGAAGCACACAGACTAAAAACGTTCGAATCTATGCTTCCTAGCGAATGTGTTAAAAGCCCGAGGGAGTTGGCGAGGTGTGGTTTTTTCTACATGGGAACCGAAGACAAGACGAAATGTTTTTATTGCGGCGTTCAAATTCACTTGTGGGGAGAGTCGGATGTTGTCAAAGAAGAGCACCGAAGATTTGAACCCCTCTGCCCGTTTGTGGATAGAATCCCACCGGAAGAAGAAGAAGAAGAAGAAGAAGAAGCTGAACAATCAGAACAAGAGACTCTTAAAGCTGACACTGAAATGAACTGTTGTGTATGCCTGGAGGCGCAATCAACTATTTTGATTCATCCATGTAATCACTTGTGCTGCTGCGATAATTGTTGTAAACAAATGAACAGTTGTCCTGTCTGTCGAAAGACAGTTTTTGAATATTTAAAAGTATTTATTGTTTAATGAATCATCGAATTTAAAATCATATTAAAACCGATCGACTGGTTTTAAATCCTATTAAAACTGATTGACCGGGTTTTAAATCCGATTAAAACCGATGGACCGAATTTACATAATTGTAAAACCGATTGGTCGGTTTTTAATATAATTTAAATTCGAAAATATTTGAATTGTATTCATGATACGTTTGACATGTACAATATTTTTTTTTTTATGTATAGTTTTTTTCGATATTATATAATTTGTTGTTTTTTCATTTCATAAATTTACTCAATACATTGTAACATTTTTTTACACGGCTTGTATTATCGTGTTTGTTTGTAATAATAAAATTTAGATAGAAAAAACAAAACAAAATTTCTTGGTTATTTTTTTTTAAATTAAGTTAAACAATATTTTATGAAGACCGTTTCGTCCCGGCCTGGGACTCATCAAGTGGATTTCCCGCAGACGCAGTTCGGGAGTGGGGGAGTATTTACTCCTTCACCCTTCAAACTACTTCGTCGGTTACAATATTTAACAAACACCACTACGAAATTGTTGCGACATTTTCGTAGTAATGTTTATTAATTATCGTGGCCCACGACGGCTATGTGGTTTATAACGACATACCGCCCCCCTATCACCTTATTAGAACATTTGTTGTTTTGTACTCACAAATCTAGTGGAGTTGTGCTTACGCCATCTGCACACACTTTCCTCTTGGGATAAAAATAAGAGAGTCCAGTTTTTGTCTGGGTATAAGTCAACATGTTATGCTGATTCACCATGAAGCCTTTGTTTATGCCAGACCCACTCTGTTTAGTTTTCAACACATCAAGATATTTCTCTTTTTTCATTTCATTATGTTGCTTACTTATTCCTTTACAACTGCATTTGTCTGTAGCACCAAAACAGAAGTAGGTCTTGCTACAAAGAGCAATAATTCCGTCTCCCTCGAATTCTATTTTGAACAGTCCGGGGATTCTCTTATCATAAGCAGTTTGGGTTTTACAACAAGCGGCTGGGAGCCAATCACATCCGTTCAATTTTGTTGTCACAAAGTCATGTTGGTGTTTTTCACATGCTGCAGCCGGGAACCAGTCATTCCATTCTTTATAGAAATTTTCTCGCTTTTCCGATCTCACGAGTTGTTCAATATTTGAGTCCGATAGCGCTAAATAAGCAGAATCGGTATCCATTTCGCAGTACTCGAAATCACGCCTGTCCAAATACACATCCAAAAAATCGTAATAAAATTCCAACATTCTTAGTTTGGCGTACTGATAAACGAAAAACCCTATTTGAAGTGGAAGATCTATTTTGATGGTCTTTTTATTTTTTTCGACTTCGTAGAGATCGTCTTCCATACAGTTCAAGGCACGAAACGATTTATCATTTATTTGCCTAACTACTGTTGAACCATGGCAGTATTTAACATCCCGCTGTTTATGTTTGTTCGTGATGCACTTCCCATAGCTAGAGTTACCCATCAGCTTAAACATATCAGCAATTATGGCTTTATCCGGGTCACTGTCGCCAGATCGGCGGGCCTCCGAGACAAAATTTGCAAATTTTTTAAAACAGTTTTTAGGTTCATACTGAATGATTTGATGAATTGTTGTTACGACCAGTCCGTGCTCGAGATACCACTTTAACAGAGGTGTTGTCAAAAGTATCTTTTCACCTTTATAACTGCTGATCAATGATCTTCTCGGTTGGGACATGATTTTATTTTCTTCGGCGAAAGCTTTCATATGCTCACCTATGTCATCTCTTGAAATATTTGCGTTTTTAAAAATTGGACACATTTCTTCAAAGTAATTTTTCAAATTATCTGGCACGTGTATGTCGCACTCAACCAGGCCAAACAACTGTCCATTTTTTACTTTATCCAAAACTTGCTGGTGAGACATTTTCCCATCCACTACAAACTTTGGTAGTGACTGTACAAACTGTGATGCCTCGGGGTCCGTTTTCTTTTTGACAAGCCACTCACATTCCCACATTTCAACCACTGTTAGATTTAAAGTATTTCTGAAATAATTGGTGATGTCAAGCGTTTCTCTGTAAAGGTCCCTCATAAGTTTATTATTTGTTTGATTTTTAATGAGAAACTGTCCGTTTTTGTCTCTGTTTAAATTACACTTGTGTCCGTGAAAATAACAGCCGTGAAACTGATATACTGTCCTATTTTCACTATCCCATCCATCCACGGGGACGCGCCGTCTCCCCAATCGTTTTTCTTTTCCATTAAATTGATGTAAAATGTTGACTTTCTGGGTGTGAGAAACAAATTCTAACCACTCAAATGCTGTTCGCTCGAACATACAGGATTTGACTGGTTTGAAATCATCTTCCGGTTTACGTCGGATAAATGATCCTGTTGGCATGTCTTGACTCAGGGCGAAAAGATAAAGGGCGTTCGCGTCATATCCCAACACGCCCTGGGTGACTTTGGCTTGACTGCCGTACTTCGAGGGGCGAATTAACGTGACGCCCTTTTCTTGGTAGCGGCTGAATACGAGAGATGGACCGCCGACTATGTTGTTTCTAATAAGGTGATAGAGGTCACTGTTTTTCTCATTGAAAAGTGAAAACGTAATATTTTTCTCCAGTGTAGAGAATAAATATTTAAAAGTTATTCCGGGTACACTCACCGCGTCTTTAAACATGTCGACCTTCAGTTCTTGATAAAATGCAAATTGTTTTTCAACTGCTTCGAGAAAAGGTTTAACATCTAAATTATTGTACCAGACAGTGAAATCACAAAAAGTAGACATACCTTCGTCGTCCCATACTTTTTGACAAAAAGCGTAGTCCTCTTCAGGAATATTCTTGTTTTTTAACTTGCTGAAGAAATCGCTGTGATCCGGTAAATGATTTACATCGAGTTTATTCAAACCTGTCACCCATTCGTACGGGAAAAATCCTTTGACAGCCGACGCTCCATAAGCTTTCAGGTATTTGTCATAGCTATAGCCTGGGGCTAAAAAAGCCATTATGTCCATGAATTTCAACGAAGGAGTTTTGACACACATAAAACTATTGTTGTTTTTAATGGTAAAATCAATTGAAGATGTATCCAATAAATATCCTGTCAGTTCTTTCTTGATTAAATTCATGTCATATCTGGAGCTATTGAATCCGAGTACTGGCATTTCTTGGTTGTAGCAGTCAAATTCCTCCCTTAAAATTTGAAGCGGGTGTTTTCCTCCTTTCTCTTTCTCGGGTTCGAGTTCGAGTGCTGTATCGATGAGCTCTGCGAGCTGTGAGTATGTCGAGCTGTGTTTCATTGACATTTTCATACGTGCAGCGAATGAAATTTTTTCCAAGTACGTAACCATTTCCTCGACGAGTTTTTTGGAGTCACCGTCCGTTATAAAGCACTGCGGATCTGTATATCCCTCTACATTACTACACACAGAAACGCTGAGTGGGGCATGTCAAGCTTCCCACTGTCTTTTTTCCGTATTTTCGGGTAGGTCGTCTTGAACGAAATAGGATTCAAAGTCGAACGCTGCTCTGTACGGGTAATATCTATCTTCCTCTGGGACAATAATTCCTTCTTCTTCCAATTTTTCGAAGACTGATTTGTTTGGGTAATAAAATCCGCCTTCAAAATGACAAACGACCTCAGCTTTGCAACGTTGTTCGTGTTGGTTAACGTGCCAGGATTCTTTAAACAGTTTGTTACATTTCCGACACGCATAGGATTTTGTATACAATCCGATATCTTTGATGTAACTAAAATGGTTGTGATACAAATTCACGTACATTGTGTCCGAATATTTACCCAGTGAACGCTGGATGAGTTTTGCCCTAGTTTCTTTTGCTGTTTGTTCTTGATACAGTTCGTAAACCATAATATTCAGTTTGAATAGATCTTCAATGAGCGGTAATTCCCTCAATTTCACACCTTTGAATTTTTGTTTGGGTTCTTCCTGGAACTGATAATAATAAGCCTCTGTGGTTTTTTCGAGTTTTCTCACATCGGCACCACTCGACAGAGCCAGACAACGGAATAAACACAAATTATCTTTGTAAGCTAGTCCACTGTTATCTGAATACAACAAACTGATAATTGAACGGTTATTGGTAACATAATCCGGCAAATCAACAGATGCTCCAATGGGATGATCCATAATTTTATTAACGTAAAATGTTACATTGGTAATCCTTTCCACACTCCATTTTGTACTCAGTCGTCTTTGACGAACCGACTCCAGAAAATCTTGATTATTTATTGTTTCTGTAAATTTGTCAAAATCCTGTAAGTTTTTTATCGTGTGCGGTTCTTCAAGAGCACGAGCGTTGTTGGAGGAAGCGTGGAAATAACGAAGATCTTGTGTTTCTGTGTGTTGTAGAATAAATCCGAAACTGAGATTAATTTTGAATTTCGTCTGCTGTTTTGTGAATATAATGTTCATAATATCCAGTTGGGTTATATCACTTTCCCGGAAATTATAAATATCCTGCACTGGGCGGTCCATAATAAAATGCGTGCGAATAGCTCCCCAGTGGTCACGATATATTTCTTCCACAGCAGAACTTTCCAAATCCGGTACAGCAGCTTCTTCAAAATCTATAGGATCGACATCGGAAATCTTCGTGGGTTCTCGTGGAATTTTTGATGGTCCGGGTGTCGCTTCGGTAGTACTTTTGCATTTTTTCGGTGCTTGATGAGCGGTAGCGTGATGACGGTTAAGTTGAATCAGCTGAGCAAACTTTTCTCCACAGGTAGAGCATGTAAACGTCGAAAAAATTACATTTAATCTTGTGCGCTAACAAATCTTCTTTCCTTGTATAGGATTTCAGACAAAACGTGCACTGAAACTCCTTCACATCAGCTGCACAATGTACACTTCGTTCGTGGCGATCTTTGTTGAATTTAGAGGTAAATGTTTTTCCACAAAACTGACAGTTAAAAGTACCTTCTTGATGGGTTTTCAGATGATCCGCTAACTTGTTCTTTCTCTTAAACATCTTGGGGCAGAGAGAACAGCCATGTACAGCCTCTCCCCCGTGTACAGTAGCCTCGTGGCGATTTCTCTTGCTTTTGCTTGAGAATACCTTCTCACAAATTCCACAGGTCAATGCTTCGTTTTCCATTTTCGATGAATTACAACGTAGTAGATACGATCCGAATAAAACTTGACTTGCCAACAAGACGTTTGCAAAACAAATGATGATAAATTTAGCCCTGCGTGACTGACGTGTGATTTATTTGTGGGCGTAATGAAAGTGGGGGTTTAAAATCAATAAGGTGACAGATTGGTATCTTACAATTTCAATAGCACTTAAAGTTGAAGCGTCAGTCTAACGATATTTATGACCGGTCATTAAAGTGTGACAATAGATTTAATTGCTTCAACATCTGTCAGTAGTTGGCGTTTGAAAAGAAAAAATCGATTTAATGACACCCAGACACGCAGTGTTCAATTTTGCGGATCAGTCAACCGATAGCATGCGCATATGTCCAGTACGTCAATATCAATTCATTTATTAATATACTAATTATTATAATCAACCCTAATTACACTCATTAATTACATTAATTACATTAATTATGCAACAGTCATTAATTACATTAATTATTAAAGTGATTAAAAAAAAAATCATTAAGTAATATTAATTACCTTACGTAACATTTTAATTATGATGACGTCATCGACCCTCCTCGTCCCCTCTCGGCCCCTCTCCGGCAGAATAGGGTCGAAACCTCTACAATATACTACTACCACCCACCAAAGAAAATGTTTCTCGCGTTCAATATATACCGAAAAATATTCATGCATCCATCGGTAGCCATTGTTGATACATCTTACTGAAAAAAATAATGTATATTTTTGATCGATTTTACTCCAATTTATTCCATTCTCACCAGGCATATCATCAGTGACCTTGCCGAAAATTTCGACATCTCATTACGTGTACACTCCATACGAAAAAATTATCTCAAAATCGACTGACTGTGTTATGTGTAATTACATAATGTCAGACGTCCACTGACTAATCAGTGTTGATTGGACTGTATTGGGTAAAGATTCACTAAATCTTTTTTTTGTACCTGATACATTTTGTTTGGGAATTTTGTATATCAAATAAAATCTTTAAAGGTGAAAATCGGTTCGGTAAATCCCGTTATTTTGTGTGATAAATTTGACCCCAAAAATGAGAATTTTGCCGATCACGGAAAGTTACTTGCCGTGAAGAGTTATGATTACCAAAACACCTTATACAGTAGACAAAACAGTGGCAGGCAAAAGTGTCATTAGTGTATAATTTCCACCCACAAAAAATAAACCCACTATTTTTAAGAAAGAGCATACCAACCGCTAGGGAGCTTTCTGGCATTAGTGTCCACCCACTGGGGATAGCAAATGGCACTTGCCGCAAGATAAATTCTTGAATGACTAGATTTTCATATTTTGGGTCAAACACATCGCTTATGACCCCTCAATGAAATGAGCCCAATGAGCTCGTTACAGTGAGAGTTATAAGCTGTGTTTTTTTAAAAAAAGAATTGAAAATATATAAAGTTTGAATGGAGAATTTTGTATTTACGGTGGGTCCGTTTTGGCAGTTACTTCGGGTAAATAGTTACTAGAAGTTTTCCAGCATATTGGACGATTAATTTTTTTAATGAATAATACATTCTCATTTTAGTTCATCTAAACTATTTTGGTAAAAAGCTCATGCTACAATAAAAATTAAATCACCGGGTTTTAACTTTGAAATGTTCGGACACTCGGCACAGTATAGAATCCATAATCCCGTGTCGGAAAAGCTATTGCCGCAGCGAAACGCCAAGACTGTCACATTGTTGTTTCAAAAACACCGTACACCCAGAACACATTTTATTCACTGAAATACTCTTTCTATTCCCTAATTTCATTTCCGAGAATGAATGAAGACAAGATCATTTCGACGGAGACAATTCGACCTTCAATTATACGGGGGAGGGTGTAGGGAGAGGGTGGGGGGTGGGGGATCCAAATGATCAGCGAAAACGACGGGGTATTAGCAAGTGCGGTTTTGTATGCAATGTACACATAATGATGACATTTTTCTCCGCCTATAAACTCTGAGAGGCGCGAATCGCTGCGGCTAATTCAGTTCTGCGTACTTCACAACATCCAAATGGTCCCGACCAACACATTTCTAATTTCAAGCCCCCCCCCCCCCCCCCCGCCATTAGTAAGTTGGCCACTTATAATAATAAATATAAAATGTGTGACGTTTTGACCAAAAGTATGTGACGTTTTGACCCAAAAGTGCGTGACGTTTTGACCAAAAGCATGTGATGTTTTGACCAAAAGTATGTGACGTTTTGACCAAAATATGTGAAGTTTTGACCATTTTGAAATGTGACGTTTTGGTCGTGTGACGTTTTGACCTGTTCCCTGTTTTTCATATGCGACTGGATATCAGTAATTCGGTTTCATCAAGAAACGAACCGCCTTTGATGTCTGGATTTTCCTGTCGTCTTTAATTAGCCTCGCAAAAGGGGTTGTGGACCCGTGAAGACAATGTGTTCACCGGGTGTGACGAAAGGGGGTTTTAAATGGAGCGTACGCGTAATGTTAATCTCCGAGGGTCGAAAGGGGCTTGTCCCCCATACCGTCCCTGCGCGCCTTCGGCGCGCGAAATCATTTCTTCTTCTTCTGTTAATCTCCTTATGATCATAAAAAGAACCAGGATAATCAGCCCACCTCGCTGTGTCAACACAGCGAAAGCCAATTGATAAGCTAGAGGTCACTGGGGGTGTCGGTCAGAGCCGGGTTGGTGGGGCCACCGATGGCGATATTGGGCTTGAAGTTTGTAAACAGTGTTCTATGATGTATGGGGACTGTCGCTCGGTGGGATATGGAGAGGTATGTGCAAACTGCCAGGAAATCCTCCGACTACTTGAGACAATTGTTAAGTTTGAGGGGGAGATTGCTGAGCTGAAGGGAAAACTTGGTAGGGCGGGGCTGTCTGGAGTTACGCCTGTGAAAGTAGCTTTCCGAGAAGGATGGAAGGTTGTCGGTGGTTCCAAGAGGAAACATGGGGGTAGAACCTTTGATGTGAATGAGGTAGGTGATGAGGTGGGGGCTGCTAGAAAAGTACGTAGGACAGATGAGGGGGGCCCAGGCCGGAGCAATGCTGTAAAGCGTTTGGCGTGGACTATCAAAAGTGGTAGGAAAGGGGGGCCAGAGAAGCAGGTAGATAGGGGTGTAAAGTCCAAAGGCAGTGGGGAGTGCAGCACCAGAAACAGATTTGATGTGCTCGGTTCGGAAGAGACAGAGGGGGAGATGGAGGTAGTTGCAACAGATAGTAGCTTGGGGTCTAGGCCAGGAAAAAGGAGGAGGGATACGGGAGAAGACCAGGGGAGTAGTCCAGGTAGTTCAGGGCCTGGAAAGAGACGGAGGGACAAGGATAGGAGTAATCCTAGGTCAAAGATACCGATACCGATAATGACTCCGAGTGGGACTGTTGGAGAGGAAGAGGACGCTGTAAACAATAGGAGATTAGAGGAGATAAATAGGGCGAGGGCCAATAGTAAGTTGGTGGTTGCGGGAAGTAGCATAGTTCGGGGGATCGACAAGGTTGTCTGTGGTCCGGACAGTAAAAATAGAACAGTTCTGTGCTTTCCGGGGGCTAAAGTGGAGGACCTGAGGGATAGAGTGGACGGTATTGTAGCTGGGTCGGGGCCTGATCCGGTAGTGGTATTACATGTGGGGTCCAATAACATCAGGGAGAGGAAATCAGTTCGTTTGGTGGACACATACAAGGACCTAATTAGTAAGCTACTTAGCAGGAATGCTCGGACCATCGTTTCAGGGGTGCTCCCCGTTATGGGTGGTGGGAATGAGAGGAACTCGCGGATTATGGCACTAAACGGGGAGCTGGAAGAGCACTGCAAAGACTTGGGAATACATTTCATTGACCACTGGGATTCATTCTGGGGACAAGGAGAGTTGTATGGGCGAGACGGATTGCATTTAAGTAGGATGGGTACAGACCTGTTGGGCCAAAAAATTTTACAGGTGACTGGGCCTTTTTTGGAGAAAAGGGGGGTAGGGGACCACAGCCGATAACCCAGAGGGGCACAAATGCTGGGAACATAGGAAGAACAACAAACATGCACAATACAGGGACATACCAGGGTTATAATAATGTGCCAGTGATGACAAAAAAACAAAGATTCATTAAGTTTGGGTACTGCAACATCCAGGGTCTGCACAAGAAAGTAAGCGAAATATCAACAATGATGGACGAAGGAGACTTTGATATAATGGGTCTAAGTGAGACGTGGATACGACGGGATGAGCGGGTTGATCAGATGAAGGGTTGCGTGTGGATAGGAGCTGGGCGAACTGAGGGTCAGAAACGGGGTGGGGGTGTTGGCATCTACGCTAAAGAGGAATTACAGCCCTCATTGATTACAGATCTCACAGAAGCAAGGACTCAGATTCCAGTATCCAACGAAATAGTATGGGCAAAAATCAAGTTAGGAAGCAGGAGTGTTGCCGTTGGTGTTGTATACTTAGCAGTGGAGGGAAGTAAGCCTGAGTGGAATGATTCAATATATACAACTCTTAGATCGAATATCACAGAGCTTGGAAGCAGGGGGTTCAGTATTGTCCTAATGGGGGACTTCAATGGGCACATCGGGGATGAGGAGGAGGGCATACAGGGAGGTGATAGGAAAATTAACACGAATGGGAGGAAGATGTTGGACCTATCAAAAGAGCTTGGTTTAAAGATCCTGAACAGGGATGCGAAATGTAAGGGTAAATGGACCTGGGAGAGGAACGATAAGAAAACAATAATTGATTATATACTCACTGACATTAGCGTATGGAGGGAGGTTATAGATGTAGAAATCGATGACGAGGGAAAAAATGACTTGGGTAGCGATCACAACCTGATAACAGTTAAGATTATGGGCAAAAAGACGAATAGAGACAGAAATACCTTCAAGGAAGTTTGGGGACTAAAACAAGGAACCGACTGGAAGCAGTTTCGGGAAAAACTAAAACCAAATCTTGAATGTATACCTAGGGATGCAAATGTCCAGAGTATTTCAGATGGCATAGTAAATAGCCTAACAGAGGCAGGGAGGGATTGTATAGGAAGGGTGAGGGTCCCAACGAGAGAACTTGGATACAGGGTTAACGAGGGACTGAAAAAGGCTATAAAAGAAAGGAAGGTAAAATGCGCTGCTTACAGAAGAAGTAGGAAGCTTAAAGGGGTGGATAACAATGACACGAGACTAATGAAAGGAGAATATGAACTGGCACGGAGAAAGGTGAATGAGATAAAGAATAATAATAGGAAGGAGCACAATTGCAGTCTTGCCAGAACAATAAAGAAAACGGGGGGTTCGAGCTCAAACGTATTTTGGAACTGGATAAATAAACGGGAGAAAAGTAGTGTGCAGAGTATCAAAGTGGATGGGGAAAGTACAGAAGATAAAGGCCGTATCGCTTCAGAGTTAGTCAAGCACTGGGAAAAGATAAACGATAGGCGATGGGGCAGTGGGTCCCCACCAAAAAGAAATACACTGGTGGAGGAGAACCTATCCAATCGTGTATGTAGCGAAATAACGGCAGAAGAAGTGCGGAACGTGGTCTCGAAATTAAAAAATGGTAAAGCGGGAGGGACTGATGAAATTCCGAACGAATTCCTCAAAAATGGAGGGGAGGCACTTATTGAAGTCCTGACAAACCTTTTCAACCTGGCTCTGCGAAAGCAAGAGGTCCCCAGAGAGTGGAGGGAAAGTAAGGTGTCGTTCATACACAAAAAGGGGGATAAGGAAGTTCTAGATAACTATAGGGGGATATCAGTTAGTAGTAACATCGGAAAAGTATTCTGTAAGGTCATATACGGTAGACTAGAGGAAGTTATTGAAGAGAAAGGTTTTTTAGGAGAAATTCAAAATGGTTTCAGGAAAGGACGAAGAGTCACTGATCACCTATTTACACTCACCCAACTGATAGAATCAACAAAGGCTGAAAAGAAAAAGGTGTTTCTGGCATTTCTAGATGTGAAAAAAGCGTACGACCGAGTGTGGAGGGAAGGTATGTGGCGAAAGCTCGAGGGCATCGGACTGGGGGGTGACTTTGTGGGAATCATGAAAGCACTGTATACAGATGTGCAAAGCCAACTCAGTCTAGGGAGTATCACTACAAAACGAGTCCCTATGGATATAGGCCTCAAGCAGGGGTGTATCTTTTCACCGATTTTGTTTGCATTGTATGTTAAAGATTTAGGGGACGAACTAATTCAGAGTGCGGAGGGGGTAAATGTTGGAGACATAAAGATACCAGGCTTATTCTTTGCGGACGACATGGTGTTAATGTCTAGAACTGAACAGGGGCTAGAGAAACTGATGGAAATTGTTGGTAGATATGGGAACACTTGGCGGCTCGAACTAAATGAAAATAAAAGCAAGGTAATACCCGTTGGACGCAAGGTAGATATGACGAAGAGATGGAGAGTGGGGGAGTTCTCAATCCCCGAAGGGGAAAGCAAACAAATCACTGTAGGAGAAACGGGAGAGTATGAGTATCTAGGGGTAAGCATAAATATAACGGGAAGAGGGGTGTACAGAAATTACTCAGCCAAACTGATTCTGAAGGGGAAAAGAATTCTGAACCAACTAAAACTTTTAGGGAAAAATAGTTTCAATAAGGTCTTTGTGGGGAAAACACTGTGGGAGAGGGTGGGTTTACCAAGTATAACGTATGGCACGGACGTGATTCCATTAAACCAAACCGTTATTAAGAAGTTGGAAAGTACTCAGAATGATGCCGGCAGATGGATAACAGGGTCGAGTAATGCTGCAGCTTTGGAAGCAGTAAGGGGGGAGCTTGGGTGGATGAAAATCAAGGACAGGGTAGATTTGGGAAAACTGTGTTACTTTAACTACTTGAGAAACCTGCCTGACAACCGGTGGTGCAAATTGATGCTCGATACCATTTGGAATTCTAATATAGAAACGGGGTGGTCAAAACATGTGAGGGAACTAATGGACAATTACTCTATAGAGGTCACAAACATAGAAGTAGGAATGAAAGAAGGCAAAAGGTTTGTCAAAGAGAGAGTCATGGAAGACTGCAATCGAAACTGGCGAGCAGGGGTTAGCGTGAAAAGATCACTGCAGGGGTTACAATATAAAGAAAAGCCAGCTTTTGAGAAGTACCTAGATGGCACCTTTGGAGGGTCACTGCTGTTCAAACTGAGATCAAGATCACTGGAGCTTCGGGGAAAAATTGGGAGAGATGGGGAAAAGGGATGCCAAATGTGCCACTCTGGAGTAGTGGAGACCCTGGAACATTTTCTCTTGGAATGCCCACAGTATATACCTCATAGAATAAAATTTACTGGAAGAATAATGCAGAAGTGGGGTGAAGAAACAAAGGATAGATGGCTGAAGGGGGACACGAGGGAGAGGGTAGTAATGCTTATTGAAGAAATTGAAAAAGAGGAAGTGAGGGACACTATTAAGCAGTTTATATCTGAATGCTGGGAGGAGAGGAGGGGAAGAGGGGGTGGGGTGCAGGGGGAATGATGGCCTTCTCTTATGAGGACCGCGACAAATCAGCGGCTGGCCAAAGAGTTATTATTATTAAGCTAACAAGGCGTCGAGTCAGCTACACTTTTCAGTGTGTTTGAAAGAGGAAATGTCTTCTAACATCGTAAAATAACATCTTACAAACTTCTTTTTTGGCATATATATTTCGTATAGGCCCTTGAGTATGTATACTTTCCAAATTTCATAGAAAACAACCAATAAATAAGTGAGAAAATGATAATTTGATTCCCGACTACACTTTTTCTCCGACACGGACACGGACTTCACTTTTTAGTGTGTCCCCTCATTTGAACGCCTGCATATGTATATCACGCCAACTTATTTTATGCCCTTCTGTGCCTCCGTAATAATCGCAGTAAATAATGTTACTTTCGCTTTCAAATCAGTCCATGCTACACTGGTACTCGCTCCCGTAGTAATCGACACAACCTTCTTGGAATAAATTGGAAACAAGATAGTTTTTATCACTCAGGTAGGCTATTGGCTTCGTTTCTGTTCTTCTCATCGGGTTCAATTTCGTCATAGTCGAGTGTACGTGTATTGAAGATCGTACCGGTAGCTAAAGTAACGAAACTAACATACTTTCATTGTTATTTTGATCGCACGCGATAGAACATTATGATCTTCTATCAGTTAACTTGGTGTATGTGAACTTTACAGTCGGAAATTTTTCTGCGCCTGTTCCAGATCTTCAGTGTTTGGTTTGCCCCTTTTCGTCTATCTGTGCCTCCTTTTTGGAACCCACCCTCATCGCTCTACTGCTTAGATCTAATTTCCAGCATTTTATTTTCTCAGCTCAGGAATATGGCAGTGGCTGCGACAACGGTTCAGTCTCCAGGTGCATTGAAGAATCCCAAACTGAGCTCTATCCCTGATGCCGACATAGACAAAAGTGGAAAATTCAAGTACATTCTCATCAAAGTTCACGACCCTGAGAAGGACAGAGAGTTCAAGCACATTGTCAGGGGGTATGGCAAGCATGATTATCACGGTAAGTTATTTCTATATATTTTATCTTCTTTCTTCGAACTTATTTTTTTCAGCATAATTATGTGATGGGTGGTGGGATTAGATGTTAAATGTGGGGGTACATGTTTCATACCCACTGGTTACGGCATTGGACCAAACTGCAAGGTCCACGGTTCCTACTCGATTGCCCATGGATGTGGGGTGGGGCATGGTGGCAGTGTGTACTAAGGCGTACTGCACGTCGATGGTGCAATTGCTTTCAACCAATTGATGCTAACCCTGCTTGTTGTGGGATATCCAGTCACTTCGGCTCCAAGTCATTTCGGCCTCAAGTCAGTTCGGCCCCAAGTCAATTCGGCCCCAAGTCAATTCGGCCCCAACATACCAACTCATTTTCGGCCCCCATAAATATTTTTACGGGCCTATATAAGTAATGGACTTTTGTTTATTTTGAAAATTCTCACCTCTGATATTCCTTAGTTCAAATTAAATATACACAACATATACATCAAAATGAAGATTGAGATGTATAGTCTATAGAACACGAAACACAGGTGTAATCAACTCATAGAGTCGATTGTAGGCACCACTGGTTCCTGGAAGTCTGCTGCCGTATTCGAACCAGAACTGATAATTTAATAATATTTCACGAAAACAACTCGTGGCCAAATGTGCTTTACATATCCAAGAACAAAGCTAGGGGATCAAGATTCTTCAAAACACGGCAACAGAGCTGCATGGGGGTAAATTCCAAAGCTTTTGTTTTTGTTTACGTTTCAATATACTTTCGATTTCCGGTCGACGTCATCGGACGGAAAAGGCATGTAAAAACAATGGCGTCTAAAATCAAATAATGAAAAAGATCGCCTTCATACAGTATACTGTTATTAGATAAAGATTGCAGAGTTGCTGTATTCAACGCAAGGTATCATGACACCTGTTGAAATTTCTCAGACTGATTATGATTTTATTTTTTCGATGGAAATTCGTGGTATCGAGTGATTTGCACATGTCTGTTGAGCATGGAAACCATCTTCAATAAAACATGCAGACATTGTTGTCCTTTTCCCAAATGCAGTCCTATCACTGTATTCAAAAGTGTTTTGAATGCCTAGCTTTGTTCTTGTATATATGAAGCACATTTGGCCACAAGTTGTTTTGATGAAATATTATTTTATTATCAGTTCTGGTGCGAATACGGTAGCAGACATCCAGGAACCAGCGTTGCCTACAGTCGACTCTATGAGTTGATTACATATGTGTTTCGTGTTCTATACATCCCAACCTTCATTTTGATGTATAATTTGTGTATATTTAATTTGAATTTAAGGAATATGAGACGTGAGAATTTTCAAAATAAACAAAATTTCATTACTTATATAGGTACTTAAATATCTTTTTAATTTTAACATTTTTTATTGAATTGTCTTTCAACATTTATACCTCAAATAGATATTGAGGTATACATATGATATATGGTATTCCTTCATACCTACATGTAGTAGATTGAAAAGTTTCAGTACGGCAAGGGAACGGGTCAAGTCGGCACCGGGTCAAGTCGGCACCGGGGTCGAGTCGCCACTGATCAACTTGCCATGGGTCAAAAAATAATATAAGACAGGTTTGACACACCGAGTTTTATTCATGATCCAATTAACATTGAGCATTTATATGATAAAATGTAACAAAAAAATACAATATATTACACACTATTTTCATTAGGTAATATCATATTTTGCCAATTTTTTTTTTATACTTTTAGCACATAATCTTATAATTGTGAAATATTCTATTTATAAATGGGGCAAGATCGGCAGTTACATTGAAATCTTGGAAAACGTTTTTTGGGAATTAAACTAAGTAACCCATGCATTTATCAAGTAAAGATGGAATGAACGAAGGAATGAATAAATTATTGAACCATAAATTGACTGAGGAAAAGATAAGCTGCATACTTACAAAGGAAATAAATACTCGCAAATATATTGATATAAATTAAGTAACCCATAGATTTATCAAGTAAAAATGGAATGAACGAAGGAATGAATAAATTATTGAACCTTAAATTGACTGAGGAAAAGATAAACTGCATACTTACAAAGGAAATAAATACTCGCAAATATATTGATATATTAAGTAACCCATAGATTTATGAAGTAAAAATGGAATGAACCAAGGAATGAATAAATTATTGAACCATAAATTGACTGAAGAAAAGATGAACGAATGAAATATTACCTTTCTGAACACGGTCCATGGTATCCACTAACCTGTGGCGACTTGACCCGGAAAAAGTACTGGTAGAGAGTTGACCCCGGCACACAGAAATGTTGTGGGATTTGAAGTTCCCTGCGACCTGAATAATTTTATTTGCTTTTGAATCAATGAGGGTCAGTAATTAATGTTATTTGGTTTGAGTGCGTGCACTGGCAGTAGGGTAAAAATATTAGATTCCAAACACTAATTTTAGGGTAAGGGGTCTGACTCCCCGTGAACCTCAAACTGGAAGGTGACTAGGAATTGTGCATAACAGCATGAATGAATGAGTTGACTGCATATATTTTGCATGTTTTATACATCACAACCTTCATTTTGATGTATTATTTGTGTATATTTAATTTGAATTTAGGTGGAAATTTCAAAGTAAACAAATTTCTCTTACTTATATAGCACCTTAAATATATGTAAAATTAAACTCATGGTAATTTTTAAAGTCATGTAAAACTTTTCTGTGCATTGTTAATAAAGGTAATTACCCATTATTTCTAAACATAAACTATGTGATGTTCTTTATAGATTGCTACCCCTAAATGGGGCCAAAATGACCAAGGGGCCAAAATGAGTTTGAGGCCGAAGTGACCAGAGGCTGAAATGACTTTGGGGTGAAGTGACTGGATACCACTGTGGGGCCTGACAGTTTCTACGCCACAACTCAGTGATTTTCTCTGGGTACTCCAGCTTCCTCCTCCCGAAAAACTATCGGCCATGAGGTGACACTGGCTGTTGAAAGTGTTGTTAAACCCCAATAAATAAATAAATAGATATACCTATTTCAGTGATCTGAATGTAATGTTCAATGCCACTGCATTCAGATCACTAAACAATATGACATGTTACCATGTCTCACTTTCATCCAGTATCTGGCCGGTTGCGTTTTGGAAGCCCATATTCCATATTTGGGTTCAAGTCAACAACATAGCCATGGGAGATTGGAGTTGGATATGTACTCCCCCACTTTTCCTGAAAAATGCCTACCTGATATTCATTCATATCTGAAAATGAAAACCACAAAACTTCATGAATTGTCATCAGGGCTGATATTTCTTTGGTCATTTTAATATAGTTCAGTACATGTACAGTAAGTCAATGCTGTAGTAAATGCGTTTACAAGGTAATAAGAATCATCATTAGCAAAATTTTAATTAATGAAGCCCCAGTTGTACCCTGTGCTTCATTGGTTAAATTTTTGATGATTATTTCTATAATTAATGCTTGGAATATAATATTATTGCATCCGTGGAGATATTGCCCACCCATAGATTGACATGGAAAGTGAACAGTCCACAGCGGCTGTTCTGTATACCTCCACTTTGTGGGTTCTTCCATCTTAAAATACATGTAGTATCCAGGGTGAACCAATTCACATGAAAAGTTTTTCTTTTCTAATCCCCAGGAATGACACTGGACCTTCTCCTACATGTACATACACACTGACTCTTTATCCAGCATAAAAATATGCCCCCCTCTCCCCCCCCCCCCCATTTCATATAACCTGGCTAAGCCCTGTACTGACATATTGGCGCTTTAGAGGTATTAATATTCCATAAATGTACTTCAAGACTCTATATTGGACTAATTGGAGGACATCACAGACAAGAGAGAAAAACAAATTCACTTCAATGTTTTCCCTTTACTTTGTTTGGAACATCCCTGTACTTTGATGATATCGATTACTGGTGTGAGTACGGTACAGTACAGTCACTGTGGACTGGTCACTTTCCACGTGTGGGAAATATTTCCATGGATGCAAAAATATTAGATTCCAAACACTAATTTTAGGAATAATCATCAAAAATTTATTTAATGAAGCACCAGGTAAAACTCAGGGCTTGATTAACAAAAAGTTTGCTGATGATTTTTTTTATCACCTGGTATACAATTGCAATGGATTATGAGCAGTTCATAGTGACCATACTGTGTATTGGAGGATTTAAAGGCTAATACGTCATACACATATATTATGGCACCTTAGAATATTTTTGTTATTTTGGATTTGGCTTGCCAAAGTTTATTGGAGAGTTTGTATATGCATTCTCCTGTAAATTGTTACAGTGGAAACCTGTACATATTAACAAATTCTAACAACCAAATGTAATCCACAAATGACATTTAGCACTGCATATTAAATACCTTACTGACCCATTTATGAGCCCATAATCGAAAATAAGCCCACCTTCCAATCCTTCAGATTTCAGTCCCCACCTTGTAAAATAGCTCAGTCCCTGACTTTATGATGACAAAATCGATGACAGCCATGCTGATACGTGTACTGTAAGTTGTTATTTATTTATTGGGATTTAATAGCACTTTTCAACAGCCAGGGTCAACTCGTGTTGGACAGTTTACTGGTGGAGGAAGTCAAGATTACCCGGAGAGAACCACTGGACAACAGTGAGAAACTGCCAGATTTCCCGAATTACTAACTCCTCGCAAGCAGAGTTGGCATTGGTAGAAGACAAGTGCACCATCGATGTGCAGTATGCCTTAGTACACAGTGCCAACGTGCTCACACCTGGGCAATCAGGATTAACTCCTTGCTTGCTGCTGGCAGATATTCCTGCCCAACACAGGATTTCTCTTGCCAACATACATGTAACTATTATTTAGGCATATTTAAAATAAAATTTCCCACCTGTAAATTGCATGGATGTTTTCACTCATGATTGCTTGAGTTAAAATTAAAGACATTTTTCATCAAATCTAGTCATGGCTGCTAAACAGCAGCCATGACTAGATTTGATGAAAAGTATCTTGAAAATACTCAGTGGGTTAAGGTACCCCAAGGAAACAACCCCTGGCGAGAATCGAACTGTGACTGTGGACCTTTCAGTTTGAAGTTCAATTCCATAACCATTGAGTCACCGCGCTTCCATGTCAGTTGTTACAATGAACAAGAACCCCTTACCCAATGTACATCATTTCAAAATTTGTTACTTCAATTATTTCTTTTTTAAATGTTTCCACAAAACTATATCATGTGACACCTCATTGGAACAAACTCAACAAGCTCATTCCACTGAGGGGTCACATGATATGGTTTTATTGAAATTGGTTTTCATTTCTTTTTCCACTGTTCAATTTGTAAATTACCCAAATGCATGAAGCCAGTTTAGTAAGGTAAAGGTTTACTGCATCTTTGTTATGGGATTGACTCAATCGCCTAACTTTATGTCACCATTTTGTCCAAATTCTCCTGCAGGCTTAACTGCTCGATAATAAGCCCTGCCATGTACGTTTGCCCGCTTTTATTTCAAGCACCTCCTGGGCTTATTCCTGTGTCAGTACAGAACCTACCAACGCGCAGTCACATGCCATATTACTGATTGTTGTATTGCTTTTCCAATTTCCCTGCAGCAAAAGGCATCATTGGGCACCATTTGGCTTTCATCTAGTAACATGTAGTTGGTATTCCAGATAATTTTTCCAGTTTATGGTATTTTTTCCGTGCAAGTACATGTAAATATGTGTTAAAATTTTGTGATCATATTCCACAAAGTGAGAAGCCCTTTCCTTTGAAAGTAGAGTAAAAATGATGCTCTTAGCAGCTCTTAGCACATTTTACGACTGCTTTAAAACCAAACCATACTGGCTTCTATTGAAGTCATATCAAGAATTTGTCTCCCAGGCTTCTCAGGGTTCAAAATTCACTGAGAATCCAGAGTCTGATTCTCATGAAGTTTCTCACAAACTGTTGGGACATCTCGCAGTGATATACAGTTAAAACTAGAAGTCCTGTCACAATTGGTGAAGAAAATTCTCATTAGTTAGCACGCTCTTTACTGCAGAAGACTGAAGTAGTCTGGAAATACACAAGAGCGTTTGTGCTGTGCAATGCAAAATGTAATGCGATATTAGCGAGGTCCCTCGAGCAACATCGAGGTATTGGCCTCAGCAGTGAAATCATGAACTGAAGCAATCAAACAGAAAGAAAATATTGTGACTACAGTATGTGGAATGTAGATTACTGCTAAATCGCTATGGGGTAGATTTTGCATGTAGTAATTATTTACAGTTTCTGAGGACAAAACACAAGAAGTTCTTGCACCTGGTGGTCCATGTGGTGTAAGTTTGCAAGTGTTTCTTGCGCTGTTATGAACAATCCTAAATACTTTTCGAGTGCGGAATATATGGCGCTGCGATTAAGTAGTAATCCACTCTCTTCACTCTGTATATGGAGTCGCATTTTAATATCTCTTTACATCTTTACATATACATGTACATATATCCCAGCAGAGATTGGGAATGATGTTAATGACTCTGTTTAGCAGTATAGAATTGTACAGAGTTGGTCACACTGTTTTTCAATAGGAATTGAGTTATGGTAATTGTGCAGTTTGACACTGACAAAAGTGCTTTTTCTCAATGTGCTATTACTTAAAAACAGGGTTGGGGCGAATACATTGCAAATGTATTAAACATGAATACAAATGCCTTGAAATTTTATGAATGCAAATACAAATACAAATACACAAATTCCAGATGTATTTGAATATGAATACGAATATTTTACAATGTACATGTATTCATAAATACAAATATGAATACTTGAATACTTTTCAAATTATTTCTTCCAATTGGATGATAGTAAATTGAATTGAAAAAAACCCAGAAAATCTTGGAACCTTGTCAATAATATACAAATATCAATGACTCCCAAAAACATGAAAGTATGAAAAAATAAAAAATAATTTTTGTTCTTCAGAACACCTTGTCTGATAAATGGTTAACTAGGTTTACATTTAATCAATTATTCAATTACTGTACTGCTTAAATAAGTGGAATTAAGTTATAATTTAACCACAATAATATTTTGTCTTTATCTATTACATCGCCTATGGTTCTTCATTGTAACATGAAGCCTGGACTTTTGAAAAATCTAGGAGAGCTACTATAGCTCCCCGAAACCTGTGCCAAGAGAGCTATTCTGTACTTAAGTCAGTTATTAACTGGTAGAGTGCTGGAAGCCCATATTTGGGCTCTATTTTGAATTGCAGGTACTGCAATTTAACGGTTTCGTATTGTGTGGATGTGCTTCATATTATCATTGAAGTGATGTTATTTTATCTGTGAGGAATCGCCTTGTTACATTTTGTGGGAGAGTGCCTACAGCTCTTAAGGAGAGCAATTATGGCTCTCCTTAAATTGATTTTGCAGGAGCCATGGAGGGCGGGTGCTATAGCTCTCCTCAAAAGACTAGGCCTGCAACATACTCCTCTTTGTCTTTCTGATAATAGTGAATGTCTGAGATAGCTAGCATTTGATTTGATCCTCTGTTTTCTCTGACACCGATACATTCTCAAGTTTCTCCTGAAGTCTGTGCCGAACTGTTTTGTTTCCGAGCTCCACACCTACAAACTCTTCGATGGATTCTGTGGTGCCTTCCTCTTGAATGAGGCTCTGGTACAAAGAAGCCAGTGGAGAAAGAGTCAGAGGATTGGATGGATCGCCATCCTACTCAACTTCCTGCCCTACAGACTGATTACCCTCCATCTCCTCCTTGGTTGAGGGAGGAGATGGGCTGGAGATAGGTCGGACACCTGGCAATCCAGTGTCCTCAGAACTCACCTCTAGGGAGGGAAGGGGTGCCAGGCTGGAAGTGGATCAGATGGGGTTTTTAGGTGTTGACCTTTTGACATCCTCCCTTTCCTCTTCCTCTTTTTGCTTGTTCTTCCTCTCCAAGAACTCAGTCATTCGGTGGGCATCACGTCATCTGGCAGTGGGTGCCTTCCTTCTCTTCCTCTTCTCCTGTGCCGTATGGATTCAGTGGTTAGAATCCATGTTGACATCTGGTTTCTCCAAGTCACTTGGAGGGTGACCAGTGTGGGGGGGAATGGCCCCAAAAATGTACTACACCTCTCCAAGAACTCTGGTTCAGTTGTTCTGTCAAAATCCATTGCTAAGTGAATTTTGCCCTTGCACACTTATATACTCCAAGTACAGTGAAACCCTGTTAATTGAATAGCCACTTTGCCAATGAAAATTATTCAGTTAACAGGAGTATTCAATTAACAGGGATTGTGTCACTTTCCTGCATTCTAGAGATAAACTTAGCATTTATTTTATTATATCTTGTTTGATAGAGCTCCATGAGCTCTGTCAAACAAGATATAATAGATTAAATGCCTGTATTGGATGTACTGTGACCAAATAGGTCTATAACCAAAGGAAAACTGGGGAGAGTCTGGGTAATTTCTCGACATGCTACAAAATTTTTTATTCAATTGACAGGAGTTTACTCTATAACCTATATTCAATTAACAGGTCAAATTTGTACTGGAGGTATGGTAAATGGTTTTGTGTTGGGAAATTATATTCAATTAACAGGGATATACAATTAAAAGATATCCAATTAAGTGGGCTCCACTGTAGTAGCAAGAGCAGTCTTAGCAATGTCTCTTGGATTTCAAGTTGGATCTCGATTTGAACAGTCTTGACACCATAGAGTCCATGGTTTGAATGAAAAAAAAGTAAATTGAGGGTTAACTGAGTTTACTTTTAATCATTTATGCAATTACTGTACTGATGGAATTAAGTTGTAATTTAGCCTCAATAATACTTCAGCTCTATCAGTCTACACCTTGTTTCTACAAATCTGCCGTGAATTAGCCTGCTGCAGTTAAAAATACTAGTATTGCCATGAATTAGCCTGCTGCAGTTAAAAATACTAGTATTGTAACAGGTATAGAAAAAAATAAATATACATGTACATGTATTCTATTGTTAAATATTTTAATTTAATGTTTTCAAATTTTATTTCAGTATTATATTGAAAAATCAGGCACTTCAAGTTCAGATGTACTAGTTTAGTTCTTGACTATTCATCGATATTGATAATCACATTTTTTTCACAAAATACTCCATATAAGAAAAGTATTCAAAAAGTATTCATGAATACACCTCAGATTTGACTATATTTGAACACAAATACAAATACTTTAAAATTGCATGAATACTGAATACATCCAAATACTTGAAAAATATATTGAAAACATCCGAATACCGAATATGAATACAGTAAAACCTGTCTTGAGAGACCACAGTCTTGAGAGACCACCTGTCTTGAGAGACCACATATACCAGGCACCGATTGGTTTTACTCTATAATGGACCTGCTATGGGAGACCACCTGTCTTGAGAGACCACCTGTCTTGAGAGACCACTGTGACCTGGTACCAACTTGTATTTTTAAGCCATAATAGACCTGTCTTGAGAGACCGCCCATTTGAAGACTGAAACCATGACAAAAACTTTTTACCTGTTCTAGAATTGGAAAATCCATTGTGGTTAAACTAACATAATTAAAAGTATTAAAAGCTCTTAAATGGGATTCAATTGCTAACTCATTAAAGATTGAGATGTTTTTATAAGACCCCTGTGAAAAGATTAGGATTATTGCTAAATAAACAATTTCATACATACCTGAAATGTGACAGGAATAAAAATAAATTTGTGTTGAAAATCTTTTTGTAACAAATTGAAATGGACTGTTATAAAAATTATAAAAATAAATTAAGTGTTGAAAATCTTCAATGAAGATTTTCAACACTAATTTATTTTTATAATTTTTATAACAGTCCATTTCAATTTTTTACAAAAACGTAATAAAAAAGAACAACTACAAAGTAATTACAAAAATCTATTCTTCTCCATTTCTGAATTTTGTGGTTTGTTACTCACTGACTTGAGAAAACCTGAAACCTGTTATGAGAGACCACCTGTCTTGAGAGGCCACTTTTGTGGGGCCCAAAGGGCGGTCTCTCAAGACAGGTTCTACTGTACCCCAACCCTGCTTCAAAATAGTGCACAATACAGTCACATGAAATTTTGGCCCTGCCTTCCCCTTTTGTACATTGGTCTAATTTGGGTACATTATTGATTGCTGTCTCGCTTAGTTGCTGATTGCAGACTCACTTTGTCAGTTATGTTTCAGTCCGTTCAAGAAAACATTCATAACATTGACTTCAGAAATGACATTTTCTGGCTTCACATTGCTTGATTGTGTCTATGAGTATTTAGCGTAATATTACATGTAGATCTGAGTATGTGGGTTTGGGGGATTTAAAGGCATCTATCGCCCCTGGTGCGAACACGATGAGTGTATATTTTGGGGGTTATTTCTACCCCCACCCCCACCCCCACCCCCTACACATGCACACACACACCCTCAAAAACAAAACAGTAAACAAAATAAAATTCCAAAACAGCAGCAACATAAAAAGAACCTAACAACAAAGTCCATAATAGGACAGTGGTGTCATCTAGGTTATGTTGAAAAGAGATTTCTGAAAATTTCTCCATCTTGGTGACATTATACAATGGAAATGACCATTATGAGCAGTGGCATAGCCAGGGCGAGGGGGCATAGCTCCTTAAAAGTTTCACCCCCCCCCCCAAATATTGGCCCAGTACTAGTTTCACTTAACACACCGCCAAAAAATGGCCTCCAACATAGCGCTACAAAAGCCTCATATTTGTTCTTAGAGAACAGAATTTTGCAAAATTTTCTCGCGAGGTGTATTCCTAACTACGACTCTCCTTAATTTAATTTAATCAGGGAAGTGGGAGGAGGGGATAATGACCGGAGGATCCTAGTTATGACTAGGGGAGATCCTGACTCAGGCACTCCTACCCCCCCCCCCCCCCCCCCCACACACACACACACAATGGTCTTCCAAATATCATGGTTGCCGCCCTCACAAAAAAAGACAAAAACAAAACTGGCTTTAGTACCCCATATTATAGAACCATGGGGTGAGAGGTGGCTCAGTGGTAAACTTGGACTTCTATGCTAGAGGGCCCGAGTTCAATCCCCATCCTCAACTACCCACGTTGTGTCCTTGGGCAAGGCACTTTATCCTGGTGCCTACATGGGGGCATGATGACACCGTGTACTAAGGTGTACTGCACGTCGATGGTGCACATGTCTTCAACTGCTGTAACCCTGCTTGAGCGGAGCTTGAACAGAGTTAGAATGTTGAGGAGCTGACAGTTGCTCGTCGCTGCTCAGTGGTTCTCTCCGGGTACTCCGGCTTCCTCCTCCCGTAAAACTGTCATGGTCATGATTAGCCATTGTGCATAAGTATGTGACCTTAAACACCAATAAATATATAAATAGAACCCTGGCTACATGCCTGATCATGAGGAGAATGGAGTGGTAGAGTCTTCAGTATATTTGCTGAATCAGTATGCACATATAGAAGGTTCACCCGGTTATGTAATTTCATGATCGACTTTTGAATAATTGATTAAAGTCAACTTTAATTGTACTCTGAAACCTCTAGAAACGATTAATAGAGAGCAATATTTTTGGTCAATAGTTCCTCGAGCTTGATATTCTTTAGGCATTCAGGCATGCTGCAGGCCTACTGCTCTCTGAGGAAAATTTAGACTCTTGACAATCTCAGGATCAAACCTGAGCCTAGGCTCAGGTTTGGACCTGAGGTGGTCAGGAGCCTAATAAAATCCGTATTGAGATTTAAGAAGGCAATTGCACTTCTTGTCAAACTGAGAAGGGCAATTATTTGTCCTCCCATACAATCGAGAATGCCAGACCTTTTGTCATGTGTTGTACATTGACGGTAACCTTATACTTCTTTTCCTTATCAATTACAATGTATTTTGATATTCTACAGCCTCTGACACTTCTTACAGGCACAATAGGAGGAGAATTATAGCTAATGAGTAATACTCATCAGTAAAGTTGTGATGAAAACCCATAATCCCAACTTTGAAATTGTGGTTGATTATGGGTATTTCTGACGATTAATCAACTTCTCAATTAATCATGACAGGTCTGCATGTAATATGTCCTTAGTTTTGACTATAATGCAGATTGGTTTGGATTAGCGATCAGTGGTAGGTCAGGGATATCATGGTCTGTCTAGTTGAGAATTTGAATGCCTATTTTGCTTTGGGAATGGCACAAGTAATTGGCCCCTCACAGGGCCTGTATTGAACCATGGTGTTTTGAACAAGTGAAGAAGATACTATTCAATCAAGCTGAGAAGTCTACAGGGTTTATTCCCGTTTCGCCGATGAGGTTAAATAAACAAACCAAAACTAATCGCCGGTGGAGGTGTGAACAAGTTGTTAATCCCACTGATTGATATTAACTCTTCTTCACCGGCTGAGTTCATGGTCCCAAAGTGATTAACAATCAGTTAATATTGATCAACTGTAAACAACTAAACAACTTCAAACATCTCAATAGTATATAATATGACCTTTCATGCTGTACATCAACAACATTTCCTTCAATTCATCATGGCAAGTGAACAAGTAAATGTTTCTTTCATCCCTAATAAGAGAGGTGGTAGACACTTAGTTTATGGTGGTTATAAATTTCGTGTGAAGTCTCAGAATCAACCAAATATACATTGGAACTGCGTTAAAAAAGATTCTTTAGGATGTCGGTCAACTATCAACACGAAAAACGATTTTATCAGTTCGCCGATGGGGCAGCATAATCATCCACCAGATATGGAGCAGATTGTAGCCGATGCTTTCCTAGCAGATTTAAAGAAAACCGTTCGACACGACAGCAAATCAGTGAGCGCACTTTACCAAGAGGAGCTTGGTTCTCTCAGATCGGATACCGACCCACTCATCATTGCTAAAGTTCCTACATTCTATAGCATCAAATCAGCATTATACAAGTCTCGTGCGAAAACCATACCGGCTCTTCCGAAAACTCCCTCAGCAATCAGCTTACCTGATAGTTACATGGAAACAACTGCAGGAGATCAGTTTTTACTGTCAGATCCAAGCGACGTCAACTGCCTCATTTTCAGCACAGCGTCAAACTTACACCTCCTCGACGAAGCGACTTCGTTTTTCTGTGATGGGACATTTGAGAAATCACCGAAACTCTTTTATCAGCTGTATACCATCCATGCTTTCGTCGACAATAAGATGTTGCCATTAGTCTATGGCTTGCTGCCTAATAAAACCAAGTCAACTTATATAAAATTCTTCAGCACCATACGCCAGAAGGCTTCATCTTTAGACATTCACCTACAACCAGCAACAATCTTTACTGATTTCGAAACTGCTGCACAAAATGCTTTACGACAAGTTTTCTCTTCTGCGACCATCAAAGGCTGTCACTTCCACTACGCCCAAGCAGTGTACAAGTATGCAACAGAAAAGTGCAGCCTCAGAGACGATTACAAGCAAGATGATAACATTCATGCGGTCGTTCGACGTGCTATCGGCCTTCCATTTGTACCACCACATATGGTCAGCGACGTATGGCTTCTTGTATTAGAGGCATGGGAAGAAGCGTTGGAGGAGAGAGACGTCGACCCAAGAGTTACTTCGGGTTTTTAAAAAATATGCTTTATGCCTTTAAATGTTCATATTATTATATTATACTTGCTCGTTTATTGCGTTGATAAATCAATAAAAAAATTACATTACATTCAGTCGAAATTCGGGTTTTTAAAAAATGTGCTTTATGTCTTTAAATGTTCATATTATTATATTATACTTGCTCGTTTATTGCGTTGATAAATCAATAAAAAAATTACATTACATTCAGTCGAAATTCGGGTTTTTAAAAAATGTGCTTTATGTCTTTAAATGTTCATATTATTATATTATACTTGCTCGTTTATTGCGTTGATAAATCAATAAAAAAATTACATTACATTCAATCAATTCGTCGTTACTTGTGAGTTTCCCTGTGGTACATGGGTTAAATTGATAAAAATTATCTCCCAACATCCAAATTAACAAATTATCGCGGTACTTCTTTGATCTGCGGATTACTGACACCTACCCCATTAGAATCACATCGGCGAAACGGGAAGACCCCGTCTAGAGACTGACAGTGATAATGAAAGTGATACTGTCTGGAGACAGGTCTGTAGTGAATTAATCAATTAGTATAAATACACTCTACTGGTTTCCATGGTTTGCTCATTTGCTGATAACATTGGAGCTACAAAATGGGACAAATCCATGCTGCAGGATATATAACATCTTCACTGAATTTGAAATTTTGCAATAAGGCCTACAAAAAGTTAAAAATCTGTTTCTCAGGCCCTCCCGCTCTTGGCTACCGCATGACTACTGCATTCTCTCTTTTTATAACCACTGCAAACTTAAAAAAATAAATATATTTATGTCATATTTTACCCAAGTTAATAAAATTGATAAATTTCTCCCTTGAGCGCAAGCAGGCTTTGCAATACTTTAGCGTTGCAAAGCCTTCTTGCATCCAATGGATGAAATACACCACCACCCATGCTATTCTGTATATTATGAGGCCTAAAACATAAAACAAACCAATTTTACAAAAACTGGTCTGAGAAATAGACGATATAATTTGTGGGGCCTAACCTTTAACCATTTCTCCAATCTTTTTCCTTCCATACTATAGACAACTGATCAGAACAAGACTGTTCAGTTTGTTCCAATGAGTCATACATGTGTGTGTACACATGATAATCTATGCTTAACCCTGTGCACTCTGATGTTAAAATGGCAAAACAGCAGCAAATATTTCCCATAATGCAGTTTGATATTTAACCAAATATACCTTGTTTGACAGAGCTCAATGAGCTCTGTCAAAAAAGATATTATGATTGGTTAATCAAGAGAAAAATAGAGAGAAAAGAGAAAATACTGTTGCACCACCAGAGTGTCAGGGGTTAAAGTATAGTGGAACCCTCTTAATTGAATAGTCCCTTTGTCACCTAAAATATTCAATTAACAGTAGTACTACATGTAGTATACAATTAACTGGAACTGGATCATTTTCCTATCTTCAAATGATAAATTGAGGTTTCATTCTTTTATTTATTTTGAGCCCTGTCAAACAAGATATAATAGATTAAATTTTTATATTTGATGTATTGAGGCTCAAAATATCAGTAAATGTGTGGCATTCAGAGAAATTCTTTGCCATGAGATTTTTCATTCAGTTAGCAGGAGTTTACTCAAAAAGCTTTCTGCAATTAGCAGGTCGAATTTGTATTGAAGGTATGGTAAATGGCGATGGACATCTGTGTTGAACCCAGAAGCTCATTAGCTGCTACTTGTTATTCTCCATAATTCAAATTAAGAGTTCTTGTTTGGGTGGGACTGCTGCCACCCCACAGCTGCTTCAGTAGTAATGTAGTAAATGTCCTATGTATGGTACTGTATGGTTCTGTATGGCACTGTCCCCACCCCCAGAACAGATGCCAGAAAAATATCAGTTCACAGGAGTATACAGTTACAGGGCTCGCCTTGAGTAAAATGGTCGGGGCCTAAAAAAGTGCCCCACATATTGAGGTCGGGGCCTTTTCGGGGCTGATTTTCCATTTTGTCCATTATTGTTAGTGCTTTTTTGTGGAAAATGTCGGGGCTTGAAAAAAGCCCCCAGCAAGTGCTCCTCGGGGCTGATCTCGGGGCCTGGGCTGATCAGCCCCGACCCAAGGCAAGCCCTGCAGTTAACAACAATTGGGGCATTTTTAGCTCAACTTGACAAAGTCAAGCTGAGCTATTGCCATCACTTCTCGTCCGCCAGCGTACGTACGTTAGTACGTTAGTATGTTAGTACATTAGTACTTACGTCCACAATTTCCTTTGGCACACCTCACAGGTTGCATTTATGATCAGATCACTTTGAAACTTGGTATGCTTGTTTGGGGAGACCTGTAGATGGGAGCTATCGATTTTCTTCAATTTCCGTCAAAAAATGTTGCTGCGGCTGACGTTCTTAGAACTTAGTTTAGTCAGACCACAATATTTCCCATTGGCACACCCTACAGGGCACACTGATGATCGGATTGCTTTGAAACCAGGCATGTTTGTTTGGGGTGACCTCTAGATGTGAGCTATCGATTTTCTTCCATTTCCATAAAAAAATGTTGCCACGGCCAACGTTCTTAGAACTTAGTTTAGTCAGACCTCAATATTTCCCTTTGGCACACCCTACAGGGCACATTTATGATCGGATTGCTTTGAAACCTGCCATGCTTGTTCGGGGAGACCTCTAGATGGGAGCTATCGATTTTCTTCAATTTCCCTAAAAAAATGTTGCCACGGCCAACATTCTTAGAACTTAGTTTAGTCAGACCACAATATTTCCCATTGGCACACCCTACAGGGCACATTTATGATTGGATTGCTTTGAAACCTGGTATGCTTGTTTGAGGTGACCTCTAGATGGGAGCTATCGATTGTTTTCCATTTCTGCCCAAAAATGTTGCCGCGGCCAATGTTCTTAGAACTTAGTTTAATCAGAAGACCTCAGTATTTCCCTTTGGCACACCCTACAGGGCACATTTATGATCGGATTGCTTTGAAACCTGCCATGCTTGTTCGGGGTGACCTGTAGATGGCAGCTATCGATTTTCTTCAATTTCCCTCAAAAAATGTTGCCACAGCCAACGTTCTTAGAACTTAGTTTAGTCAGACCTCCATATTTCCCTTTGACCTCGATCATTTCCCTTATGATCGGATTGCTTTGAAACCTGGCATGCTTGTATGGGGTGACCTCTAGATGGGAGCAATCAATTTTCTTCTCTTTCCCTCAAAAATGTTGCTACGGCCAACGTTCTGAGAACTTAGTTTAGTCAGACCTCAATATTTCCCTTTGGCACACCCTACAGGGCACATTTATGATTGGATTGCTTTGAAACCTGCCATGCTTGTTTGGGGTGACCTCTAGATGGGAGCTATCGATTTTCTTCCATTTCTGCCCATCAAAAAATGTTGCTGCTGGCAACAATCTTTGAACTTAGTTTAGTCAGGCATCAATATATTCCTTTGCCATGCCCTACAGGGCACATTTATGATCAGATTGGTTTGAAACTTTGTATGCTTGTTTGGAGTTACCTCTAGATGGAAGCTATCGATTTTTGTCGATTTCCATAAAAAAATGTTGCCACTGGCAATGACCTTCGATGAACTCAGTAAAAACTTAGTGCAGTTAAGCATCAATATTTCCCTTTGACACTCCCTGCAGGGCACATTTATGATTGGATTGCTTGCAAACTTGGTGTGCTTGTTTGGGGTGACATCTATATGGGAGTTATCAATTTTCTTCCATTTCTGTCAAAAAATGTTGCCTTTGACCTTTGAACATAGTTTAGTCAGACCTCAATATTTCCCTTTAACACACCCTTCAGCACACATTTATGATCGAATCACTTTAAAATTTGGTATGTGTGATCGGGTGACCTCTAGATGTGAGCTATTGCTTTTTTTTCATTTCCATAAAAAATTATTGTCGTTATCACCAGCCTTTGAACTTACTGCATTTGTGCATCAACTTATCCCTTTTGCTCTCTCTGCAGGGTATATTTATGAATTTCCATAAAAAACCCCTAAAAAACCATTGCCACAAGCAATGACCTTCTACTTAGTGCATTTGTGCATTAACATCTTCCTTTGGCATGCCTCAGAGGGCACATTCATTATCAGGTTGTTTGAAAATTTGTATGCTTATGCAGGGTGACAAAGATAAGTGCTATTGATTTTCTTTTCCTTTCCATCAAAAACTGTTGCTGTTAACAACAATCTTTGAATTTATTGCATTTGTGCATCAACATTCTTTGACATGGCCTAAAGGCCACATTTATCATAGGATTGTTTTTGAACTTGGTGTGCTCTTTAGGCAAGACTTTTAGATAAGAGCTATTGATTAGTATTCATTTCTGTGAAAAAAGTTGTCGTTCACAATAACCTCTGAACTTACTGCATATATATATCAACATTCTTCCTTTAGCCATGGCAACTTGCAGTTTACATTTAAAAAGGAATGGATTACTCTAACGTTGTGCACACACATTACTATTATTTGTAAATTTCACCAACATTGGTCCCAGTGATCTTCAATTTTGCCATTTCACTTATAACTTACCAAGTTCAAGTTTGTCAAGTTGAGCTACAGTGTCATTGACACTTTCATTCTATATTCTAGTAATAAATTTAGCATTCAAATCCATTCAGTCTATTGTATCTTGTTTGACAGAGCTCATTGAACTCTGTCAAACAAAATAAAAGAGATTAATTGTCTATATTGGATGTTTTGAGGCCAAAACTGTCTACAATTGTGAGAAATTCAGTGTATGTCAGAGTAATTCTTTGACAGCAATATTACAAGAATTTTTTTATTGAATTAACATGAGTTTACTGACCTAACTTTTACATGTGTGAAGGTAAGGTAAATGATTGGTGTTTGTAAATTATATTTAGTTAACATGGTTATTCAAGTAACAGGTTTAAAATTTCAAAGTGTGCTCCACTAGTTGTACCTGCTTTACAAAACATAAATTGAAATCTCACAACTGCAGACATTCACATTTTTAAAACAAGAATCATGCTCAGTTTTGTCACATTTATGGCTATCAGGGGAGGTAACTCCATTGATGTCTTTATTGTCAACAAGCAGGACACTCACCTGCAACTTTTTCTTCTGTGTCATTTGGATACTGGAAGGGTGCTAATAGGTCTTAAGATTTCTTTGCAGTGACTCATCTGACCGTTATTCATCTACATTTTAAAACGATAGTATTCAATTAACCCTTTTCCAACATAACAGCCAAAATGGCCAGTGCTATTCACAAAAATCACCATTTAATTTTCATGAGATACATGGCCATTCAATCAAGAAATATCTAATTAAGAGAACTCAGCAGTTACTGTACTTGCACACATGTCCATACGGTGAAACTGATATGTACCCATAGGCATTACCAGGGGGTGTTTGGCGGGTGCGAACAAACTACCTTTTACCCCTTTTTCAAGAATAGAGAATGTAAATAAAAAACCTCCCAAGGACCACCAGAGATTTCCATTTGATACCAATTAAAAACAATTCCTGGAGGTGGGTGGAGGGGGGAGTGGCCTGCACACCCTAGTGCATACTTGGGGGCATGCCCCCTCCTCTGGGAGTACACCACAGGTACCTTTTTCATCAATGTCAAATCCCTTTTGAACCATCCTGGAGATGCCCATGACACCCGTACATGAGCAATAAAGGAGACTCCCTGAGTGATGTTAAGATTTACAATTTGGGGAGAAGTTCTACTACATGTATATGTAAAATACCATGTTAGGATTTCATGTGGTTTATTTGATTCATAGTTTCCAACAAAACATACAAAAACGGGCAGGAGAAACACAAGTTAGCAGTCTTTCACAGGACTGAAAATTTTCACCCCTCTGCTCACGACGATGAGCAGAAACTCATGCTGGATAAACTCACAAGTGAAAAATTATAGCGCTAAACCCTCTGAAGTCTCCAAATCCTTTTCTCTTGCAAAATAAAGCACTCAGACCTAAACTAGTCTTGCTTTTTGCACAGTACTGTTACAGAGAAACCCTCTTTATTGAATGGCCACTTTGCCAGTGAAAATTATTCAATTAACAGGAGTATTCATTTAACATGGATATAGACACATTGCTGTATTCTTGAAATAACCTGAACATTTAATCTATTATATCTTGTTTGACAGAGCTCATGGAGCAACAAGGTGTAATAGAATAAATATATTGGATATTCTGTGGCCAAATGGGTCTATGAACAAGGTGAATTTTGTGATTGTAATTTCTCAACATATCACAAAATAAAATTTTGTTTTCAATTAACAGGACTTTAATCTATAACCTATATTCAATTAGCAGGTCTAATTTGCGCCAAAGGTATGGCAAATGGTTTTGTGTTTCAAAGTTATATCGTGGAACCCTGTTAACTGTATAGCAATTTTGGAAATGAAAGTTATTCAATTAACAGGAGTATTCAATTAACAGGGATTGTGTCACTTTTCTGTATTATGGAGATAAATTTAGCATTTATTCTATTATATCTTGTTGACAGAGCTCCATGAGCTCTGTCAAACAAGATCTAATAGATTAAATGTCTGTATTGCCGATGTACTGTGGCTAAATAGGCCTATAAACGAAGGAAACTGGGGAGAGTCAGGGTACATGTAATTTCTCGACAGGTTGCTAGATTTTTTATTCAATTAACAGGAGTTTACTCTAAAACCTATATTCAATTAACAATTCAAATTTGTATTGGAGGTATGGTAAATGGTTTTGTGTTGGGAAATTATATTCAATTAATAAGGTTATTCAGTTAAGAGATATCCAATTAAGTGGGTTCCACTTTATTCAATTAACAGGGTTATTCAGGTAACTGGTAGAGTGCTGAATTATTTTTCAAAGGGAAGACTTAATTTAGCAATATTTTGTTTGTAAATTTATTATTTATTTATTGGTGTTTAAGGTCACATACTTATGCATCATGACCGTGAATGTTTTATGGGTGGAGGAAGCTGGAATACCTGAAAAGAACCACCGAGCAATGACGAGCAGCTGCCAGCTCCCCAACATCATAACTCTGCACTGTAGCACAGGCAGGGCTAGATTGGTTGAAGACTTGCGGACCATCGACGTGCGGTACGCCTTAATACATGGCGTCATCGTGCTCCCATGTGGACAATCTGGGTTAAGTGCCTTGCCCAAGGACACAACGCAGGAGTCCAAATTGTTCATAAATAATTGTTCTGTTACTATTTATTGGAGAGTGCCAGAGGGGCACTCTTGAATAAATAGTAACAAAACAATTTTATATGAACATTTTTTTTTATCTGCTACTGCACAAATGACAAGTTAATGTACAAAGCTAATGTACACATAGTAAAGCCACTAAAGTGGCTTTCAGCACTTTTCAATTTATTTATTTTTTTATTTGGGTTTAATGACAGTTTAATAGACAAGGTCATATCGTGTCGGTGACAGTTTTATGGGTGAAGGAACCCGGAGTACCTGGAGAAAACCACCGTGCAACGATGAGCAGGTGCCAGCTCCCCAACATCGTAACTCTGCACTGCAGCAAAGGCAGGGTTAGACATACATACCATTGACGTGCAGTACGCCTTAGTACATGGTGTCATTGTGCCCCCATGTGGACAATCTGGGTTAAGTGCCTTGCCCAGGGACACAATGCGGGAGTCCGAATCGATCGCTCAAGACGGTCACCCATCCAAGGACTAACCGAGCTTGATGTTGCTTAACTTCGGTGATCTGACGAGAACCAGCGCTTTTCAATAAAGCCATGATAGTTGCTTCCAGCACTCAACCAGTTAAGAGACATTCAGTTCAGTTGGCTTCACTGTATCATCAAAGTGATATTTTTTCCCATCAAATCATGATCGGCTTGCAACACACTTATGCACCAGTGGGTCCAGATTTCATAAACAAAATGAAGGAAAATCAAAACCAAATGAAGAATAACAGACTAACATAGAATCTTAGATTCAGTGTTCTTGCATTACTTCTGATGCAGGGATCACAAATTGGATAATCCTGCATTAAGTTGCTGCAAAGATTATCCAAAGGTCGCTGCTCAAAAATCACTTGTTTCAAATTATAGTTTGAAATAAATTTATCGTTAACCTTTTCAGACAGTCAATTGTTCTCTTCTATTTTTGTTTTCGGGTGCTTTTTTTTGTTGTATATTTATTGAATTTTGGTAGTTGGGGATTACTCTGAATTTAAGGTATTATGCTTTCACTTGCCTAATGGGTGGTGTATTTTGAAGACCCAAGTTATACATCTGAATGGTTATATACTTCGCCAATGAAGGCTGAAGGGGTAGATTATGGAGACATCACAGTGTACTCACGGTTGTGAAGTTCAGCTGAACTATACTGTGGGTAAACCTTTTATTTTTGTGAAATTATTAAGTCTGTGTGGATTTGCCCTGACACAGTTTATGGGAGAGTGCCTGAGGACACAGTTTGCATGGTTAAATGACTGCAATGAATGAATGAGAATGGTTTCAGCATGCCAAAGACATGCAGGGACAGTGTGGGGTTGGTCAACCTCTTTAGAACACTATTGACAGTGTTCTTTGGATGGTGAAAAATGTCTGGCCACAGTAGTGGGTTGGTGTGGGACCCTATTGTCAATTTGGGCTCTTTTTCTTCCTTTTCCTGGGTGGTGCTTTGGATGGTGATTTTTAAGTTTGTACTGGGATATTTGCCAATAGATCCCTAATCTCTGAGGGAGCTGCCTCCTTGACAGAGCTTTGGTTCCGAGAAAGAGAAGAACACGGAACTGAATTTGGCTTTAATCTAGGTCTGCTGCTCCCCTCCGATTCAACTTTCATGGGGGAAAGTGCCGAGCTGGAGCTAGACATACCCACAGATTTGCTGTTCTCCAAATGGTAGAGGTATTTTTAACGTGGGGATTTTTTTCGTACCCATACAAGGGGTTTTGTTGCATGGTGTTTCTTTCTGTTAAGGGTTTTTGTATGAGGCTCTTTTTCCATGAGTGTTTTTTTCCACAGACCAAATATGTCATGAAAGAGAATGCTTTTGTGATCACCGAAGTGAAACATGCAGCCACTTTTTGACGGACGCTGCAAATCTCAAATTGCTGGTTGAATTTATTTATTTATTGGTGTTTAAGGTCACATACTTATGCACAATGCACAATGGCTAATTATGACCGTGACAGTTTTACGGGTGGAGGAAGCCGGAGTACCCAGAGAGAATCACCGAGCATCGACGAGCAACTGTCAGCTCCTCAACATTCTAACTCTGTTCAAGCTCTGCTCAAGCAGGGTTACAGCGGTTGAAGACATGTGCACCATCGACATGTAGTACACCTTAGTACATGGCGTCATCGTGCCCCCATATAGGCAACCGGGATAAAGTGCCTTGCCCAAGGACACAATGCGGGTCGTCCCAGACGGTGATCGAACTCTCTAGCATTGAAGTCCCAACAGTCTACCACTGAGCCACCATGCTCCCTGCTGATTGAATTAAATCCAGGCTTTCCGCTAGGAAAAAAATGTTGAGGCCGATAACGGGGAATCCAAGGATCCGACGGAGCGACCATGGTCGCCCCGTCGAATTCTTGGGTTCACCATTACCGGCCTCATGATCTCAACTGTATGAAATGCACATCTGAGACGCCCAAGTGGAGGAGCTATTCCTTGTGCATGTTAAAATGGCTGACCTCAGAGTGTACACAAAACTTACTAATGTGGGCCAATAGAACCCAACCCAAATCGTGCCATCTAACCTATCACCAGATACTGTCGTTCCATAGTCAAGGTTATTGCAACTTGTTAAAAAAAATTGAATCTGCTTGATTTTTTGCTGTTCTTTTTTACCTATAATTCTCTACCTTTGGTGCAAGCCTTAAGGGTGTCTGTGATGAGAGCCCTACGAGGACCTTTTGGGTAGGGGAAAGTCAACGAGGGGATTAGGGCCGTTGATGGGATCCCATGTCTGTATAGCGGAAACCCTGTCAAATCCCAAATTGAATCATGTAGAAGATTTCAAATCAAATCAAATATCGAATAGATTCTCATGGCTCTTCAAATTGTAAATACTGCACCTTCTTACAACAGTAAATATTGCCAGTCACTACTCATGTATTGTATTCATTTGCAACTCAATGGACAAGGAGACAAATCAATAAAAAAAAGTGAACACTCCAGAACAGAATAAAAGTAGTTTGGGGAAGCAAAACCCCCTTAACCCTTTACCCAATGCAGACAATATCAAAATTTATTATTTGAAATATCATTTTTTTAAATTTTTCAAAAAAATATTTCAACAAAACCATATCATGTGACCCCTCGTTGGAACGAACTCGAGGAGCTCGTTCCAACGAGGGGTCACATGATATGGTTTTGTTGAAATTTTTTGAAAAATAATATTTTTTCAACTGCTGAATTTGCCTATTACGCGGGCGGATGCGGGCGATTAGTTGGGTAAAGGATTAAAATCCTCTTTTGTCATCAGGTCTCCTTTATAGCAGACCTGACGATAGAAGAAGAGTTCCAGATGAGACACCTTGTAGGATTTTGAGAACATCTTAACAATTTCCAAATTTCCAAATCACCTTGACAAAAATCAGATCGAATAATTGGAAGATTTCATATTGAATCAAATCAACTTTTGAAGCTTCACAGGGCCCGACTTTTTTTTTAGAAAAAGTGTCAAAAGTTTTCAAGTTTTAGATGGAAGATGGCAGAGGATTCGCGTGAAAAGAATTGTGTCAGTTTAACTCTCCAACTAACATAGCGGCAGCAAATTACCAATACAAGACTAACATGATCTAAAATATCCTGACATTTTGTCAATAAAATTGTACACATTTATTTATATTTATTTATTTATTGGGGTTTAAGGTCACATACTTATGCACAATTGCTAATCATGACTGTGGCAGTTTTACGGGTGGAGGAAGCTGGAGTACCTGGAGAGAACCACCGAGCAACGACGAGCAGCTGCCAGCTCCCAAACATCGTAAATCTGCACTGCAGCACAGACAGGGTTAGATTGGTTGAAGACATGAGCACCAATGACATGCAGTATGCCTTAGTACACGGCGTCATCGTGCCCCCATGTGGACAATCGGGGTTAAGTGCCTTTCCTAAGGACACAATGTGGGAGTCCGAATTGATCGCTCAGACGGTCACACATCCGAGGACTAACCGGGCTCGACGTTTCTTAACTTTGGTGATCTGTCGAGAATCGGTTACTGCAATGCCACCACACCCCCAAATTGTACAAATATTGTTGTCATTGGAACAGGCTTAATGAGCCAATGGCTTCCTTGTAAGCTTTTATTGGTAAGCATTGTTTATTTTAAAAAAAATTAAGTTGATGTTTTAAGAATTGAAAGCAGTGTTCTATAAACGGTTAACATGTGTTAATCCAAATGGATTCTCCCAAATGTACATGAAATATAAACTGTGGGCCATTCATTTAACAGGACTCCACTGTACTTGTGTTGTAGTTTTGATAATAGTGATACATGTAGATGCAGGTGCTGAAAGTGACCTGAGCTCCAGGAAACATGTACAAAGAGCCAAACAATGAAACCTATTGTTTTCACTGCTGTTTTGAAACCTGAAGAAGGAAACATCAAATACTGTGCCTTTATGTGCAATGTTCAATTGAGAAAAAAAGATATGTTGGCAGTGTTTTTGATCCTTCATTGATGCCAAGAGATTTGAGACATAAATGTCTGCGAGAGAAGAATGCCAAGTCGATTGGAAAACTGTGATCCAAGTGACTAATGCAGTAGGGTAAATATGATAACATGAGAGTGCTTGTTAGCATTTTTGGAATACAGTACTCAACAATTGTGCATCAACATGTAGTTTACTGCAGATCATTGCATGTCGTATTAAACAACTTAATTGGTAAACTTGTTTGGGTGTGGATAAATAGAGAAAAAAGATTGCATGTTCCAAACTGTATTAACTGGGCAAACGATTCACTTATGATTGTTTCATTCTTTCATTGTTTGCTTTTTCAAGAAATATGGCAACAAATTTTGTACAGTGGAAATCTGTTAATTGAATAGCCATTTTACTGATGAAAAATATTCATTGAACAGGAATTTACAATTAACAGGAATTTGGTAATTTTCCTGTATTCTTGGGATAAACTTACATGTACAGAGCTGGAAATGAACAAAACTGATGGGTGCAGTTTTAAGCTCTTGTGAAATCAGAGACGGGAGTAAATTGCACACGTAAAATTTTAGTATATGAATTTTCGAGGGAATACTGTCACCAAAAACCTTTGAACTGTAGTGGTATCTTCCATGCCAGTTCAATGGCAGCAATTAGAAGAGTCCATATTCATTATTTGGGGTAGACCAATCAATATTGTCAACGTGCAGCCTAAATATTGATTGGTCTACCCCACACATTTACAGAACAGCCATTTCATTTAATGACGTTATGGCGTGTCATGTTCCTGGCCAGAAAAGCAGCTGCTCAGGTTCAAGGGATTAAATGTACATGTAAAAGAAATTGCTGAATTATGACAGCAACTTGCCACTGGCCACAGAGTGCTGCTTTCTCAAAATCACACACATTTATATGCTCTCACAGTATATTCGTGCTCTACAGCATTTTTCAACAGGTGCATTTTTTAGAAAACAGAAAACATGGTTACTGACGGGAGCAATTGCACTTGCACCCGTCTCATTTCCAGGACTGCACGTACCATTTATTTTGTTAAAGCTTGTGTGATAGAATTCTTTGAGCACTGTCAATTAAGTTATATTAGATTAAATGTTTATTTTGGACTTGCCTGTACCGAGTCCAGGTAGAGCTATAAATCTGGGAAATTCAGTAGTGGTAGTTGGACAAATTCTGTGGCAGATCACAAGATTTATTCAGATAACCCTTTACCCAACATAATGGCCAAAACCGGCCAGCACTATTCACAAAAATCGCCAATTAATTTTCATTATTTTTTTTTACTTTTTTGTCTCAAAAACAAAGGTTATGACCCCTATTTGGGGTCATAATCTATGTTTTTGACACAAAAAATGAAAAAAATTAGTTATTCAAGAATTTTGTTTGCAAGTGTCGTCTGCTTTTCATGTTAGGTAAAGGGTTAACAGGAGTTCAATGTACTCCATAATGTGTGCAATTAACTGGTCAGATTTGTCCTGACATTTTGGTAAAGTATTTGGTGTCTGAAAGTTACATTGTACTTTAATGGGGTGATTTATTTATTTATTTACTTATTTGAGTTTAATGACACTTTCAACAGCCAGGATCACCTTGTGTCGGACAGTTTTATGAGTGGAGGAAGCCAGAGTGCCCTAAGAGAACCATTGAGCAATGGCAAGCAACTGTCAGACTCCCAAACATACTCACTCCATAAAGCTGCATTAGCATTGGCTGAAGACAAGTGCTCCATCGACGTGTAGTACATCTCAGTACACAGTACCACTCTGCCCCATCATGTGCAACCAGGATTAAGTGCCTTGCCCAAGGACCCAATGCAGTTATCTCTGGTTATGGCCGGGATTGAACACTGAACCATTTGGTTTAAAGTACAATGCTATAACCACTGAGCCACTGCACTCCCAAATATGATTAAGAAAAATCCAATTATTGGGCTCCACTACATGTACAGTTAAAACTAGATGTCCTGTCATGAAATGTGCACAAATAGCATGTGAATCTGCATGTTAATCTACGCGTTAGGACCATAGTAAGGCTATCAAATTCTGTACATATGGCCTGTGCACAAGCAACGTTTTGGCCAATGGACCTCCGGGTAACCCGGAGGTCCATGGTTAGAAACATTGCCTGTGTTTGCTATGAGTAACCAGCAGAACCTGTCATGCTTTGGGTGCCATTCGATATGGCAAATGCACACAATTCCTACGTGCAATTAAGCCTAGTAAGCGCACAATTCGGGACAGGACTTCTAGTTTTAACTGTATATAATTACGCCCACATTTAAGAGATCATACATTCCTTCAACACATGCATTTCCCATTGTTTGGCCCAAAATTATGACAGCCAGTCTAGCTGTGTGCTGCTGTCTAAAATTTTGATAGTGAAGCTCATTTCCTATGTACTTTATTTTGACATGATGTGAGAAAGCCAAAAAACGTGATGTGCATCCTGTACATGTTGACAAGTTGCTTAAAGTTTACTGGAATTGCCCTCAAGTAGTATTCATTTCTTTACTCTCGGGGGACCATATCCATGTGGATACTGTAATACTATAAACCTAGTTTGCCTTGCCTTTTATGCTGAAATGCAGAACCGGGAATTATAATTCCCTTTTTTTGAGAGGGCTTCATGCTCACCTTTCAGCTGTTTGATTACGTCACATAAATTAAATGATTTTCAGGCAATGTTTTTCTTCAGATCAGTGACATTGGGGGTGGGGTGGGTTGGGGGGTACTTTTTATTTTAATTTTTAGTTTGACTTGACAATGTCAAGTATGAGCTATTGGGATGGATTGCGATCATGTCATCCATCTGTACATTCATCCATCTGTCTGACCACAATTCCTTTACCACACCCTACAGGCTACAGCTCCCACCTGATCAGTTCCAAATTTCGATACGTGGCTTTCGAATTTTTCCGAATGTCATTGGGAAACTTGGCCGTCAGTGGCCATCTTAGATTTGGCATATAGATTGTCAACAATTCCATCGGCACACCCAACAGGCCACATCTCTCACCTGATCTTTTTCAAATTTCATTTGTAGCCTAGGTGTGATGTCTTGATGGGAGCTATTGAATTTTTCTGAATTTCGTTGAAAAATATGGCCTCTGGCAGCCATCTTGGATTTGGCATATAAATTGTCTGCAATTTGATTAGCACACCCTACAGGTCACATCTCTCACCTGATCTTTTTCGAATTTCATATGGAGCTTTGGTGTGATATCTGGATGGGAGCTACATGTATCAAATTTTTCTGAATTTCATTAAAAAACATGACCGCCAGTGGCCATCTTGGATTTGACATATAAATTATCAACAATTCTACTAGGACACCCTACCAGCAGCATCCCTCACCCAATCTTTTTCAGATTTCATATGTAGCTCTGGTGTGATGTCTTTTCTGTAGAAACTTGAGTGAATGACTTGGCATTACCGGAACTTGCTATTTAGTTCAGTCCCTTTTTGGACAAGTTGAGCTGCAGCATCATTGACACTTTCATTTCTTGCATACAGGCCTGAAAATAAGCAGTCTGACATTTGCAGAATGAGGTCCCCAGACGGTGAATTTGATGATGCTATCCATACAGTTGTCCAGTTTATCCTCTGGGTACCTCATTCTGTTTAGTTTTGAGACCCTGACTCAGATTGATGTTCACAGACGGTAAATTTAGTGACTCTGCCCTACTGTGCAGGGTAGCATCACTAAATTCACCCTCTGGGGACCTCATTTTGCAGATGACAGATGCTTATTTTCTGACTAGCTTGCAGATAATGAGCATAGATTGATAGTCTTTTCAGATACAGAATATGCAGAAAGTGCATAATTATACAAATCAACTCATTTAATTCCTGAATATGATCATTTTTTACTGCAACAGAACATGTGCCACAACATGCAATCTTTGGGAAAACTTACAGGTTACATTCTACAGTACGTGTTGAGTGTATTATCACCAAATCACCCATGTTGTGGAACCGACCTTGTATAAGCTCTCTAGCTTTCTGTCGAATCCACCATCAACTATGTTGTACTTTGTGTCTCTTGAAAATTTTGAATAAATAAATATTGTTTAAACTAAATCACCCACAGAGTGGACATTCCACTCAAGCTATAATTGCAAATTTGTTGCAAAGCATAACAAGTACAAGAAAAGTTCAAGCCAATGGACCTCCGGGTTGAACCCGGAGGTCCATTGGCTGAAACATTTCTTGTGTTTTTTGTCTGGATGGACAGAATTTGAAAGTTATAGTTTGGGTGATAACTACGCTCTGCTGGTGATTTTGTTACAATCCACTCTCCACGTACTGTAAGTGCCTTAGCAGTTGTTTCTAGGCATGTATTGACTGCCTATTTATTATGGCATGGAAGTTGGAACCAATCTAGCCCTTAAATCTATTTATTTATTTATTTATTGGTGTTTAAGGTCACATACTTATGCACAGTGTCTAATCATGATCATGACAGTTTTATGGGTGGAGGAAGCCGGAGTACCTGGAGAGAATGACGAGCAGCTGCCAGCCCTTAAATAGGTTATTGTCTATGTTTAGATTCACTCATATGGAATTTTTTAGTTCATACTTTCTGTATGATTGAATTTCAAATATTTCATAATGATTCATTTTCTGTGAATCAAAGCTAGAAATGGTTGCTCATTTGACACTTGATTTGATTGACATTTGTCAACCAGACTAAACTTAAAACAAAATTGTTGATCGCCATGAGGTTGCACAGCCCCTCACCATAACCCATGTTAGGCCTAGAAATAGTCCTAACTTGCTCCTCCCATTTCCCTCTATGCATTTAAGAATCTTTGGACTGAAGTGAAGCAGTACATGTGTATTGCAAAGAAAAAGCACAAAATTTTACTAGAATGCTCAAACCATTTTTGTGGTGGTTACATGAACCTAAATGTTATGCGATACATTGTTGGAAAGGGCAATCATACCCCCTTTCCAACACATTGTGACAAGAACCACTCATACTGTATTTATCTGATGTGAATACCCCTTTGGTACTATCAACAAATGACAAGTCAAGTTAGATACCGAATACCAAACTGATACCGTGGTATATCCCCCTAAAAATACTGCAACTGGTACCGAACTCAGAATTCTAATACCGCCCATCTCTTATTGTTGCATGGAGGTAGACGGACAGCAAATTTTAACCCAGTTACAATCTGATTGAAATTCTCTGCACACTTTTGTGATCACAGTACATGTACTGTTTTAGATTAGCTTTAGAATACTTACATTATGTTGTGTCTTATAATTTACAAAAAAGACTTTTGTTGTGAAGTCATGTACAGTGGAACCCTGTTAATTGAATAGCCAGTTTGCCAATGAAAATTATTCAATTAACAGGAGTATTTAATTAACAGGGATTGTGATACTTTCCTGTATTCTATAGATAAACTTAACATTTATTCTATTATATCTTGTTTGACAGAGCTCTATGAGCTCTGTCAAACAAGATATAATAGATTAAATGCCTGTATTGGATGTACTGAGTCCAAATAGGTATATAAACAAAGGAAAACTGGAGATATTTAGGGTAATTTCTCGACAGGTTACAAGATTTTTTATTCAATTAACAGGAGTTTATACTCTATAACCGATATTCAATTAACAGGTCAAATTTGTACTGAAGGTATGGTAAATGGTTTTGTGTTGGGAAATTATATTCAATTAACAGGGTTATTCAGTTAAGAGATATCCAGTTAAGTGGGCTCCACTGTATTGCTAATTTGCTACTGTGCAACAATTTGAGAGCCTTGTTAAAATAAATCAGGAACATGATTGTCCAGAAGCTAAATTGAATGAATGGTTAGCCATATCTGATTCACATAACAAACATATCTGTAGGTTAATGTTATACAGAATTTTGTGATCTATAAAGTCGCAGTCAAGTCACTTGTTTATACATGCAATTACATTGCCTACCTTAGAGGACTACATGGACGTTGTACATGTATCACTCCAGGCACTGTTTAGTCATTACCACATTCTGGTAATAGTGAATAAGAGCTTGTCTAAAAAGACTAAACTACATGTCCATTCTCCTTGAAATTGAATGGTGCTGGTTTACTTTGGTAGACATGTTTGTTTGTTTTTCACAACAGTTTAATGACCTTTTCAACAACCAGGGTCACATCATGTTGAACACTTTCAAGGGGGGGGGGGGGGAGCCAGAATACATGCTGGGAACCACAGAACAATGGCAAGCAACTGTCAGACTCTCAAACTTACCCCGCATAAGCAAAGTTAGCAACAGCTGAAGGCAAATTTACCATCGACGTGCACTATGTCTTAGTACACAGGGCCACCATACCACCATGTACACTGTCAGGATTAAGTGTCTAGCCCAAGGACACAACATACATGTAGTACCACTGGCCAGAATTGAACCTTTGGTTTGAAGTCCAATGCTCTAACCACCGAGCCACTGTGCTCCCGTTTACTGGTTTAATAGGATTGGGCAATCAATGCCTGGAGGGAAAGTTGTCTAAACATCTAAAGTGGGCAGTATAATATATGATTCTGGAATGTCGGAACTTGACTCTACACAGTCAATTAACTCCTTGCATGGTGCTGGCTGATATTCCTGTCGATCGAGGACAGAATTTCTCTTGCTACTGAAATAAGGTTAAATTGGATTCATTTAATCAAATTTTCCTCCAGTAAATTGAATGGATGTTTTCATCAATGATTTCTCGAGTTAAATTTTGATGAATTTTTCTTCAAATCTAGTCATGGCTGCTTTACAGCAGCCATGACTAGATTTGATGGAAAATATCTTGAAAATACTCAGCAGGTTAAGAGTTAAGCTGTGAGAGGAGCACATGCATTTTTTTTAATACATGTATATTATATTGAAATTAATGACACATGTGGAGATCGTATGAAAAATGTATGTTAACCCTTTACCTAATGAATCGGCCACAGCTGCCTGCATAATATACAAATTCAGCAGTAAAAAAAAAAATTTACAAAAATTTCAACAAAATCATATCATATGACCCCTCACTGGAACGAGTTCATCCCAATGATGGGGTCTGATGATATGGTTTTGTTGAAATATTTGAAAAATTTAAAAAAATAATGTTTAAAATAATAAATTTTGATGTTGTCTACATAAAGGGTTAATCAGGATCCTCTCTGAGAATATTTTAAACTATTTTCAAGACAATTGTGATGTTTTGTTTTTTTCAACTGTTGTTTATTGAAGGTATTCCAGATTTCTCCAGTGTTAAATTGTCTAACATGATATGTGAATCTGACTTCGATGGAGGACTTGCCTTCAACTAGTGCTATGCATGGAGTTGCATGTAGTACGTTGGGGAGTCTGACAGTTGCTTGCCCATGCTTGGTGGTTCTTTCCAGGTACTCCAGCTGCTTCTACCTGTAAAACTGTCCAGAAAATGTGAAACTGAATGTTGAAAGTGCTGTAAAACCACAGCAGATTTCTGTTCAATATTGTCTGCATTAAGGGGTTGTTGTTTAACTGCCATCACTTTAACCAATTTTGATGTAACAAATTATATTTGATTTTCATGACTTTTTCCTGCAGTTGTTTGACAGCATCAGAGTTTTTGAAGGTGATATATGCACTAGTTTGCTGGCATCAATTTGTGTAGACAAAGGCATTTGCCTTTTTTACTTGGTCGCAACAGGTTTTCTTTGAGTGTTGTTCTGTGTTAATTGGCTCAGTACTGTTTGAAGTAGCTCATTCACATTAATAGAACAGTTGTCAAAACAAATTCCTAACGTACAACCTATATTCTTTGAGCTAGCCGTTTTTTGTGTGTTTTTAGTATTTCAAATAAGCAGTTTCCTTTGCCATGGTAAATTAAAAAAACTGTCTAGCTTGACACTTTCCAAGCCTTGCATTTTGTTGAGGCTGAAATGCCTTGAGTTCATCCCCCAAAATATTTTTCAGAGCCCTACAGTAGGTCACAAGAAAATAATTTACCATTATATTCAATGAAAACAGACCTCATTTACATTTAACTTAGGCCCCAAAGTACATTCTACAAGGCCTATTTGTAGGCCCAACATTGTTGTGCAGTAATAGTAGTAATAATTCTCCATATACTCTCCCCTGCATTTCAGTACACCTACAGGAAACAAACAATAACACTGATATAGGATACCTGGCGATACGACAGTGGAACTTTTATTTACACCTGTGTACATCACACCATCTAGTATTCTAATGGCTCTGCAGCCAGAAATGTTCATTCATTTCTTTCAAATCACTCTTCCACTTTGAAGGTGTTATCATCTCCTGAACACTTTTTTTCAGGCTTCCATAGTGTAAACCAACTTCGTCATCTGTAAATATACAAAAACAAAAATTAATATGGCTGTTCGCGTCTTGCCGTATTGCCCCAAGATGACTAACATTTACGTCACCAACCCATTGGCGCTTGAATTATATCCCTTTATTTCCACAGTTATGCCCCTTGATGTCCATATTCCAACCTACTGAAATGCATATACCCACCATGGAGAAAATAATTTCCGTCTATATCGTTCCTCAACCGACATAAATAATATTAATGATAAGTACGATATAATAATATCCTAAGAACTTATGGAAAAACACTAGATTCCAGTCATCGTTTTTGCTTTTTGATGGTATGCAGTATAGTCTAGTGGTTCATGTATTGTACTTTTGCTTACCAGACCTGGTTGTCAAGGGTTTGATTCCTGTTGGAAGATCAGACACCAACCAATCATTGAATACCAAAATCATCTGTATTTTCAAATTTTCCTACTTTTGCTATTTATAAGGCCTTGTTGAGGCTTGATAGCAGTTGAAGTGTTCATTTTTATGTAAGAAGTTTCTGATTGTCTTGGGCCTGTGCATTTGTCCCAAATTTTTCCCACTAGACTACATGTACAGACAGTATTTGTCCAGTTGCTAAGCAGTGATTTCTAGTCAAGCCTTGGCTGCCTTAACAGGCAGCCAAGACTTGACTAGAACTTACTGCCCAGGGGATTTGTCTGTCTATTGTCAGCAGAACCTCCTAATGATGGTATGCTAAGGGCACATTCTCTGACATCACAAAAACCTCAAAATACCTTTAAAGGTTAACGTGTGTTTGTAACAAGTCATAAAATTACTGTAGATATGATTTATTTTTGCAAAAAGAATGTCATTGAGTGGCATTTGTGGCACTGTGGTAGAACCTTACAAGAACAACTTATTTTTATTTTCCTGGTGTGAATTCCCATTTGGTTCTATCAGTAAATCCCTGTCAAGTCAGATGCTGAATATCTAAATAATACAGGGGTACTCTCCCCTAAAAATACCGAAAAACCGATACTGAACCAGGCCTGTGAGTTTTCCTCTTTCAGAGGATTTCCTCTTTTTTTATGGCTAGAGTTTTCCACATTAAAATCAAGAATTTAGCTAATTACATCAACAGAGCTCTTTGGGTTCTGTTGAACAAGATGCAATTAGTTAAATTGTTAATCAGCGCCCTGAATAATGGTATTGGAGGAGAATAACTTTAAAGTACTAGAATTAAATGAATGAGTGATTCTGTGTTATCTCAAAGTAATGCATCCTTATATTTTCTGTTGGGAAATTTATTAAATTTATTCAGGTCTGATAGTCATGCCATTATGTAGGCATATTTTGGTACCATAAACATACTGGACCTGTACATACATATGAAATTTACCCCTTAAGAGTCTTTGATACAGAAGGATATTACATGTGAATGTCCATCAACCCTGAGGATTAATTTAAAAAATTACAATTTCCTCTTTTTTTGCATGTGACTGCTCACATCCTTGTGAACTCAGAATTCCAATATTGCCGATCTCTACCAAAAACACACATAAACACATCCACCCATTTATTTCAGTTCTGTCATCACTGTCCTGGACTACTGTGGGAATGGAACCTCAATGTTTCTTTGGCAGGAGAACAAGGTTTGTGACAGCTATCACTTGCTTTCAGTGGAAAGATCAGTATTGTACAAATGAAACGTTATAAATTCATGATACCTTTACATTTAGCACTGTAAAAGTCAATGAATTTGGTTCATTGTCACTAATGTAGACTTAAATATGTTATATAAATACTACAATGTGGTCGATTATTTTTTTTTTCATTAAGTCTAAATTTACACCGAAGGGAATCTGATGAATGCCTTTCATCTATATGATGGTGGAGTATTCGAAAAGCCAGTCTATGTTTTCTCTTCCTCTAACAAATTCATAGATGGGTGGTATAATGTGTTTTCTTAAAGATTCCTCAGACATCTGCCTCTCCATCCTTCAGGCCACCTGTATGCATGTATCTATAATAAAAATATACACACTCCCACATCCAAAATGGTCTTGTAGTACTGTATTCACAAAAGATGTCTTTTTTCTTGTTGCCATCACAATCTGGGCATGACACAGTTACACCAGTGGGATGAGATTTCATAAATAAAATATTACAAAATAAAAATCGAATCAAGAAAAACAAATGGAAATAGCATGTAACATTAAATGTTCTGTTATTTCTTTTTCATCAGTTGAGATTTTTGTGGGAAAGAAAGTTCACAGAGAATTTTGACCAGACTGCAATCCGGTAGAAATTCTCTTCTTTTGAAATCACAGATCTGTGCAGTACAAGTATGTGGATATTGTGCAGCCCTGGTAATTCACCCTCAGAAAGAAGCAGTGCCGAGGAAAATGCCAAGGAAACGAAAAATATCCACAGCAAAAATACTGCTGAGGATGGCTTCTTCAGAAAGCCTTGTGGTGGCAGAAATTGCACAACTTCCAGGTTAAACAAGAAATCAAACCATGGGTGTTGCACTATGCTGTATTGCTAATCTTACAATTTACAGTACAAGTTCAGCATAATCACCAGAAACTATGTGTTCTACTTCTTCTATGCTGATAACACCAGAATCTGACATCAGTTTCTGGAAAGCTCTAATAGAGCTTTCTAGAAACTGATGTCAGATTCTGGTGTTATCAACATCGAAAGAGTGAGATACTTATGCTGCATCATATTTTCACTCATACTATACATAATGAAAAAGTTGCATGCTTACTTTCAAGATTTTTTCTCCGCATTCACACGGTTCATGAGATTGACATGATCTAATTGAGTGAAAGAGTCTGCACATTGATTGTGATTATATACACATGTATCTCGAACTACTTTCACCTGTTAAAGTTACTTGAAAGACGTTTTCACTTCACCACACACTACAAAAACATGGCAATTGAGACGATGCCCTGCCCCCTGATTTTACACAATCGAACAGGCTTCACAGCAATTGCAGTAGAAGCACCAGTTTTCCACAGCAATTTTTTTGCCGAGGAAACAAGGATGAATTACCAGGACTGGATAGTGGATTACTAAAACAAAACAACGAGGGTTGAGTATGGGGGATGGCAGTTAACAACCTAAGTTGAAGTTTTTCAGGTGTTTCATGTGCAGATGCAAATGAAATATATAGGAAAAACACCCAGCGAGGGTTGTTGATTCCTGTCCCTTGTACTCAACCAAATTATATTCTGTATTTATATCAAGGTTAACCCTTTACCCAACATACGGAATATCAAAATTTATTATTTTATATTGTTTTTTTAAAAATGTTTCCAAAAATCCCCCCTGCTGGACTTTCTTTTCTCTTTTTCTTAAATGTGATGGCTCATCAATGATTCCTAGTCATCTTGGCTGTCATTTTGGCATCTAGGACATTAGAAAACACTGCCAAGTTGATATGATGCTTCATTGCCTAGGAATTATTATGCCCGACCTCTGGAGGAGGTTTCGGATATCATATAGTTGAGGGCTCCATTTGTACTTCCACACAATTATATTGCATTATAACCAGGCCTGAAAATAAGCATGAGGTCCCCAGAGGGTGAATTGGTGATGCTACCCTGCACAGCAGGGTAGCATTACTAAATTTACCATCTGTTAACCTCAATCTGAATCAAGATCTCAAGCCTAAACAGAGAGGCACCCAGCGGATAAATTGGCCTAGTGTATGGTATTATAAATATCAGCAAATTCACCCTCTGGGGACCTGATTCTGCAAATTACAGATTGCGTATTTCGAGGCTTGAAATTTATAAATCGAGCATCGTGTATCAGATTTTGATGAGCTTGTTCCAATGAGGGGCCATGATATGGTTTTGTTGAAACTTTTTGAACAAAAAAAATTTCAGTTGCTCAATTTGAAAATTATGTGGGTGGATTCAGCCAGTTCATTCCTTCACCCTTTACCCAACGCAGACGATATCAAAATTTATTATTTTAAATATCATTTTTAAAATTTTTTCAAAAAATTTGAACAAAACTATATCATGTGACCCCTCTTTGGAACGAGCTTCACAAGGTCATTCCAAAGAGGGGTCACATGATATGGTTTTGATCAAAGTTTTTGAAAAATAATATTTTTTCAGCTGCTGAATTTGCATATTACGCAGGCGGATGCAGGCGATTCATTGGGAAAAGGGTTAAAGGCTTTAAAGCTCATTCCAATGAGGAGTCACTTGATATGGTTTTGTTGAAACTTTTTGAGAAAAAAAAAATATACAACTGGTCAATTTGAAAATTATGCTAGCCGATTCGTTAAGTAAAGGGTTGATCATTGTCATTTTAATAGCTACAGTTTTTGTCACTGTGCGTCTCACTGCTGCCACTTTTTTGTACCTTGAACATCCATTTTCATTAATGCTGTAATTTTGCAATCTCACTGATGGAAGAATTATTCTGTGAAGCTTCTAATTATTAGAATCTATAAGAATCTTGACCTGGAAAAATAATTTCCCAGCTGATTGAAGCACTGCTTTGATTTTCCTGCTGGTAAATTCACAACTTCCATCTGCCAATGTTTCTGCAACATCCAGCACAGGTATTTGCAAGTCAAAAGATATCCTTGTAATTATGTAATGTAATGATAAACACAAGTGAACCCAATATTCTTTGAAAGTGATATCTGAGTGATTATGTTGGATTTTCAGATTCAGTCCTGAAATCAACAAACATTATGTTACACACTTTGAAAATTAACAGGCAATTACCCAGCCAGGAATATACAGTAATAGCCAATTTCTGTGTATTTCTTCGATCAATGTTTTTATCCAAACTTTTACACGTGGATTAGTCTAATTTGGGCAAAACACCAATTACAGATCCACCGATGACCTGGCGGGAGAGAAAAGTGCCAGTACAGTGGAGCCCACTTAATTGGATATCTCTTAACTGAATAACCCTGTTAATTGAATATAAATTCACAACACAAAACCATTTACCATACGTCCAGTACAAATTTGAACTGTTAATTGAATATAGGTTATAGAGTAAACTCCTGTTAATTGAATAAAAAATCTTGCAACCTGTCGAGAAATTACCCAGACTCTGCCCAGTTTTCTTTGTTTATAGGCCTGTTTAGATGCAGTACATCCAATACAGGCATTTAATCTGTTATATCTTGTTTGACAGAGCTCATGGAGCTCTGTCAAACAAGATATAATAGAATAAATGCTAAGTTTATCTCTATAATACAGGAAAGTGACATAATCCCTGTTAATTGAATATTCCTGTTAATTGAATAATTTTCATTGGCAAAATGGTTATTCAGTTAACAGGGTTCCACTGTATTTTTGCCTTTGCAGATTCTCTTTCATACACTTTTCAGGTTTTTCCCCCTCAGAATCATAGATCACCAGGCCTGCCATTCTTTCAGGACTGCTGCACACCTACTGCAAAAATTGAAGAGGGCAATTTTTTGCTCTCCTTCATTTTCTGGAATGCCTGACCTGTTTGGGACTTCCTTTAATATCTATTATCATTTGTCAGTGTTGCATTGATTTGCATTAATTCACGACCCATTCTGTGTCACATTTCGTGATAAGCTTAGCATTCATTCTTTTATATCTTGTTGGACAGAGCTCATGAAGATCTATCAAACACGATATGAACACAATAAAAAAAATGATTAAAATAAAAGCCTCCCTCTCTCATTGATTTGAAAAATTAAATGCTGGAGAACCAAATGTATTTTTGTATTTGGCCTTATCTTTGAATTGAAATTATTTTTTAGTCTTTTAGGATTTGTCTTGTTACAATTTATGGGAGAGTGCTTATGCACTCTCTCATAAATTGTAACAAGGCAAAGATATGGGAACAAATTTTGATGACCCAAAATAATTTAGCACTCCACCAGTTAAGGATTATCCTCGGAAGTTCAGAGTACTACCTTTGAAGGCTACTGTTGACAGATTGTATTTCCTCAGGAGTGGAGAGGAAAATATATATGTTACTTCAATTAAGTTAAAAGTCTGCTGAAAACATTAGCAGTTCAATGTTTTCTTCAGCTTACATTCATTTACCAACTGTCCATTAGTTTACACAGTGAAGAAACAGGAAATGTACATTGCGGGGTAACATTCATGGTGCAAGCTGTTGGCAAAATGTCAGCTTGCATCCAGTGTAACGAATTGTTATGGCAGATTTAGTAATGAAAACAGCCTTTATAGGATCACTCAGTCCTAAACATATCTTGGATATAGGATATATTATATGTTGGTGTAACCCTTCTGGTTAGGCAAGATAATACAAGGATTACTGGCCATCATACATGTATTGTACAGAATCTGACAAATTACATTGCACACTCAGGCATTTAAATTACCCCCAAATAGCACAGATAAATGATGTGCCCAAATTATGGAATTGTGCCCAAATTATGCCGTGTTTAAAAAATGTTTTGCAGTGTTTTGGCAATATATAGTTTGCTCAGGTTTGCCTGATACATGCAATATAGCTTAACCCTTTACCTAACAAATCGCCTGCATCCGTCCAGGTAATTTGTAAATTGAGCAGTTAAAAAAAATTAATTTTTCAAAATATTTCTACAAAACAATATCATGTGACGCCTCATTGGAACGAGCTCATCCAGCTCGTTCCAGTGAGGGGTCACATGATATGGTTTTGTTGAAATTGTTTTGAAAAATTTTTAAAATAGTAATTAAAATAATAAATTTTGATATTCTCCACATTGGGTAAAGGGTTAACTGGTTGAGGGCTAGAAGCCACTAGCAGGGTTTTGAGAAAAATGAGCGTACCAGAGTAAAAAGCCTACATTTTCCTGGCTCATGTTTCATATTTAGCCAAACGCAAATAATATTTTGTTTATGTAAATTTGTTTTATTATACAAATTATTGGAGTGCCTTCAGGCACTCTCCAGTAATTTGCAATAAAACAAATTTCAAATAAGAATTTAAGGTCACCCAAAATAATCTAGCCCTCAACCATTTAAGGCATACCTGTTGAATAAACAATCTTAACACAATTAGTTTTAAAAAAAAACACAGAAATTGTCTTTGAAAAGCAAGCTGTATCCGACACTGTCAATGCACATTGTTTTTTCCTTGACAAACTCTAAATGAGAATGTACTCTTATCTTGAGATATGCTGTATTCATATTTGAGGCATTTCCTTTTAAAATTCAGGTGTAATTTGCATATAAAGTGGATTTTGGCTTCACACTGGAAAACTAAGCATTTCCTTCTCAGGAAAACTGTACCTTTATAGAGGAGAACCAATAATAATCCTTTGGGGAGTCAGAATGAAATGTGTTCAGATTTGTTCAAATCAAGTCCCATAATTCATGTTGGCCTGCCCATGGGACCCACAATATTAAGTTCCTGCAATTTATGGAATATTCTTCAAAAATCTGCTTCTCATCTACCAGTTACATTTTTTTGATAGTTGTATACAGCATCCTATCATATGAGGTGGAGCAGGGTGGGAGGCAGATTCTAATGTATATGTATATATTTGCAAAAATTTGCATCTTTGCCTTAAAAAAAAGGACCTATGACCCAGTGAAGGTGTGACCCTGAATTTTTTGCTTCTTTTTCAGATCCACCAGTCAGAATCTTTTGTTATGCATCCTTATGGAAAGAGGGGGGGGGGGGGGTCAGATTCAAATTTGTTCAAATCAAGTATCTGGGCTCCTTATCAGAAGCCAAATTTTAACTTGGTGCGATATGGAGAAAATTATTTTAAAATCTTCTCATTCAGATTCACCTGTCAGAATCTCTTGATGTTTGATATACATGTACAGCATCCTTGTGCTGGTCTGATTCAGGTTTATTCAAACTAGTCTTTAGGTTCATATTTTGGCTCCTTTTGGAAGCCCAAATTTGAACTTGGTGCAATATGAGGAAAATGTTTTAAAAACTTCTATTTCAAATCACCATGCAGAATCTTTTGATATTTGGTATACAGCAGTATCCTTAGTGGGATCAGATTCAAGTTTATCCAAATCAAATTCTTTACCGAACAGCCCTTTTGTTCTTTTTTGCCTTTTCAACTTTATTACTCTATAACTTTCTGTTCATATGAAGTATTTGTAATAATACAGTTCCCTTGTGGGAACTGTGAGATGTTTGGTAGTGCTTGTTCTCTCAAGCCACTGCCTAAATCAGTGAAAAAAAAATCCAAAAGTAAATAGTATAAGCAACTAATTATTTAAAAAAAACAAAAAAAAAAAACATTTAGCTTTTACCTTACGAATCGGCTGCATCCGCCCACGTAATTTACAAATTTAGCAGTTGAAAAAAAACAAAAATTCTCAAAAAGATTTCCACAAAACTATATCATGTGACCCCCTCACTGGAACAAGCTTATCAAACTCGTTCCAATGAGGGGTCATATGTTGTGGACATTTTTTTGAAAAATCAGAAAAAACAATAATTAAATTAATCAGTTTTGATATTCTGAGCGTTGGGTAAAGGGTGAAAGCTCTTTGTAATAGAATTGATTGGCTTTTGTCAGGTGAGTGCTTCAGGCTCCTTGAGGCCTCTTGTGTTAGATAAAGCGTTATAAAAGAATGTAGAGTGTTCTAATTTAGTCCCACATTTCTCATGGTGATCATCAACCAACACTGAATGTGCAGCACTTAATGAATGAAGATTTTTATCATAATATATTTTTTTATTTATAGGAGAAAAAATTCCTCTTCATCATTATCATTAGTGAAAGAAACTTCACTTTCTTGTAAATTAGTCACGCTTCTCTGAAGATCAGAGACTTGTGAGTCGTTGTTGTTCCCAGCTAGAACTTTATGCAAAGGATAAATATGTGCATTGTAGGAAGAAAAGTAATCAAGTCTGGGAATTCTAATTGGTGAATGGAATGATAAGAGAATGTGTGTCAGAAAAATCAAGTGATCTCTTCACACTTTCATATTACCCTGTGAGTGCAACAAGGTACCATTTGCAATGCTTTAGCATTGCAAATGGTGCTTTGTTGCACTCAAAGTACAATGTTATTATTACACACCCAAAACTGTATTTCTCACGACCACATGGATTTTAGGGGCATGCAGTAATTTTAACCAGAAAGCTCTAGTGCGATCCGATAAAAAGTACCCTTCGCGTGCTCAAGTTCTCTTGTTAGACTGGTTCTTAGTGTTTGGAGCGTTTAATGGAAAATAACCAATGAGAGCCATCAGCTATATTTATCTATCAGAATGACCGATTCTCGTTATAAAATGTATGATGCACAGCTTTCTAAAAACTACTGATAATCATCATAAATACATGATCTGTGCCATGAAAATGAACCTGTCAAAATCCAACTTTGCATTCATTATTGAAAACCGAGGAAAACTTAATTAATTTTGAGCAAAAAAGTTCAAATGGGTTCGATACTGGCACCGAGCACTAGAACAGTTCCTTACTATAGAATCCTGTAAAGTTGTTACCCTCAGCACTGTGTGCTGTCGATACGAGGCTATTTTTTTTCTACTTTTGGCAAATATCATGACAGTGGGCAGAGCATTTTCATGGACTACAAGGGCAAATTGGAGGTAAGAACCTGTTTTGTGATTTGAAACAAAAATTCAAGGCTGTTTCATTGGTCAGCCCCCCCCCCCCCCCATCACTCAGAAAAGTACCGGTACCCCAGAAGCCTATCATTGGCCATGTTGTATCAGTCCTCTTTAAAACTATTTACTAAATGCAAATTCAAAATAATTCTAAATTTAAGATTGACTTGTAAGCGATAGGACCAGACATATAAAAAATTATTTTTGTTTTGAACCAGATACAATGACAAAAATATTGATAAAAGTTAGAACAGTTAAGATAAGAACTTGGTGAAATATACTTGTACAAAATAATGAAAATTTCAATCAATCTTTAACCCTTTACCCAACGAATCGGCCGCATCCGCCCGCGTAATATGCAAATTCAGCAGTTGAATAAATATTATTTTTCAAACAATTTCAACAAAACCATATCATGTGACCCCTCGTTGGAACGAGCTCGTTGAGCTCGTTCCAACGAGGGGTCACATGATATGGTTTTGTTGAAATTTTTTGTAAAATTTGAAAAAATGATATTTATAATAATAAATTTTGATATCGTCTGCGTTGGGTAAAGGGTTAAAAATATCAACAAAAATAAGTTGGAGCTTACTTGTGAGAACAACCCCACGGTCCACACCCCCTTTATTTCTCTTCCAGCCTCTGACAGACTTTGGATGCTCATTTCGAGAGGTTTGGAGAAAATTGCTGTCTGTTAATTACTAGTATGGATGGGGTGGGGAGGTTGTAAGGGTGTATAATTATGGAGACAACAAAATACTGTTAGAGGGTGGGGGCTGGAAATAAGTTGCAGAAAAGGGTTAAAAAAATGTCTGCCTTTGAGACACCCACCACTCCTTTTTTTTTGCAAATCAAATAAGTCAGAATAAGTCCCGAGTAAGTCTAAGGTAATATATTCCCTGAGATCCCAGTCTGTACCAAGATTATTTAGCAATTCTACTAAATAGAAACACACACTTTATTCCTCATTTTGGAGCTACTAGAGTTAGCAAAAAGTCACCTTCCCCATTTCTGTGGTATTCACATGTGACATGAGGGTCACTCTCTGAATGTCTGTTGGGGTGATGAAGGTTATTTATTGATAGTGCATAGTTGTCATCTTTGTTCACTAATCACTTGGCCTCTTCAGCTAAGAAAGAATGTTCATTTTATGTCAACTAAGCCTGGGGGTGGGGGAGGGGCGTGAGGTAGTTGATTTTGTTCTATTGTTTTATACCAGTGGCATCAGGTAGTGTTATCTTTCTGAAATTATTTGGACTATTTTATCCTTCAATTAACATGAAATAGTAGCCCATGCCTGTATATCCAAAAAGCATTATTGCAAACTAAATCAGACTGATTAAATTACAATTTCACGTAGTTTCAAATTGACATATAAAAATACTTTCCATGTATTTCAATTTGTCTAATGCGAATTTGCAAACAACTTCTCTATAACCATGTGGACAGCATTAGTGGCAGTACCAGCATCAAATTTTTATATGGATTTGGGCTTATGATATTTTATGTGTTTTAAATGGCCTGGTTGGACATATAATGGGTAATAAATGGCTAAACAAACAAAGAACTTAGTGATTTCTTATCAACCTACCGAAATTGTTTACAACAGGCTTGCACTACAGTGGAAGAACCTAACTCGGATAAAATACTCTCTATTTTAATCTTTCCCAAGATTTGGGAAAGAAAAGTGGTGTAAAAACACCACGAAAAAATAAGCCAAAACTGGGCCGACAGCCATCGGCGCACACCCAGTATGGGACGCTCTTCCATAGTACAAATCCATGACTTCCGTCACAGTGCGCAATGCATCAATACGTCATTCTTTTTCTATCCGAAGCACGAGCAGGATGTGTTTCCGCCATATGCATTATGAAACAGTGATAATTCAACTCGTGAATAATGGTTTTCCTGTGACTGGAATTATGGATCTGAAGATCGTATAATAACAGGACTGTGTTTTATATATTCTCGTTTATATTTTCAACCACATTCTCATTGTTTATTAATTACTATTCCGTTTTCGCGAATGTTTTGCGACATCATGTCATCGCGATTCGACAATGAATTTTTTTCGGTTGATAAAATTTTTTATTGGAGTAGGTGTCGGCCGTCTGGGTTCTGCCACCTTCTCTCGTAGTTGAGGGTGTTCTACTTTCTGTTTCTGGTGAGTTCACCTTTTTCTTCTACTGCTCTCACCTCTGTTCTTTCCAGTACGGTGCCTTTAGGGCAATTCCTTTTGCCCTCGCCACTGGTGCGTTCTCGTGTCCGTTTCGTCCGCACACGCGGGTGGTGTGGAATGCAGTCGTTTCGGGAGCCTCCCGACTCGACCACATCTGATGTGAGTTTGCCCCCTCCGTGGGGTATGTGCAGCTCCGGGGGGTGGTGAACACTTTCGTTTCGGGTCGCCCGATTCGACCACGTCTGATGAGAATTGATCCTCCTCCGTGGGGGATGGGCAGCTCCTCCCGCACCAGTGGGGGGTGGGGACCGCTTTTGTTTCGGGGCTTCGGGGGGCGGGGGGGGGGGCACTGTCGTTTCGGGGCCCCCCGACTCGACCACGTCTGGTGTGAGTTTGACCCCCCCTCTGTGGGGGATGTGCAGCTCCTCCCGCTCCCGTGGGGGGTGGTAAACACTTTCGTTTCGGGTCGCCCGATTCGACCACGTCTGATGAGAATTGATCCTCCTCCGTGGGGGATGTGCAGCTCCTCCCGCACCAGCGGGGGGTGGGGACCACTTTCGTTTCGGGGCTTCCCAATTCGACCATGTCTGGTGAGAGTTATTCCCCCTCCGTGGGGAATGTGCAGTGTTTTACCATGGTGGATACTGCGGGAGCTGTTGGTTTTCTGGTGTAGAGATGCCTGGTTCCGGGACTATGCGCCCTCTCCAGTCGACATCTGAGGCTATCACTAGGGTTGTGACTCCTCCTTTGGAGGCCAAGCTTGGTGGCTCTCTCCGCTTTTCCGCCAGTTCCAACAGCTCCAGTCGTATCTGCTGCTACTGCTGTTCCGTCTACAACGTCATTGGGCACCGTTTTTAGCCGGCCTCGGCTTCTCCCTGCCGGGGTCTGCAGGGATGTCTGTTGTGTGGTTGTGGGGTTTCGGCCTCAGCCTTCCCAGACTTCCACTCGGCGAAGTCAAATGGGGCTGCCGACTGAACCCCATACTGTGTCCTCTCAGCCATTGAGCACAGTAGTTTTATACCTGCAGTGGTCTGCTGCGGTGTCTGGTTGTGTAGACGTGGGGGTATCGGCCTCAGCCTTCTCTGACTTCAACTCGGCGAAGTTGGAAGTGGCTGCCGGCCAGACCCTCTCCTGTGGTCTCTGCGCCGTCGAACACCACAGTTGTCATTGGATTCGGTTGTTCTTAGTGGCGTTTCCGTCCCTCATTCTGGCCACACGACCAGTTTTGGGGGTCCGTCTTTTGTGCAGCCTGGACCTTCTGCCCTGCAGAGGTCAGCGGTGACTCTCATGAGTTCCTGCTATGTTGATCCTCGGGGTGCGTCACACCCCTATACACGTCTGGCTTCAGACGTTTTCGGCTGCCGCCCGTCATCCCACGTCAGGTCTTTTGGAGGATCGTGACCCTTCGCTGGTTCAGAGGGTCAGCGGTGAAGCCACTTTGCCAGTTCGTTCCCCTGTCGAACCGGCCAGTACAGGCAGTGAGCTTAGGGAGGCCCTCTCCTTACTCACTCAGGTTCTGTCAACGAGCCTTCCTGTTGCTTCCAGCGAGGCAGCGAGTGGTTTCCAGGCGCTTTCTGATCCCCTGGTGTTCTGACACCATGGGAGGCATCGGCTGGTTTGTGTCTTCCGACTCAGGGGAAGAGTCAGACATGCTTGATGTCGAGAGCCAGCAGTCTTCGGACTTGGGGGCAGCTCTTGATTTCGTGTTTGGGTTCCTTCCGGATCTCAAACCATCTAACCAGTTGACAGTGTCAGCCAGGCCGCGATCATCGGTCGTGCGCCTACAGTCTATGGAGCAACCTGCTTCTGGACGTCTTCGACCGTGCCCTTCGGTACAGTTGGTTGAAGCATTTTCAGCCTTGGACTCCAAGCTAAGTTCCAAGGCTATGAAGGCTCCGTTCTTCACCAGGGTTGACACCTTTTTGCCTCTGGCGCGTTATCGTTCCTACGATTCCGCCAATCCGTCGGCCTACCAGACTTTGACGGTTTTGGATCAGGACTCCAATTCCATCGGGCTTTCCAAGTCCAAGTCTGCCGTCATTCCGATGACAACTCTGGAGTCCACATTGGGCTTATTGAGAGAGATGCTTGGTATGCTTTCTCTCTCCGATCACGTCGTCTCAGCTTTTGCTGCTTATCTGCCTTCAGATAAGATTGACGAGGTACAGGCTCTTTTGCGTGTGCTGTCCAAGGCGCTCATGCATCTTACTCACACGCATGCCTGTAACACGGCTAATCTGGAATTAGTTCGAAGGGACTCTGTGCGGGACACAGGCCGATCCCTTCCTGAGGAGCAGTACGCTGCTCTTCGATCTGCTTTTTTGACAGGTCCGCAACTTTTCCATGATTCTGTGTTGGCGGTCCGGGATGACGTCCTACATCATTCCAACGATCAGCTGCTGTTTCTTCAGCTTGATCAGCCTTCTAGGGTAGACATGGGCCGTTCCAAGCCTAACAAGTATCCTCTGCTTCCTCTGCGAAGCAAAAGGGGCTGATCCTTCTGCCACCGCTTCTGCTTCTTACTCAAGGGGTAAGGGTAAGCGTCGGCAGTCTTGAGGGAACTCCCAGGATTCTTCATTCAGTGGAGGTGTTTTCTCCTCTCGCGAGCCTCGTCGGGGTTCGCAATGAAGGTCCTCACCTCGACTCGTCCCAGGTTGGAGGAAGGTTAGCAGAGTTCGCAGACCGTGGGCCACCATCACATCCGATCCTTGGATGTTAGATGTTGTTTGGTCTGGGCTGCGAATATCCTTCCGACGGCACTCCACTCTGTCCGGGGTGCCTTTTCCAACCACAGTTCCTTCAGACATTTTACGTCGGGAACTTTTGTCCACGGAGATAGACAATCTCCTGACAACAGGGGCGATTGAGGTCATCAAGAACATAAGGTCAGTGGGTTTCTATTCCCGCCTGTTCTTGGTGCCGAAGAAGGACGGCCGACTCCGACCGGTTCTCGATCTGAGTTTCCTGAACCAGTCTATCATTGCTCCCAAGTTCAGCATGGAGACATTCAGGTCGGTCCTCCGTTCAATTCACCAGGGAGTTTTCGCTTCCAGCTTCGACCTGCGAGACGCTTACTTTCACGTTCCGATTCATTGGGCGCCACGGAAGTATCTCAGGTTCATTTTTCTGGGGTGAGTTTACCAGTTCAAGGCCATGCCTTTTGGCCTCAACCTGGTTCCTTGGTCCTTCACCAGACTGATGTCGCATGTGATAGCTTTCCATCGCACACAGTCCAGGGTGACTACTTCAGTATATCTGGACGATATCCTCCAGGGGCATTCCAATGCTGCCTTCCTGGAGTCGGATGTCGCCACTCTGTTGAGCTTGCTCACGTCGCTACGTTTCAGAGTCAACGAGGAGAAGTCGGACCTGGTCCCTTCTCAGTCGTTTTATCATCTGGGGATGGCTTTCCGCACACAATTCATTTTGGTGGCGGTTCCCCAGGCCAAGGCTGTGATTCTCTCAGCTTTTGCTCTGACTCTGTCCCAGTCCACATCTACGACAGCTCGGAGTTTTCTCCGGCTATTCGGTCTCTGCTGTTCGGTGACGGATCTCATTCCTCTAGGTCGGCTGCATGTCAGACCTCCCCAATACTTTCTGCTCAGTCGTTGGAGGCCGAATGTAGATTTTCTGGATCTGGTGCTTCAGTTTCCAGACTATCTTTATCCTCACCTTCTCCTCTAGGCGGATGTCCAGTGGCTTTCGCAGGGTGTTCTGTTGGACTTACCCACGTCCGATCGCGTTCTGACGGCAGATGCCAGCGATCTCGGATGGGGTGCGACGTTGGATCCTCTCGGTCTTTCCATTCACGGGATGGTGGACCAGGATCATGCAGCTCTACACATCAACCAGAAGGAGCTTCTTGCTCCTCTTCTGCGTTTCAGGCAGTGGATCCCTCACCTGTCGAATCGCCAGGTCCTTCTGTTGTCTGACCATTCGACGGTGGTTGCTTACATTCGGAACTAGGGCGGCACGCACTCTGTTCAAATGTACGATTTGGCTTGGGATCTTATACTGCTCGCTCAGGATGTCCACGCCGGGGTGGCTCTTCATCACATTCCCGGTCGCCTGAACGTCCTAGCCGACTCCCTGTCCCGTCGGGGCAGGGTCATTTCCACCAGGTGGATGCTCCACATGGCGGGTTCCATCGATCTCTTGTGACTAGTTGGAACCATCAGGTGGACACATTCGTGTCCCGAGTCCAGATGCTCTGGCTTTCGCCGTGGACGCTCTGGCCCTCCTTTGGGATGGTCTTGTCGGCTACACCTTCCTACCGGTTCCGATTCCGCCTCAGGTTCTCACCCCGATATGAACCTGCAGTCGTCGAATCCTTTCGATCACACCCGTCGCTTCGGTGGGTGTGGATCAATCTGCTCCACTCTCTGTTAGCGGCGGTTCCGGCATGTCTCCCTCTACCTCGCGACTTTCTTTGCCAAAGTCGCCCGGGAGGTTTTCAAGTTGACCCGACTTCATTGTGCCTTCGCACATGTCTTTTATCGGGTCCTGTCTCCTCCGTAGTGGTTTTTCGAGACACGCAGTGGAGTTGCTTTTCTTCAAGGAGGCACTCACTCCACTGGTTTAGCCTCTGTGGCTAAGTGGAAGGTTCTTCTGTCAATGGTGCGCGATCACTCTGTTGCTTCTGTCACTCCTTCGATCACACTGCTTGCGGAGTTTTCTGGTTTATGTTTGTTTCTGGGGGTCTCCAGCAATGTGTACTTGTCCATGCTTCGGAGACATTTTTTTCCTATGTGATACCGCATTGTTTCGACGCTCATCCTTGCCTCTCCAAGCTTGTTCAGCTCTTTTCCTTGATAAGGCCTAGGACTTCGCAGTTTACTCCAAGATGGTCACTTTCTTGGGCGCTGCTCTGCTTGGGGGTGGGGGGCGTTCACGCCTTTATCCTGGATGAATATGCGTTTTCCCACATGCCAGATCTCTCCTGCATCCATTTCTTGATGGACTTGTCTTGCTATTCATGCAGCTTCCGCTCGTCTAGCTACTGGTGATTGTATTACCAATTGTTTTTTCTGCCTCGAGGTGCGTGCATTGTCTTCCTCTTTTAATAACTCTGTCATGTTGTCGGATGACTGATGTTATACTGGCAGCCTTCTGGAGAAATGCTACATTCTCCTTTTCTCTGCGACAGTTGCAGGAGCCGACAGAGACCCTTGAGCCCTCTTTCTTCGGCTCAGGATGTTGTCTATCCAAGCTTTTCAGCTTTTTTCAGGGTCGGTTCCAGCTTTGTGCTGTTACTGCCCTTTCTGTCTGTGCGTCGCACTTCACCATATGCCTCATCTTTCATTGACTTTTCTAATGTTTGTGATGCTATGGTTTGATAGGCCTAGGGATCTCTTCCTCTGTCCATGGTCCCAGTGCTATTGAGTTATGTGTGGGTTGGTTATGTGATTCCCTCCAGCCTTTTGTCTATTCAGCCTGTTGTAAACAATTGAGGTAGGTTGATAAGAAGTATAAATTTTATAGTAAGTTTCCTTTCTTTTTATACCTACCGAAATTGTTTACATGGAGGCCCTCCCGTCTTCTTATTCGGGTAAGAATCCTTCCTCCCCGCTGATCACATAACTCCTGTGTTGTTCGGAATCAAAAGAATGACGTATTGATGCATTGCGCACTGTGACGGAAGTCATGGATTTGTACTATGGAAGAGCGTCCCATACTGGGTGTGCGCCGATGGCACTCGGCCCAGTTTTGGCTTATTTTTTCGTGGTGTTTTTACACCACTTTTCTTTCCCAAATCTTGGGAAAGATTAAAATAGAGAGTATTTTATCCGAGTTAGGTTCTTCCACTGTAGTGCAAGCCTGTTGTAAACAATTTCGGTAGGTATAATAAGAAAGGAAATTTACTATAAAATTTATACTTTTGGTCATTTACGCATTTTTTCCCAGCCCTTGAACCACCCACCCACCCACCCACCCACCCTCACCTTGTGTCTGGGAATTTTCAGGTGCATCTTGTTTCTCGCTTCGTATGCAGTAAATGTGGACAACATAAAGCCGACTTCATAGTAGGTGCTGTCCATTTCAAACAAAGGTTATAATCAAAACTAGAGGTAAAATGAAAAGGCTAAATTTCAAGTCAGAAACTTTGTGATGAAAAATAAAGTGATAACTAACTAACTTACCAAGTTAATAAGACAATACTGCAGAGTTCATCCAGAAATTGCAATTTGTTGAATGGAATTACAAACTTCCCCAATTACTCTAAACGGTCGAATGCCCTGTTAACTACTGCACAAAAATGCATTTCCTTGTCCAGGGTGAAATACAGTGCAGAACAGGAATGACCCATGACCACAAGCGATAGCCTAACGCACAGTCAACCCAAGTTCCACTTGAGTTTCACTCTCAGTTTAAAAAGCACGAAATTTGAACAGACTGACCAGTTCGAACCATATTAAATTATAGTTCTTGTACATTCTCCTTCCTCCAGATATAATGATACCTGCACACACACTCATAATTTCTGATATCTGCCGCTGAATGCAATCATTTGGGTTTTGAGTGTTTGAACCGACATTTGTAGCGAATAAAAAATGAATCAACAGCGATTCTACAGATGCATGGCAAGGTCAAATAAAATCTATCTGTCTCCTGGAATAGGTAGAAATTTGTGAACATTTCGAGCCCTGGCCTTGGGTATGACAGTTAACTGGGAGAGTGCTCAATTATTTTTGATCATCCAAATTTGCCCATGTCTCTTTGCCTTCTTACAATTTATGGAAGAGTGCCCAGTTAATCCTGATTGCTCATGCAGGGGCATAGTGGTACTGTGTACTAAGGCGTACTGCACTTTGCTTCAACTACAAACGTCAGTCACAGTACTGAACTTGCCTTCAAATGCTGATAACTCTGCTTGTGCAGAGTTACATGTAGTATAAAGTTGGGAGAGTCTGCTCGGTGGTCCTCTCCAGGTATGCCAGCTTTCTCTACCTATACAAATCGTCCACTGAGTTCCAATGTGTTCTATGTGCCTACTGGCACATAGAACATATTGGAACTCAGGGGACAAACTGTCCAACACGATGTGACCCTGGCTGTTGAAAGTGTCATTAAATCCCAATAAACAAACAAACAAACCCCTCATGGGAACTCCAGGAAGTGAAGTGGTTCTTGTTTACTATGGTAAACACTCTGCTTTACTGGGAAAATAGGAGCCAGTCACCAATGCTTGGGGTAGAAGTCCTCTAAAATGGGCAACATGGGTATAAATGATCGATTAAACTTGGCTTTATCTCCATGTTGTGGTCATGATTATCCATTGTGCAGAAGTGTATGACCTTAAACACCAATAAATAAATAACAAACAAACAAACAAACAAATTTACCTGTACAGAGTGGAGTATTGTACACAGCTCAGCACGAATAATTCAGATTCCATGAATAAGCTGTTGGATGAAAATTTCCTTGTATTTCTAAAGCTTTTTCATGGGAATTGGAGGGGTATTGCCTGGGCAGAAACATATATACTTGTTTCTCAGTTAATTAACTTGTATTCTAAAATTCTGACTTGGTCACTAACTAAAAATTCTTTAGGATTGATTGTCAATACTGTGTTTTGTTAAATGCTTTTCTAACCTTTACTACAAATTTGCATTTTTGCCACAAAAACAGGGCTTATCACTCAATGGAGGTGTGACCATCAGCAGTAGCATTAACTGTACAGGGGGGTGGGGTCAGATACAAGTCTGTTAAGACGAAGCCACTTGTTTCATATTTGGGCTCAGTACAGGGGGCCCAAATTTTTAACTTAGGGCAATATGGCGAATAATCTTTAAAAATCTTCTTCAAAACCACCAGTCAGAATCTTTTAATGTTTGGTGTACATCATTGTTATGAGGGTCACTTTCAAGATTGTTCAAACCATGTCCCCAGGTTCATATTTGGGCTTCCTATGGAAGCCCAAATTTTATTGTAGTGCAATATGGGGGATAATTTTTAAAAATCTTCTTCATAGCCACTAGTCAGAATGCTTTCAAATTTGGTATACAACATCTCTAGGGGGTCAGAATCAAGTTTGTTCAAATCGGGTCCCTCGATTAATATTTGGGCTCGCTATGGTATCCCAAATTTTAGCTTAGTGCAATATGAGGAAATGCTTTTAAAAATTTTCTTCAGATCCACTCATCAGAATGCTTTCATATTTGGAATACAACATCTCTTGGAGGGGTCAGATTCAACTTTGTTCAAATCGAGTGCCTGAGTTAATATTTTAACTTAGTGCAATATGAGGAAATGTTTTAAAAATCTTCTTCTTCGGATCCACTGGTCGAAATGTTTTCATATTTCGTATACAGCATCTCAGGGAGATTCACATTTGTTCAATTCAAGTATCTGGGTTAATATTTGAGCTCCCTATGGCATTGAAAAAAATGCTAAGTCAGCATATTTGCAAAAATTGAAAACAAATTTTTCTTTGGAACCACTGATCAGAATCTTTAGATAATTGGTATATAGCATCCATAGGGGGGTCAGATACAAGTGTGTTCAAATTAAACCCCTCAGTTAATATTTGGGCTCAGTACACGAGCCTGAATAATTAACTTAGGGCAATATGGGGAATAAGCTTTAAAAATATTCTTCTTCAGATGCAACAGTCCGATTCATTTGATATTTGGTATACAACATCTCTATAGGGGTCAGATTCAACTTTGTTCAAATTGAGACCCTGGGTTGATATTTGGGCTCCCTATGGTAGCCCAAATATTAACTTAGTGCAATATGGGGAATAATCTTTAAAAATCTTCTTCAGATCCACCAGTCAGATTCTTTTGATATTTGGTACAACATCTCGAGGTGGGTCAGATTCAAGTTTGTTCAAATTGGATCCCTGGGTTGATATTTGGGCTCTTTATTGGAACCCAAAGTGCAATATGAGAAAATTTCTTTCAAAATCTTCTTTTTCAGATTCACCAGTCAGAATTCTTTCATATTTGGTATACTACATCTCTGGGGAGGATGGGAAGGGGGGTGGGGGAGGGGACAGATTCAAGTTTGTTCAAATCGAGTTCCTGGGTCAATATTTTAGATCCGAATTGTAACTTAGTGAAATATGGGGAATAATCTTTAAAAATCTTCTTCAGATCCACCTGTCAGATTCTTTTGAGATTTGGTATACGATATCTCTATGGGGATTAGATTAAAGTTTGTTCCCCAATGGGAGCCCGAATTGTAACATAATACCATATGAGAGAATTTCTTTAAAAATCTTCTTTTTCACATTCACCAGTCAGATTATTTTCATATTTGGTGTACAACTTCTCTAGAGGGGTCAGATTCAATTTTGTTCAAATTGGGCTCTTTATTGGAATCCATAGTTTAACTCAGTGCAATATGAGAACATTTCTTGAAAAATATTCTTCGGATCCTCCAGCTAGAATCTTTTCATATTTGGTATGTGCGATCTCTAAGGGTGTCATATTCAAATTTGTTCAAATCGAGGCCCTGTGTTAATATTTGGGCTCTATATGCCGGTCACTTACTGATACACTCATCTCTTTTGACAACTTGAGCCAGGTGAGCGTTTTAGGCTCACTTGAGCCTCTGGTTTATAGTTTCCCCTTACATCTAAGCCCAGAAATGTCTGTGTTTTTGTACTAGTCTACTCAATGTACACTTCATGAGTGCAGGAGAAAAACGTAATGAAATAGAAAAAACCCTTTAGAATGGAAACGATTGCAACCCCTCAGGGAAAAAAACATTTCTGGAAAAAAAACTAAAAAAATTTCACAAGTTCTAATTTATTTAGCTTAATTGCAAGAACAAAACAAATACTCAAAACTTTTAGGCCTGACATGATCCCCAGTCACCAGTGCCTGGGGTAGAAGTCTAACATGGGTATAAATGATTGGTTGGACTTAACTTTATATCCATGTTGCAGGGTGTGCTGTGACTCAGTGGTTACGGCATTGAACTTCAAACTGAAAGGTCTACGGTTCAGTGACCTCCAGGGGTAACTGCATTGTGTCCTTGGGCAAGGCACTTCATCCTGATTACCCATATGGGAGCACAGTGGGGCTGTGTACTAAAGCGTACTGCACGTTAATGGTGCACTTGTCTTCAACCATTGCTAACCCTGCTTGTGGGGAGTTAGTACGTTGGGGAGTCTGGCAGTTTCTGGTCATTGCTCAGTGGTTCTCTCCGGGTACTCCGGCTTCCTCCACATGTAAAAAAGTGTCCGACACTAGGTGACCCTGGTTGTCAAAAGTGTCGTTAAACCCCAGTAAATAAATAACTAAATGTTGCAGTCATGATTAGCCATTGTGCAGAAATATTGGACCTTAAACACCAATAAATAATTGAAGTGTGAATCATCCAGTGCACCAAGCTGCCATCTGCAATGCTTTAGCATTGCAGATGGCAGCTTGCTGCACGCAAGGGACGATATTCAATCTTGCTGTATAGTACAAGCTTATCATCTCAGGTAGATTATTGTATCTGTACCCATAGACCAGTTGTATTTTCCGTAAAGTTCAATCTCTTTGTTATATTATTCGTGACAAGTAGAAATAACACATGATCAAGAAAGTTATGCTAACCAAATTTTGTTGTAAAAATATCATTTGTGAAGGCTGGTTTTCCCAGTTCCAATAGCATTTGTGAAATGCCAGAGTGTCTGAATGTTTTTGAGGCATGAAGTTTGATGGCCTGCCAAATTATTGAATGCTACAGGTTGTAGGTATAATTTGTACAGATTACAAGTGTATGTTAATCCTCATGTTCTTAGTTACCAAACCTTGCATTAATTTTGTAGTACATGTTGATCTTTCACACAAAATAGAGCAAACATTTTAGTGAGATGTTAGTACTTACACAATTACAACTTTTTTGCAATTTCTTAAGATGTGATGATTATAGATTCCATTAGATGAACAACAAACAATACTTGTTGGCGCCTTCAGTGGAAACTTTGTTTGCGGGGGCGATGGATGTGATCTGGCAGGTGCTGGACCAATATTCTTGAAATTACCATAGTAAAGTGGTGCATACTTAACACTTTACCTAACCAATCGGGAACAATCACCCGCATAAATTATAAATTGTGCAAATTATTTTTCTAAAAATTTCAACAAAACCATACCATGTGACCCCTCATTGATACAAGGCCATCAAGTTCGTTCCAGTAAGGGGTCACATGATATAGTTTTGTTGAAATTTTTTTAAAATTTGAAAAAACATTAATTAAAATAATAAGTTTTGATATCGTGTGCATTGGGTTAATTGGATGTCTTTTCATTGAATAACCCTGTTAACAACTAATCCAAATGCAAAACCATTTACCATACCTTGTGTACAGTGTTGATCTGTTAATTGCATAATGTTGTTGAACAAAGTCCTGTTAATTAATTGAATAAAAAATCTAAAAAAATGTAGAGAATTTACCTGGTGACTGTATTCATCTTGTTAGTACGCCTATTCAGCCTCAGTACATCCAATAAATGCATATAATACATTATATCTTGTTTGACAAACCTCCATGAGCTCTGTCAAACAAGATATAATAGAATACAGTACAGCCCCCGTGGACTGGTCACTTCACACGGGTGGCCAATATTTCCACAGACACAATAATATTATATTCCAAACACTAATTATAGGAATAATCATCAAAAATTTAATTAATGAAGCACCGGGTACAATCTCTGCCATGGTCTCTTAAAATCCACCAGACCACCTGAAGTCAGTTAATTTTTGCAGTTTGCGATATTTTGTTTCTGTAAAGTGGAACATTCCCTATTGACTTGTAACTGGGGAACAAATCTTCATTTCTATGTCCTCTTAAGTACATAATGTTTCGTAGTTCAAATCCAGCATTATTCATGGCCTGGATACAAGTTGCACGTAAACAGTATGTTGTGTATGTTTTGCTACATTTTGCATTTCATGAAATGTCAGACATAAATTTTGAGAACTAATATTCTTTTACACTCTTGAAAGTGAACCACAAACATTCAGTTGATGGTGAAAGGAGAGTATTCTTAGAACAGAGATTGAAGAGAGATTTGTATTTGGGTCAGTTTTTTCAATTAACAATCAAAAGTGATTTTACTGGACAAAAATTGTCATATCTTGAGTACATCCTTTTATCAGACAGTGCTTCTTCATTGACCAGACCACTCAGGAGATTATTTTGGCTGGGTTTCGTGTGCAATGACGACATATTCACAGTTATTTTCATCTTTACAAAATTGCAAATAATTCATTGTAAACTGCTTGTGGAATTCAAGACCCCGACTAACAAAATGGATTGCAAACTTGTACGACACAAATTTATTTAAGTCCGTCCGATGAATTATATCTTTGACTGGTTGGGCATGACAATTTGTTTTTCAGGTTGAATTTTAGTTTTGCATCCAACATATTGTTAGCGTCTCTGAACATTTTATCTTTCACACTACCAGTGTCCAAGCCCAAATCATGTAATTGTCTATTTATCGCAGATCTAACATTCTTGAGGGGATGTGGTTTAGGGCAGGCCTAAATGCATATTTTTGGGGGTTCATTGTGTTATGAACAGAAAAAAAGAAGAAATACTTTAGCCAATCATTTTGCCAGAAAATGCATGAACAGAAAATAAGTTTAATTATATGAATTTGTTTCATTACAAATTATTGGAGAGTGCCTATGCAATTTATTTATTTATTGGGGTTTAATGACACTTTCCACAGCCAGGGCCACCTTGTGTCAGACAGTTTTATGGGTGGAGAAAGCTGGAATACCTGGGAGAACCACGAAGCAATGGTGCACAACTGTCAGACTCCCCAATGTACTAACTCCACACAGGCAGAGTTAACATTGGTTGAAGACAAGTGCACCATCGACATGCAGTATGCCGTAGTACACAGCACCACCATGCCCTCACATGGGCAATGGGGATTAAGTGCCTTGCCCAAGAACACAATGCAGTTGTCCCTTACGGGGATCGAACTGTGGTCCTTTCAATTTCAGTGCCATAACCACTGAGCCATTGCACTCCCACCTATGTAATAAGACAAATTTTGGTGGAACAATTTCAGAAGGCATAAAGTAATGTAGCCCTCAACCAGTTAACCCTTTACCCAACATAATGGCCAAAATCCCCACGGGAAGTGAAGGAGTGCCTGTTCACTGTGGTAAACAGGCTCTGTTTTACTGGTAAAATAGGACCCAGTCACCAATGCTTGGGAGGTTCAAACCCTCTCTAAAATGGGCAACATGGCTTATTAACGCTCACCCCTGGTCTTGAGTTGATATTCATGTTGTGGTCATGATTAGCCATTGTGCAAAAATATGTGACTTAAACATCAATAAATAAATAAATAAATAAATAAATAAATAATGGCCAAAAACGGCCAGCGCTATTCACAAAAATCACCAATTAATTTTCATTATTTTTTAATTTTTTGTCTCAAACACATAGGTTATGACCCCTCTTTGGAACAAGCTCGTTGAGCTCATTCCAGTGAAAGGTCGTAACCTATATTTTTGAGACAAAAATGAAAAAAATATGTTATGGCCACCCAAAGTAGATCTTCTGTTTCTCAGGCCATTATTTGTAAAATTGCATGTGGGCGAGCAAATTTTTATTTTCTTTTTTATTTCTGTAATTATATCTTTTCCATCAAAAGTTCATGTTCTTGGTTTATGTTTCAGGCCTCATAATCTATGGAATAGCATGAGTGGTAGTGTATTTCGGCCCTTGAGAGCAAGAAGGCTTTGCAATGCCAAAGCATTGCAAAGCCTTCTTGCACTCAAGGGACAAATTTATCAATTTTTTTAACTTGGGTAAAATATCAGACGTAAACCATTCCATTTTTATTCTTTTTAATTTTACATTGGTTTAAAAAGAGAACATGCGGCAGCCAAAAGGACCATACGGGGGTAGAGGGGGTGGCTGAGAAACAGATTTTTTATTTTTTTAGGTCTATTGAAGAATTTTGTTTGCAAGTGTCGTCTGCTTTTCAAGCAACAATAGTCTGCATGCAATCTCAACACAAAGTGAAAAACAGACAGCCCAAAACAGATTCCTTTACAGAATTAGACTGGTGGCCTGGGAGCTTGGTGCTTCTTTTTACAAAATTTGAGTTACACTCAGTGAGTGGTTTAGTGGTAATCTGCTTCCCAGGTTCTGTATATTGTCTACCATGTTTCTCACTCACCTGGAAAGTGGCAGGGTGAAACAATAACATGGTAATGACAAGTGATATTCAACTAAAAACACTTAAGATAGTACAGTTTTTAGAATTTCTGCACCTGCTGTGGTTTCTGGAACTCCCACACTATATCATCTAATATTTCACTCATCTGGGGATTAATTGGAAATTGAAACTTCTGTTAGCACTCTCAGAGTGGGAATCAAGTGCAGTGATGTGCAAAGTTCCAATTTAGAATGGTTATTGGATATATCAGTAAACATAACATTTCTTCCTATTTGGGAAGCAGATGCAGTACTAAAAGATCCACAGACTAGAGTTGTTTCTCTGAAATACATGTAGTATGAAAAAGGGACATCGACACAAGCACAGCTTCAGCCAGTGCACCAACCACATTGGGTTCAACATCAGACATTTAATCACTGTCTGGGACATTTCTTGTGCCTTCTCAAGATGCCATCAAGTCAATCCTTTACAGATGAGAAACTGATTTACCAGGGACCAGCCTAGGGGGGAATTTTAGGGAGACTTCAAGTCTCCCTCCAGAAAAAATAGGGAGACTGCAGAGTCATGTAGGGAGACTTCATAGGCAAGTGGGGAAAATTAAGAATATTCATGTACCACCCCCGCCGCCCCTTCATATTTTCAATTTATGGTCCTCCATTAACGTACAAATAATCCAGGTCCAGTTGTCTATGATGCATCTGTGCCAGGTTAAAAAATCACAATGTAATTATTGGCTGAAAATCCCCCACTGCTACCTTCTCCTTCATGACCCCTCACCTCTTCTTCGTGCCAATCCCCCATCACCCTCCTGTGGTTGCCTTTCAACAAAGTCTACTAAGCTAATAATTTCCTAAGTCTGAAAGTGTGAACAGGACCAGATGTAAGAAGGTTGCTTGGGAGGTACTTTGTTAGTTAATAAACAAAATACATTCAGGGGTCGAGTATTTTGTAAAAGAAATGTCATTCCGCATCATTTTTATGGCATTCCGGTGTCATTCCGCGTCATTTCATGTCATTCCGATGTTTAGGAGGACCCTTTTTCAAGATCGTCCACATGCACACTTGTGTCCTGTACAAAGCTTTTCTTGACATCACTAAAGCTTTTTTTCATGTGTTTCAATTCCATTCGTGTTTTTCTGGGAATAGACAGCCCAACAGTTAACAGTCGTCAGCAAATCGAAATAAAAATAATGTGTTATAAAATACGTCCGTTGTGTATACATTTTCGGCATCCTAAGCGACGTAACCTACTTTCAAACTGGGTTGTTTTGTTGAGTCGCGTAAGTCACTTATTTTCGTTTCGACACTTGAAGCTCCGACTGGAACGCAACAAAATAGAAATAAAAAAAATCCGCCGAAAGCGACAATGGACAATTGCTTGTCGTGTGATTTCAAATAAATGGACGTTTATTTGACGAATTAAAATGCCCATTTATCACACTCGAGCACATTCGATTTTTGAAAATACTCGTTTTCATGTAAACCTCTCATCACTCAGTTCAGCCTTTTCTCATTTTGGCCAATTTTTAGAGGGCGACTTGTAATCGCCCCGACTATTTTTCTAGGCGACTTTGGGCTTAGAAGGGCGACTTAATCGGCTGGTCCCTGTGATTTACCATAGTGGGGAATCTCAGTATACCAAAATTTTCAGTACTGAAAAATATCCCTGACAGTACAGTGGAATAATGTTAATTGAATAGCCACTTTGCCAATGCAAATTATTCAATTAACAGGAGTATTCAATTAACAGGAATTGTGTCACTTTCCTGTATTCCAGAGATAAAGTTAGCATTTATTCTATTATATCTTGTTTGACAGAGCTCCATGAGATCTGTCAAACAAGATATAATAAATTAAATAACTGTATTGGATGTAGGAGGTCACATACATGCACATGTAGGTCTATAAACAAAGGAACACTGGGCATAGTCAGGGTAATTTCTCGACAGGTTACATGATTTTTAGCTCAACTTTGATGTAAGTCAAATTTGAGCTTATGCCATGGCCAGTCGTCTGTCTGTCCGTCTGTCCATCAACAATTCAACACAGCTCGGGCTAGAGGCCGCATTTATGAACCGATCTTTACTAAACTTCTTGGGTACCTTTGTTATCACCGTGGGAAGAGAACGAGTGTTTTGGGGTCCGATCCAAAATTCAAGTTGGCCACTGGCAGCCATTTTGTACAAAATTAGTTGCAATCAGATTTTTGTGCAGAACTTCAATATGAAAGCTCTGATTTGAATAATTTTTTGTATGAATGCTTAGTACCATGGGATACATCACATATAATACAGGTTTTTGTCTCGTGCGTAAATTATGCAAATTAGACTGACTTTGATGTATTTAGTGTTACTTTCAGCACTGTAACTGCAAATGCCAATACGGCTTGGGCTAGAGGCCGTATTTATGAGCCGATCTTTACAAAACTTCTTGAGTACCTTTGTTATCACAGTGGGACGAGAACGAGTGGTTTTGGGTGTAGTCCAAAATTCATGATGGCCACCAGCAGCCATTTTGTACTTTAGTTAGTGCAATCAGTTTTTTCTACAGAACTTCTGTATGAAAGTTCTGATTTGAATAAATTTTTAGCTTAACTTGACATAGTCAAGATAAGCTATTGCCATCACACGTGCGGAAGTCTGTTAGTCTGTGAGTCTGTTAGTCTGTGAGTCTGTGAGTCTGTGACGTCTGTTCACATTTCCTTTAGCACGGGCTACACCCCGCAGTTCTTGTCTGATCGTCACAAAATTTCATATGCAGGTTTGGGGTCATGTCTAGATGAGAACGTCCCCTTTTGGTAGCGATCGGGCAACTGGTATGGCTGCCCAAGCCCAAAACCCGAAAACCATTAGCACAGTCTACAGGTCGTATTTATGAAGGGATTTCATTGTAACTTGGTAGGATGCCTCTGTATAGTGCCTAGACGAGAACGTCCCCTTTTGTGCATGATCTATCAACTGTGATGGCTGCCCAAGCCCGAAACCCAAAAACTTTTAGCACAGTCTGCAGGTCATGTTTAATGTGGAGGGATTTCATTGTAACTTGGTAGGATGACTCCTTATGATGTCTAGATGTGAATTTCCCCATTTGGGCATGATCCGCCAACCATGACGACTGCCCGAGCCCAAAACCCGAAAACCTTTAGCACAGTCTACAGGTCATATTTATTGAGGAATTTCATTGTAACTTGGTGGGTTGACTTCAAACAATGTCTAGATGAGAAAGTCCCCCTTTGGACGTGATTGGGCAACTATGACGGCTACAGGAGCCCAAAGCCCGAAAACCTTTAGCACAGTCTAGAGGTCATATTTATGAAATGATTTCATTGTAACATGGCAGGATGACTCCAAATAATGTCTAGATGAGAACATCCCATTTTGATCGCGATCATGCAGCCTTGATGGGTGCCCGAACCCAAAAACCTTTAGCATAGGCAAAAGGTCATATTTATGGAAGGATTTCATTGTAACCTGTTTGGTTGACTCCATATAATGCCTAGATGATGACATCCCCTTTCGGTTGTGATTGGTCAGTTGTGATGGCTACAAGTGCCCGAAGCCCGAAAACCTTGAGCACAGTCTACAGGTCATATTTATGAAGGGATTTCATTGTAACTTCTTAGGATCACTCCAGATGATGCTCAGATGAGATTGTCCCCTATGGTTGCGATCATTCACCCATGATGGTTGCCCAAGCCCGAAGCCCGAAAACCTTTAGCACAGTCTACAGGTCATATTTATGAAGGGATTTCATTGTAACTTGGTAGGTTAACTTCATATAATGTCTAGATGAGAATGTGCGATCATTCACCCTTGATGGCTGCCCGAGCCCGAAGCCCGAAAACCTTTAGCACAGTCTACAGGTCATATTTATGAAGGGATTTCATTGTAACTTGGTAGGTTAACTTCATATAATGTCTAGATGAGAACGTCCCCTTTTGGACATGATTGGGCAACTGTGACGGCTAAAGGTGCCCAAAGCCCGAAAACCTTTAGCACAGTCTACAGGTCATATTTATGAGGGGAATTAATTGTAACTTGGTAGGATGACTCCAAATAATGTCTAGATGAGAACGTCCCCTTTTGATCGCGATCATTCAGCCTTGATGGGTGCCCGAGCCCAAAAACCTTTTAGCATAGGTAAAAGGTCATATTTATGGAAGGATTTCATTGTAACCTATTAGGTTGACTCCATATAATGGCTAGATGATGACATCCCCTTTTGGTCGTAATTGGTCAGCTGTGTTGGCTACAAGTGCCCGAAGCCCAAAAACCTTGAGCACAGTCTACAGGCCATATTTATGAAGGGATTTCATTGTAACTTCATAGGATCATTCCAGATGATGCCCAGATTAGATTGTCCCCTTTGGTTGCGATTATTCAACCATGATGGCTGCCCGAACCCAAAGCCCGAAAACCTTAAGCACAGTCTACAAGTCATATTTGTGAAGGGATTTCATTGTAACTTGGTAGGTTGACTTCATATAATGCCTAGATGAGAACGTCCCCTTTTGGACATGTTTGGGCAACTTTGACGGCTAAAGGTGCCCGAAGCCCAAAAACCTTTAGCACTGTCTACAGCACTGTCTACAGGTCATATTTATGAAGGGATTTCATTGTAACTTGGTAGGTTGACTCCAAATAAGGTCAAGATGAGAACATCCCATTTTGGCCGTGATCATTCAGCCTTGATGGGTGCCTGAGCCCAAAAACCTTTAGCATAGGCACAAATTTATATTTATAGAAGGATTTCATTGTAACATTGTTAGGTTGACTCCATATAATGCCTAGATGATGACATCCCCTTTTGGTCGTGATTGGTCAACTGTGATGGCTACAGGTGCCCGAAGCCCGAAAACCTTGAACACAGTCTACAGGTCATATTTATGAAGGGATTTCATTGTAACTTCACAGGATCACTCCAGATGATGCCCAGATGAGATTGTCCCCTTTGGTTGCGATCATTCAACCATGATGGCTGCCCGAGCCCGAAGCCCGAAAACCTTTAGCACAGTCTAAGGTCATATTTATGAAGGGGTTTCATTGTAACTTGGTAGGTTGACTTCATATAATGTCTAGATGAGAACGTCCCCTTTTGGACACGAGTGGGCAACTGTGACGGCTTCAGGGGCCCAAAGCCCGAAAACCTTTAGAACAGTCTACAGGTCATAATTATGAAGGGATTTTATTGTAGCTTGGTAGGATGACTCCAAATAGTGTCCAGATGAGAACGTCGTAATTGGTCAGCTGTGTTGGCTACAAGTGCCCGAAGCCCAAAAACCTTGAGCACAGTCTACAGGCCATATTTATGAAGGGATTTCATTGTAACTTCATAGGATCATTCCCGATGATGCCCAGATGAGATTGTCCCCTTTGGTCACGATCATTCAGCCTTGATGGCTGCCCGAGCCCAAAAACCTTTAGCATGTCTGTAGGTCGTATTTATGGAAGGATTTCATTGTAACTTGTTAGGTTGACTCCATATAATGCCTAGATGATGACATCCCCTTTTGGTCGTGGTTGGTCAACTGTGATGTCTACAGGTGCCTGAAGCCCGAAAACCTTTAGCACAGTCTACAGGTCGTATTTATGGAGGGATTTCATTGTAACTTGGTAGGTTGACTTCATATAATGTCTAGATGAGAACATCCCCTTTGGACGCAATTGGGAAACTGACGGCTACAGGGGCCCGAAGCCCGAAAACCTTTAGCACAGTCTACAGGCCATATTTATGAAGGGATTTTAATGTAACTTGATAGGATGACTCATTTTGGAATAATTTCATTGTAATTTTGTTGATATATGTTAACTGTGAGGGCCACATATATTTACTGTGAGGTCATATTAACCCACCCCTCAGATCTTTAGTACAGTGTACACCTCATATTATTTTTATCATAAACATAGCATACAGGGAACAGAAATGAACATATTCCCAATTATCACAATTCTTGTCTTATTTCATAATCCTTTCATAAACATTGAACATTATCCTTTTCATCAAACACAACACACAAGTTAAGCTACAGTGTCATTGACACTTTCATTGTATGAATGTTTAGTAACATGGAATACATCACATATAATACAGGTTTTTTTCTTGTGCAGAAATTATGCAAATTAGATGAACTTTGATTTATTCAGTGCTACTTATACACAGTAAGTACACATGTCAATACGGCTCAGGCTAGAGTCTGTATTTATGAGCCGATCTTCACGAAACTTCTTGGGTGCCTTTGTTATCATCTTGGGATGAGAACGAGTGTTTCTGGGTGCGGTCCAAAATTCAAGATGGCTGCCAGTGGCCATTTTGTACCGAAATTAGGTCCAATCAGTTTCTTGTACACAACTTCTATACGGCTCAGGCTAGAGGCTATATTTATGAACCGATCTTTACAATACTTTACATGTACCTTTGTTATCAGGTCATTACCTAGATGTTTGTCATTGCAGTGTCATATACTATACATGTACATGTCTTAAACAAGTTGAGCTACAGTGTCATTGACACTTTCATTTATTCAATTAAGAGGAGTTTTACTCTATAACCTGTATTCAATTAAAAGGTCAAATTTGTACTGGAGGTATGGTAAATGGTTTTATGTTGGGAAATTATATTCAGTTAACAGGGTTATTCAGTTATGAGATATACAATTAAGTGGGCTCCTCTGTAGTAATAAATAAAAGGGCAAATGACAGAACATCATGCAAAATTCCTGACAAGAAGAGCTCAGGGACTATGTATTTCTGAAGGCACTTGCCACTGGACATTTTGATGTAAGAAAAAAGCTGAGAGAAAATACTCAGTACAGTCGTCATGGACTGGTCGTAATCCACACATTGGCAGTGATGTCAAGCATGCATTCAACAGGTAATAAAAATCATCAGCAAAATTTTAATTAATGAAGCACCGGGTTAAGATTATACCTTGATGTCTGTGAAAGATGAATATGTTGATGATTTGCAGATTTTTTGCAGCAATACAAGTTGAATATTTCCAACATATTTTAGTTATTATTGACAAAATGAAAGTGCTGAAATTGGGAAGTGGATTACCATGTAATTAGTTCTCATGCTTAGTAAACACCAGGACGTTTGATGAAGTGATCCAGTCACAGCATAGCAGCTTTCACATCACCAAATGTCACAGATGTGAGGAATTAGCCTGATGATTTGCCATCTTAAAGGGGCAGATGGAGTGAGATGCAATGTTTTTGCAGACGTTCCAACAATCCAGTTATATTGAGATCAGTGAATTGAAAAGAGACAGTGCAGAAACCTCACTCCTGAAGTGTTTAGTCTTCACCTACTTGGAATTAGGGCTGTCATGATAAATCGATTGTTGATCGGTCTTGGCAAAATCGATTAGTATTTTTCATTGTTGAATAATCAGGAAATTTTACCCTGTTTTAGACGTTTAAGAATTAAAAGAAAATTTGATGAAAAAACTATTGTTTCTAAAGGTAAAGGGTTAAGAACGTTGACGTTAAACCTCAAAAGCTGTTAGAAGCATTTGTATTTCGGTACATTCAAAGCTTTAATGTTCTGAACTTTTGAGCCATCAGTGTAATAATCAAGACTGCTTGGCAGTTGCGATGTTGCAACAGTGTGTCTAAAATGTTCTTCCCTCGAAAGTTAGAACACTCACTTTTGAATTACTGATAAGGTTTTTTCACTTGTATAACTAAAATATCTAAACTCAATCATTTAAACAGAGATATAATTGCTATCCGCCTCCCCCTACCCCCAGACCCCCCCCTCCCCACACACTCACACACAAACACACACACACACACACACACACACACACACACACACACACACACACACACACACACACACACACACACACACACACACACACACACACACACACACACACACACACACACACACGTTTGTCCTTTGTGTGGACTAACGGTTTCTACCTCGTTTTGCCGGTACAGTTCTGGGAAAACAACCGAGGTAAAGGGTTTCTTTTGTCTTTTGTACCTCGGTAAGGCGAAACACGCAAACTCTTTTGTCTAGTTACCTCGTCAAGTTGGTAAGACAAACCCACACACACACACACACACACACACACACACACACACACACACACACACACACACACACACACACACACACACACACCACACACACACACACACACAGAGTAACACTTGTTTCCATGTTCAACTGGATTTGATTTGCAGCGCAAATTGCGACCGTATATATCTGTCAATTTTGTAGTGTATCTGCCCCATTTGTATGAAGTCAGAACATGCACCTACAAAATGTAATTGAATGAAGGCCTCGGTACATGGGAAAGAATACAGAAACTGAAAGTACGATTTTCTGAGAACAGCTTTTTCTAGCAAAAATTCTCCCCCCCCCCCCCCCCCCATGACCGCAAGAGCAGCTAGACAACTACATCAAATTGATTTACTGCAACACAATATGTAGCCACCTTTGGAGGTATGAAACCTCTTTGAGTTTGTTTTCTCCTTGACCAACAACATTTCCCAGTATATATTATCTGTAAGGCATTGGCTGTCGCAGAGGAAACCAGCTGAGAGTTCAGACTTTTTTCTGGTATTGCGTACTGGACAATGTTTTCAGTATCTTTGAAATACTTTTTTTTTCCTTCACCCAAAACATTGTTACTTGTTAGCCTTTTGTGATTGTTTAACGCTATGTTTTACACGTCACCAATGACACACTTAATATGTTAATCACCTGGGTTAATACATAAAATTCGCAATGTGAACTATGCCAAAAACGATGCCAGGAGTCCAGCAGGCAATCACATTTTTCACAAACGAAACGAGGATCATCTTCATTGTTTACTTGAGGTAGGTCAACTGACTTGAACTTCATTTTTAACAACTTCAAAGAGAGAGGGAGAGGGTGTCATCTTGGTACGATTAATTGATTATTATTGATTATTTGCGACGATTAATCAATTCCTAAATTCAAAAATCATGACAGCCCTACTTGAAATGCATCCCAAATGGACACTTCCCAAACAGAAGGAAGATGCTTCTCAGATAAACTGTTACCAGATGGATGCTTCCAAGATAGACGGGTGCCAGATAGATGCTTCCCAGATAGATGCCGGCTCAGGATGCCATACTTGTATATTATAAATGAAATCTCTGTCCAGAGGTGTAAATTGTGTCATACCATATAGATGCTATTCATATGGATGCTTCCCAGAGGGATGGGTCCCAGCTGGAGGCTTCCCAGATTAACCCTTTACCCAACGAATCGGCCGCATCCACCCGCGTAATATGCAAATTCAGTTGTTGAAAAAATATTATTTTTCAAAAAATTTCAACAAAACCATATCATGTGACCCCTCGTTGGAACGAGCTCGTCGAGCTCATTCCAAGGAGGGGTCACATGATATGGTTTTGTTGAAATTTTTTGAAAAATTTGAAAAAATTATATTTAAAATAATAAATTTTGATATCGTCTGCGTTGGGTAAAGGGTTAACAGGTCACAGATGGATACATCCCAGATAGATGGGTGCAGATAGATGTTAGAAAGGGTCCACATGGGACCCATCCTGTTGGGTCAGCAGATTTGAATTCCTCTCCCTGGTAGGATTTGACCAAAAATTTGCAATTTGCAGAGTCTAAGCCATAAGTTGCTCACCCTGTGCTGTATTTATGTTTGCTACCTCTTGGGAACCATGGGAAGTGGGTTAAAAGAACAGTGCTGGATTACCATGGTAACAAGTTATTTATTGGTGCACTGAAGCTCTCTAAAATGAGCAACAAAGCTTGTACAAGCACCAGTAATATTAAGGATTGCTAAAACTTGATTCCCCACCTAGTTTTCAGGACATCTCTTCTTGTGTCGTTATGCTACAGAATCAGCTGAAGTAAGCTGCTGGATAACTACAAGAAAATTGCTGTCACAGTTTTGCCTTTGTTGGTACATGTAACTCCCCAAGCCGTGACATTTCATGGGAAAGGAATTGGCCAGGGCTTGCTTTCCATGTAATGATGTAAAGATTTGGGATTTTTTTCTCCTTCTGACTGCAATTTTTTAACAGGTGGATATATTGAGGGCGAGTTACCTGTGTGACCCATTTTGGGCCTGATTCTCAGTAAGTCTTTTCCCTTCATTAACCCTTTACTCAACGCACTGACACTATCAAAATTGATTATTTTAATTATTGTTTTTTCAAATGTTTTCAAAAAATAATTCAATAAAACCATATAATGTGACCCTCGTTGGAATGTGCTCGACAACCTTGTTCCAGTGAGGGGTCACATGATATAGTGTTGTTGAAATGTTATGAATTTTTTTTTTCAGCTGCTTATTTTATAAATTATATGGGCAGTTGTGGCTTTTTTGTTTGGTACACATGTATTAAACTGCAGACATTTGTAGTCTGTCTCAACAGGGAAACATGCTGACAGATACGTGTACATATTCATATATAATATGTGCAGCTAAATTAACTTGTCGATAACAGTGCTAAATTATTTTTTGAAGGTGATTTGGAACTTAAGTATTTATATTGCTACCAGCAATGAAGCAGCCATGACAAGATTTGATGAAAAATTTATCTAAATTTATTAACCAACCTAAAATTAGGCACTGGGATGAAAATACAACAGAAGACTGGATAGAATGAAATTGGACTAAGCTGCTGTTTAACCCTTTACCCAACGCAGACGATATCAAAATTTATTATTTTAAATATCATTTTTTCAAATTTTTCAAAAAATTTCAACAAAACCATATCATGTGACCCCTCGTTGGAACGAGCTCGTCGAGCTCGTTCCAACGAGGGGTCACATGATATGGTTTTGTTGAATTTTTTTGAAAAATATTATTTTTTCAACTGCTGAATTTGCATATTACGCGGGCGGATGCGGCCGATTCGTTGGGTAAAGGGTTAATGATTTTATGTCTTTTTTGTGACAACAAATCCGAAAAAACAAAAAATGAAAAATATAGAATATGAATATATGAAAGATATAAAGATATGTACGCAAAAAAGGGAAGATGGGCAAATAAGATACCCATTGAAAGATGCAAAATACTCAGAAGTGGATTGGTGGAGAGTATCAGGGACAGTGGAGGGTAAAATTTCAAAGAATTAAGAATTTGTTGATGCCTTGATGAGATTAACTGAAATTTTAAACAAAGGGCCTGACTTAATTGGTAATTAGGTCAAGTTCAACCTCTGCCAAAGAAAATAGTCCATTCTTGGCATAGGCCGAATCAGATGGACACAACAGGTGACTGGCTGCTAGCCAGGAACCACAGGAAACTCTTTCAGTGAAAGTGTATTCTGGCGACTGATATATTGATTACAAAGAAAATTTGTATGGGTTTTTTCAATTAAAATAATAATATACACATTTATATAGCGGCAAAATTATAGTTCAGAAGATATAGAACCATATTCTAAGGCACTGTAAATTAAGGGTAGGACCTGCATGTAACCTGATCAGACTAAAGATTCTCCTGTTGAGTTATGTACATGGTTGCAGGTCACTGAACAACTATTACTATCCATCCTGTGCTCCACTTCAGACCGGTAATGAGATAATAGTACTCCAAAAGATTTTAGCGAAAGTGGACAACCCTATATTGTTTTATAAATACAGCAAGTTCATGTGAATTTGTTGTTAATTTAACTCAAGGAATTATTGGTGAAAAAAATCCATTAACTTTTCAGGGGTAAAATTTAATTAAATGTACCCAAATGAAACTTTCTTTGGTAGTAAGGGAAATCCTGTCCTTGGCAGGAATATCCGCCAATAGCAAGGTGTTAATGGAGAGTGCTTGTTGGCACGCTTCAGTAAAATGTTCAAATGAATTTCGTAGAAACACTTTTTGTTCCACTGCTGAGCAAACATCACACTAATGCATACAGTGTAAAGCCAATAAAGTGGCTTTCAGCACTTTTTAATGGATCCATTATAGTGGCTTCTAGCACCCAACCACTTAATGCTCCCATCTTGAGTCCTAGTCGACATATTAATTTTTCCCTTGAAGCTCTTACATTAAAAAGGTTGGATGAACGCAAACACATTGGAAGCCAGATTGTACGGTTTTTGCATGCCTCTTTATGCATATAGCTTCTTTTTTCTGCTCAAGAGGAAAAAGACAGTTCACCAGCCAATCAATCCATCAATTTAAGATGTTAACTGGTATAATGCTGAATTATTTTTAAAATGTGATTTGTAACAGGAGTATTTTTGGGGAAGATTTTATCTACCGTATTACTGCCTGCAGGGGGAGCATTGACTTTGCTAGATTTTGTTAATAAATAATTTATTTGTTACAATTTATTGGAGAGTGCCAAGAGGCACTCCTCAATAAATTGTAACAAAGCAAGTTTCTACGAACATTTTTGTTCCACTTGAGAGCAAACATCAAGCTAATGCATACAGTATAAAGCTGCTACAGTTAAAACTAGAAGTCCTGTCATGAAATGTGCACAAATAGCACGTCGATCTGCGCGTTAATCTACGCGTTATGCCCATGGTAAGGCTATCAAATTCTGTACATATGGCCTGTGCACAAGCAGTGTTTCAGCCAATGGACCTCCGGGTAACCTGGAGGTCCATTGGCAGAAACATTGCATGTGTTTGCTATGAGTAGCCAGGAAAACCTGTCGTGCTTTGGATGCCATTCGATCTGGCAATTGCGCGTAATTCATACATGCAATTAAGCCTAGATAAGTGCACAGTTCGTGACAGGACTTCTAGTTTTAACTGTATGGTAGCTTTCAGCACTTTTCAATAGAGTGGCTTCTATCACTCATCCAGTTTAGGTACATGTAATGTTTGGCCATGCACACACACATATATTTTCATTTATACTATAGTGCATACTTGTACATGTACAAAATTGGCCTTAATCTTCTTGGGAAGTTTTGTAATTTCTCTCCACCATGTAAGTAGATCTGTAGGTATCGGCATGTTTCCTATAAATCAGAGTTGATAAATTTCCCATGTCTAGCTACTTACCAGGCTCATTTATCACCACAAAAAAAGTTTTAAGATAAACTGTCTATACCTATTGATTTGTGGAGTCTAGGTGGCCAAGACAATCATCATCTAATTGATACACAACATGTGTTTATCTGTGCTGTAGGTTTCCTAAACTCACATGGTTGGTTATTCCTTCATCAAATGAAATTACACAATTCCCCATTCTTGTAACTGAAAATAAACTTATCTATATAGTCAAAAGTACAGAACAGGAAAAGTGAGTTAGGCAAAAAAGACTGTGTTGATTCTCAGGTATATCTTCACTGAAATTGACCAGTGTGCATGCAGTGGATTACTGGACTTTTGAATAAAAGGTCAACAGTTCACTTCTGACCACATTATGTATGTAGTATTCTTGGGCAAGATATTTACTACCAGTTGCTCAGGTAGCAACCGTTAATGATGTTGTCACTGTTTACTGAGGCATTCAGCTCAACGATGGTACACTTAAAACTACTGCTAACCCTGCTTCTGTCAGATTAGTAAGCTATAGAATCTGGCAGTTACTTGCTTGGTGCTCTCTCTGCATAATCTGGCCTCCTCCACTCATAAAACTGTCGAGCAAATGACCCAGACTGTGGAAAGTGTAATTAACCTCATTATACAAAGAAACTTGTAAATTTCATCACAGTACACTTTGTTGTGGGCTGTACTGTAGGTTGTAGCAGTACTATTGTCATCATGGTTCCATCGCCCTTAGTAGTTTCTCAAAAAAGGTACCACTTGTTCAGCAGGAGCTTTTTTCTGCTCAATGCAGATACACTGACTCCTTATTCGAGGTACATCTTTTCTAACATTATCAAAGAGTTTGTTAACTGGTTGTGTGCTATAGAAGCCAACATCATGGCTCAAATTGAAGTGTGTTGAAAGCCACTCTACTGGCTTTACACTGCAGTGCATTAGCGTGTTTTCTCAGCTGTAGAAAAATTGTTCACATAAGAACATACAACTTAACACACTCATCCTACATTCATACTCAGATAAAGTGGTGACAGATAGTTCATTTCAATTCTTATAATTTAATTCAGAGTGTTTGTTTGCTTGCATTATGATGTACCCTAACGTGACTGTGGTCTGCAGATGAGAGATTTATTATTTTCAACATTGGTAATTAATACATGAGGTGTCGAATACTGAAGAATAAAAGGAGTATTAGCAACCCATGTGAATACTAACTAACAACCCACCTACAACAATTCCAGTTTAACTGCACCGTTGGACATTCCCATAATTTTCATTTAACAAATGGATGGGACAAAGCAAAATCATTCATACCCTAGGAAAATTATTCATGAAGTTATGAAAAACTCACCTCGACCCATCATATGCAAGCAAATCGGATATCATTAAAGAAAATTAAATGAGGCCTAAAAAGTTAAAAATCTGTTTCTCAGGCCCTCTCACATGGTCCATTTGGCAGCCGCTTTTGTGGTGTTGATGCTTCCCCCCTCCTCTCCCCCTCCCCAACCTGCATCCAGCACTGTCACATCTCAGGATATATCACATTTCCATGCGCCAAAATCGAACAATAATGATTGATGCTAAGGAAGTGAAATTTTGCAAGTTTGTGTTGGTCACATTGTCCAGAATCAGTCGTTGTCACAGATTGCAATAATAGAAACAAGCTAAGCCTTCAAAAGCTAAAACTTTCAATAATAGGCCTACATGTTTCCAAGCCTGAAAATAAGCAGTCCGACATTTGCAGAATGAGGTCCCCAGAGGGTAAATTTGATGATGCTATCGCATACAGTGGGCCAATTTCTCCTCTGGGTAGCTCTTTCTGTTAGTTTTGAGACCCTGATTCAGATTGAGGTTCACAGAGGGTAAATTTAGTGATGCTACCCTGCACACAGCTGGGCAGAATCACTAAATTCACCCTCTGGGGACCTCATTTTGCAGATGACAGTCTGCTTATTTTCTGGCTTGCATGTTTCAATGGCAGTGCTACAGAGAATATTTATTTATTAGTGTTTATGGTCACTTTCAGCATGTAAGCAAATAACTTGTCTATTAATATTCGATTCGAGATCGATATCAGAGACAAGATTTGATTAAAAAAAAAAATTGTGATTCTCAGATTTCTTGATGAAATACACCACAACCCTTGCTTTTCTGTAGATTATGAGGCCTAAAACATAAAACAAACCAAGAACATGAACTTTGGATGGCAAAGATAAATTACAAAAATGAAAAATAAAATAAAAAACCACCTGCCTGCATGCAGTTTTACAAAATATGGCCTGAGAAACAGAGATCTACTCTGTGGGTGGGGGTGGGGGGGCTTATATAAAATTGTTTTGTTTCCGTCTTTTGGAGAGTACCAGTAGGCAAGAGAATTATTTAACAAAGCAATTATTTATGAACAAACAATTGCTAAACTAAGGGTCCCATTTCTGGTAGAATTTATTTACTTTTTTATTTATTTATTATGTCGTAACGAACATAGTTACATGACATCAAGGAATTACAAATAACATAATTGATAAAAGACAAAACTAACAAAAACAGTGGGAATATGAGAGTCCCAAAAATGGACTCCACGATCTCGCCCACAAAACACACACACACTCGCGCGAACAACACACATACACTCACACACTCCTGTACTGTATGCTTATGTATGAAAACGCACTCATAGGCATGAAAAACAGCGCGGACACAATGTGCTAATGATGCCAAAGCCTATACGTGAGTATAAGAGAGGTTGCTGGCACATGGGGCGAGGGAAAAGGTTTCAGTATGGTGGAGAATGTTATTACGAAGGGTGCCGTAAAGAAAACGATCGTCTCGATTATAAGAATTTCTCCAGCTGTTTCTCCCTGCCTTAACTTCCGTAAGGATAGAATAGGGTGGAACATTCCGGTCTCTAGATGACTTAATAAAATACAATAATGAAGGGACCCTTGAATAATAGGAGGCTTGCGGTTCATCAATATCAAATTGCTTCAGTCTACAGGTGATTGTCGATTGGATATTATGAGCAAAGTGATTCGCGCAGCGCCGGGTCGTCTGAATTCTAATCATCAGCTTCCGAGTAGTTATTTCGACCATGACTTTCTATCATGGCCACAAGTTCAAAAGAGGGCGATTGGAGATGAGGACCTGCTGAGCATTGGAGATGGTGACATGCCATTGGGTAGGGGTATAAAAGTTTACAGAGTTAGATTTTTGAGTCGCCCCGTTGCCATGAAGACCCTTAAGCGTTAACAGACACATAATACACATACACGCATTCAGTTAAATATGCGGACAGCAATGAACAAACACACACACACGAGAATAAATATATAATTGTTTTCAGTGGGCTCTACGAAAGTTTGATCGCTTGGAGGTGGTTCGGGTATTCCATTCGACATTCATATATTGCTTTCGTATACGACATGACCTTTGGTGTAATGTCGTAATCGAACACACCAATGAGTGTGTGGAACATTTCCTGAGAGTTTAATTCTGTCACCCCAGGTGCAGTATCTTCCATGAAACTCATAAACCCTGATCTTTCGATACGGTACAGGGGGCATGTCATGAGGAAGTGGAACTCGTCTTCAGTTTCATCCTTACAGAATGGGCAAGTTCTTTGTTCTCTGGGAACCTGATTCTTTCTGTGCCTCCCCACTTCGATATTTAAACGATGCGCGCTTGTTCTAATTTTAGTGAATATTTTTCTTGCAACGATATCGGTTTTTATTTGCAAGTATTTCTCAATGTTGAAAGACTGTTTTATATCATTATAGAGTTCTAGTTTGGTAGAAGTTTCTAGTTTCTGTCGCCACCATTCAGCGTATTGCATGCGCATTGTATTGTTTAGGGCAGTTAAAAACTTCCCTTCATTAAATGTTGCCTGATTGTCCCAAATATGTCCAAATTGCATGTTGTGTAGCAAGTTCTTTACTCCCTTTATCCAAGAAGAGCACTCGTGGTAAGTGGCTTCGGCAAGGCATTCGTAAGCAATCGATTCCGTATCAGATTTCAACAGGTGGAGCCAGTATTTGATTACGCGGCTGAATATTTGGATGCTTAGTGGATATAAACCCAGTTCGCCCCTTACAGCCAGAGTGCTAGAGTATTTGGACACCCCTAAGAACTGTTTGAAAAATTTTGTTTGCAGCTGGTCAACAATAGATTTGTCTGATTTGTCGCAGATATTATTGGTCTGCTTTAGCATGGAGAGTTGAAATAAATCAACCCCCCATACTTCGCATCTGTATGTACCGATAGGTTCAATTAATGCCGAGAATAGCCGCATACACGTGTCAGCGTTAATCTCCCCTAGGGGCACTTTCTGTCGGAGAAGATAAATAGCTTTCTGGCTTTTGCTAGACAGGTTATCAATGTGCACTTTCCCCGATGACTTAAGGTATACACCCAGATATTTGTATTCTTTACAAGTGTTAACAATATTTCCCTTGTAGTAAAAGGTATGCTTCAATTCCCTCCCGCTTTTATTGAAAATCATCTCTTTCGTTTTTTCGATGTTGAGTGTCAGTGACCAATCGTCAAGATATCCACTTAATTTATGTAATTTACCCTGCAGACCGCTTTTGCTCGTGGATAATAGGACAATATCGTCTGCATACATAAGACAGTGGATATTGCGACTGCCTATATTTATACAGTCGTTATTATCTGTAAAAATATCGGGAAGGTCATTGACGTAGATATTAAACAATTTCGGGCTGAGGACACACCCTTGTTTCACTCCGGTGTTGGTGCTGAACGGTTCTGTTAACCCACCTGGCAGCTTAACGGAAAAACAGACTTCTTCATACATGCTTTCTATTGTTTTGAGGAAGCATCCACCGATTCCGTTTTTATGTAGTTTGAAAAGCATACCCTTTCTCCATACCGTATCGAAAGCTTTCTTCAGGTCAGTAAAACAGGCATATAAGTATTTTCCAGATTTAATGTATTTATCAATTATATGGCGGAGGGTGAAAATGTGGTCGGTAGTTCTATGGTTTGGTCGGAAGCCTATCTGGCAAGGGTGAATTATTCCTTGTAGTTCAGATGGTGTGACAGTCTGTTGTCTAATATCTTACAGAACAACTTGCTGAGGCAGCTGGATACGGCGATACCCCTGTAGTTCGAGGTATCGTCAGCTGGGCCTCCCTTATGAATGGGTTTAATTAGATTGTTTCGCCACTGTGAGGGAAAGTTTGAGTTCTCGAGGATCTTATTAAATAGATAGCAGTCAATCATTGCTGGGTCCGAGCATTTAATCATCTCATTATTTATCATGTCTAAACCACTGGACTTCTTATTTTTCAGTGAAGATACTGCTTTATGGAGTTCCTGGGGTGAAATGGGGTAGTCTAAATCGGAGTTTGACGAATCTAAGTCTTTCCGTATTTTGGGAACATTATGCTTTTGCATCAGTCCGCTAAAGTGTTGTAGCCATTTGTTGGGTTCTATGTTTTTGGATCTATCGTCGGCCTTGTCGGATTCGCTCAATTGATTAATTGTCTCCCAAAACAGTTTGGGGTCGGTTTCGTGCGCGGTATCTATGCCAGAGAGCAGAGTATTTCTAAACTGTCTGCATTTTTGTTTTATCAGCGTTTTGTACTTTTTCTTAGCCTCGTAAAATTCGCTCAGGGATGCTGTGTTGCAGTTATTTGATCGAACTTCCCTGGCTTTCTTATTCATAATTCTTTTGTATTCCAGGCATTCAGAATCGAACCATTTCTTGTGCTGCTTTTGGATGTTGGAACGAGATTTCATTTTCTTCGATTTCGGGGGCATGTGAACGATGTGTGGCAGAGGAGAACGAATTAGAATGGTGTCTTTGAGATAAAAATACTCATGTTACCAAACTGAATCACCTTTGAAAAATAATTTAACATTGTAGCAGTTAAAAAAAATGTTTTGCCTTTGAGTTTGTTGTTTGGGTGGTTCTATATTCAACATCTATAGGTGGTAGTTGATGAAAGAGTGGAAGCATAATGTCCATTGAGTGCAACAAGGTGCCATCTGCATGATAAGATGTTATCCCATTTGGGTCACTGTTAGGTATCAAGAAAGTTTTTCACAACATGGAGATAAAAGTTTGTTCAGTTTAGCCCTTGTAATTCTTTTTGTATGCAGAATAATTAATGAAACGAATGCAATTTCGCGCCATGCAGATATATCTGTTAGAGCCTCATGTCTAGTGTCTTTGCACTGGCAGTCAACCATTTCTGCACCTCTGGATCACAGATTATGTAAGAAATATTTGAAAAAGTAATTATGAGCATTTCATGAATCATAAACAGGTTCATCCCAAACTTTCCCTTTGTTTTCAGTACACGGGGAGTGGATAATAATGTTGAGCATCTGCAAAGTGGAGATTCCACTTGTAGAGTACTATGATCACAAAAGCGGACAGTTAATTTAAATTGGATTGCGAGTGGATTGGGAAGCTCAAAATTAATGTTTCTGCTTTTCTCCCCAGCATGTACTTTATAGAAACTCACCTGACGATGTTTTTCGTGATTTGGTCTTGATTTTGAAATATTTTATTTGTGAAATTTCGACTCACTGGTGTAAAGTGTGTTGCAACCTGATCTTAATCAGATTGACAAGAATACCGCTTTTGTAATCACAGTACGAGACTGAATAGAACCCTGCTAATTGAATAGCCATTTTGCAAATGAAAAGTAGTCAATTAACAGGAGTATTCAGTTAACAGGGATCTGTCACTTTACTGTCTTCCACAGATAATCGGACCCATTTACCCACGTGGAGGCATGGTGGCATTGTGTACTAGGACATGCTGCACATTGGTGGTGCACTTGTCTTTAATCAATGCTAACCCTGCTTGTGTGGGGTTAGTATGTTCGGAAATCTTGCAGTTGCTTGCCATTGCTTGGTAGTTCTCTCCATGTACACCGGCTTCCTCCACTTGTAAAACTGTCTGACACGAGATGATCCTGGATGTCGAATGTGTCATTAAACCCCAATAAATAAATATCGCCTAATTGAAAGGAATTTAGGCCAAGGTACGGTACACATGTATACTGAGTCAAAAAAGAAAGTATAATAGAAACAAATGTCAAAAAATAGCATAAAGGATGAAATATAATAGTTCTAATGTTGCATGTTTGTGGACAATAAGTCGTGCAAAAAGTTTAATGACATGTTGTTGTCCACCCAACCGTATACAATTTTGGTACGGATTTCAAAATAGCACGTGCTTCCCGAGAATGTCAAATTGAATGGGCGACCGATGATTTTCTTTGTGTTATGTTGTGCTAGAGAGCCTGGGTTATTGAGAAAACACGCTAGTTTTTGTCTTCCGGCATTTTAAAAAATGCCAAGGTTAACTGAGAATCAGAGGTTGCATGCCATTGGTATGCGTGAGGCTGGGATACCTCCAGATGAGCTCGCTGCTGAGTTTGGAGTCACTGTGGCCACTATTTACTGTCTCATTGGTAGGTGTAGAACCACTGGATCTATTGCTGACCGACCATGTTCAGGTCGACCAAGAGTTACAACCCCTGCACAAGACCGACACACCATGACGTCTCACTTGCGGGATCGCTTCCTTCTGGTGATGAGGAGAGCAGCAATTACTCCTGGTAGAACTAACAATAGAATCAGTGCACAAACTGTCCGCAACAGACTCGCTAAACACGGCATCCAAAGTAGGCGTCCATACCACGGACCAGTCCTTACCCAACATCATCGTACAGTCAGAATGGAATGGGCACATCAGCGTCTTTTCTAGACTCAGCAGCATTGGAGCACAGTTCTTTTTAGTGATAAATCACGATTTTGTCTACGGCACGCTGATGGTAGGGCAAGAGTGTATCGCCGACGAGGAGAACGGGTTTTCTGATGCTTGCGTGCGGGAATGCGACCGTTTCGGCAGGGGAAGTGTAATGGTTTGGGCAGGAATTTCCTTGCACCATCAAATGCAGTTGATCTTCATCGATTGTAATCTGAATGGACAGCGATATAGGGACGAAATTCGTTAACAAACTCTTTGATAACGTTAGAAAACGTCGGCTTGGAGTTATTCCAGCAAGACAATGCCCGATGTCACGTGGTGCGTAGCTGTCATGATTTTCTTGAGGAGCAGAGCATCGAACTTCTTCCCTGGCCCCCACTTTCGCCAGATTTGTTGCCAATCGAGCATCTTTGGGATCAATTGGACCATTGGGTACGACTTCATGATCTTCAGACATTAGGCGATTTACGTAATGTTTTAAGCCATGAGTGGACTGCAGTACCACAGGGTGACATCCAGAGACATATCAGATGCTGTCGATGTCTTGCCATTCAAGAGGCAAACGGTGGACATACACGATATTGACTGCATTGTGTGAAGTTTTCATTTCACCCCATGTCTGAATTGCGATGTCCTGACGTGACGCTGGCAACAGCAAGAACATGAAATTATGCAAATTCATACAGCTTTATTTGGGATTAAAGTCGATAATACTAAAAAAATTGCTCCTCAAAGTTTATTATACTTTCTTTTTATCCCCCCGAAAAAAAATTTCGGGGGATATAGTCACGCGTTTTTTTTTGTCCGTCCGTCCGTCCGTCCGTCCGTCCGTCCGTCCGTTTACATTTCGTTTCCGGATGATAACTTCCCTTGAAATAGTTTGATTGTAACCAAACTTGATATGTGGCTTAAACATATAAAAGTACAGGTCAAGTTCGAATCCGGGTTCATCCTGATTAATATTACCAGAGTTATGCCCCTTTTTAATTTAGAAAATCTTATGATTTTTGGTTTCCGGATGGTAACTTCCCTCAAGATAGTTTGATTGTAACCAAACTTGATATGTGGTGCAAACATATCAAAATACGGGTCAAGTTCGAAAATGGGTTTGTCCTGATTAATTTTACCAGAGTTATGCCCCTTTTCAACTTAGAAAATCTTATGATGACCACACTTTTTTCGGGGGGATCAGCTGCCCTGTGGATGTGGCAGCCCTCTAGTTTGACCCAGTATAGGATCATTTGAACTACATATACATGTAATACACACAGTGTTAGGCAAAAAATTAAAAATTTTGCTATTTAGGAATTTTTTTTGCAATTGTAATATCAGGTAAAGTTTTAATGTTGGTGCCAGATGATCAGTTCAGAAAGTCAGATATCAAAAACAAAAATTAACTCTCTGCAGTATGCAGACTGACGTAAAAATATCAAAAATTCAAGAAGCAAATTTTTCCCCTAATGCAAGTAGGATTTAACCAATTCAGTCTTGTTTGACAAAGCTCAGTGAGCTCTGTCAAACAAGACTGAATTGGTTGAATTTGTGTATAAAGCCTAAAAAGAGTGGACTGCATTTTGTTTAGAAAATATTTTCTAGCAACAGGTGGTGCTCTATAATACAACCAGAACACAGACAGGAGGAAAGTGTGTACCATTGTCATGTAGCCCCCAAAATGAGCTTATAAACGTGACACAAACGGGCAAATCCAATTTTTTTAGACTAAATTTATTGAAAATATGATGGAGAGAAGTGAATAAATTGAGGAGACCAGGTATTTTAAAAATATATTGCAGAGTCCCCTATTCCTCCACTTGACCGAATATATACATGCAGTTGTCTTATAGGAAAGATTTGCTTCTTGAAATTTCATTATTTGATATCAGTTTGCAGAGGATCAATAAATATTATCGCAACAGTGAAGTGATCTGGGTCATAGTATCACATCGAGTTGAGCAGATCAGATTGCCAGATCAAACGAGCTGCCTCAGGCAGCGAGTTTGATCCGGCGATCTGACCTCCTCAACGGGATGTCATGCAATGACCCAGATCACTTCACTAGCAATATAAGGTGTATTATATGACTTGTAGTTCAACATCTCCAATGCTAGCATTAACAATTCCCCCGACCTTTTTTGTGGTAAATTTGATTGCAGTAAAAAAGAACTGTTTTCGTTTACACTTATATTTGTAACAGGTGCACACTTCCAGGGAATCCCCTGATGCCCATGAATACAATAAATAAATATGAATACGCTAAAAAAAAAACCCAGGCCGCCGTTCGAGCGCACCCCTTCCAGCTCAGAGTAAAGTACTCTCTGCAACTGGAACAGCTAATTATGTGAATTCTAACGCACCCGTAAATAGTCCGTTATACTATGGTGATACAGAATCAGATTCCACAATGTTGATTTTCCAGTGACCAGGAAAAGATCACCAAACAGTAGTGATATTTAACTGTTTAATTACGTAGTCATATAATAAAGACTATTATCACATTGCTGTATAGTGTCTAGTAATATCTGTCAACGAAAAAATGGTTACCAAGCTTTTCTTGAGGTGAAAGATAATGAATTAAACAATTGGTTGCTCAGTTAATTTGGGATGTAGGGAGGCCCAGAATGCTTTGTTAGAGTGTAAATTTGAAGTGATTTGATATTGTGAAAAATTCTCAGAATGGCACAAAACAGTTTAAAGTAAACAAAAATTACTTTTGGGGAACAAATTGAGCAGCTAGATAGGTTTCCCACCAGAAATAAAAAAAACATTCAAGAGTTTCTGTTTCACGTTTTCAGTAGTGTTTTTATGATTGCTTTGAATTCTTTCCACATTCTGTGTATCAGTTTTGTTGTATTGAGTATACCTGATACCAGTTCTCTGCCTAACAGAATTCAAAACAATACAGTTTATTTTTACCAGGTTGTTGTAGGAATTTGGTTTCTTTTTGGAACAAGGTTCAAAAAGAATACAAAAATAAATACCAGATTGTAAATCAGTCAACACAAAATCTCTAGTTTCCTCAGGAGAACAAAATAAAATACCTGGAGGGAGAATTACTGCAAAAAACATTCACAGAGTGGACTTCAGTCTTGTTCAGGAGTCCATTTTCTGTGTTAAACGGCATTCCACATCTGTCAAATCAAGGTTTTAGGGTAAAAAATAGTACACCCAACTTTATTAACACTTTTATACAATGTACCATTACTGCTGTGTGTTTTCAATGTTAGCCGATGCAATAGAGGCATTGAGAAATGTCCTTGGTACACCGGGAATAGAATCTGGTCTATGAGACTACATCTGAGAACATCATGTAAGAACACATCTGAGTGGTCATTATGCACCTGAGTGACATTATGATGTGAATGAAATGCTTCGACACAAACCAGTGTCATGCTAGAATGTAAACAGACTGGCGAAGGTGATCTTCTTTAACCCTTTACCCAACATAATAGCCAAAGCTGGCCAGCATTATTCTCAAAAATCGCCAATTAACTTTCATTATTTTTTCATTTTTTGTCTCAAAAACATAGGTTATGACCCCTCGTTGGGCCAAACCTATGTTTTTGAGACAAAAAATGAAAAAAATTAGTTATTCAAGAATTTATTTTGTAAGTGTCGTCTGCTTTTCATGTCAGGTAAAGGTTTAACTGGTTGAGTGCTAAATTATTTTTCAAAGGTGATTTGAAACATTGGTATTTTTTTTTTTAAATTCCCTGCTACCAGCACAAGAAGGCTCAGTTTTGCTAGATTTAATTCATAATTTTTTTGTCACAATTTATTGGAGAGTGTCTGTAGGCACTAATTTGTTGTTGGCTCATCAGCAGAAAAAAATTGTTAGTATAAAATTTTTATTACAATTTATTGGAGAGTGCCAACTGGCATGCTCCAATAAATTGCAACTAAATAATTATTTATGCACAATATGTTGCTGAACCAAAGCTACTTTTCTGGCAGCAGATATCTTTAAAAAAAAATACTCACGTCACAAATGACCATTCACAATTAATTTACCACTCTACCAGTTAAAAATTATTTATTTATTTATTGGGGTTTAACGACACATTAACAGCCAAGGTCATATCGTGTCTGTGACAGTTTTATGGGTGGAGGAAGCCGGAGTACCCAGAGAGAACCACCGAGCAACGACGAGCAGCTGCCAATTATTATTTAAAAAAAACTTTTATTCAAATTTTTCACAAAACTTTATCAAGAGACTCCTCTCTGGAATAAGCTACATGTAGCTGAATTCATTCCAGTGATCGAGGATCTCACATTCTTAAAAATTTTTTGAAAAATAATTTTTCTGCAACTGCTCAATTTGTAAATTGCGTGGGCGCAAGAAGCTGATTCATAAAGTAAAAGGTTAAGATATCATGTTAGGAACAGGGTGTCAGATGTTTTCAAAAATTTGCTTAGCACTTTTCATCTTGGTTTTCCAAAACTGATGAGAAATAAAGAATATAAGGCTTGAATGACAGAGAATGGTTAGCAATTGGACATTTTTGAATAGCACTTTACTATTCAGTCCAGTCATCAGATGTCCTGAGGAGAGCTAGAATTGTCACTGCAGATGGTTCAGGGCATGTGATTTGTGAAAGTGAAAATTATTTTCTTAATACATAACTTGGGAGCAGGTGGCTCAGTGGTAGACTGTTGAATTTCTATACTCGAGGTCCCGAGTCCGATCCCTTCTGGGACGACCCGCATTGTGTTCTTAGGCAAGGCACTTTATCCTGGTTGCTGACATGGGGGCACGACAACCCTGTGTACTAAGGCGTACTGCACGTCGATGGTGCACATGTCTTCAACCGCTGTAACCCTGCTTGAGCAGAGCTTGAACAGAGTTAGAATGTTGGGGAGCTGACAGTTGCTCATCGATGTTCATTGGTTCTCTCCGGTACTTCCTCCATATTTTGCTACACTCTTGACAGTCTACATCCCGTGGCTTGGCAGTTTTAGGCAGGTCTTGGCTGTCTATATAGGCTGCCAAACCTTGCCAAAAGACAACTGCCAAAACATTCAGAATTTAACTTGTGAGTTAATGCAGAGACAGCATATTAGGGCACCTGTTCTGTTGCAGTAAAAGTGATCAAAGTTGGAATTAGGCCCTTTAGGTTAATGATTGGTAACATCCAGTTCAAGGGAGCAGCATTACTGTGTCTATTTAGGTTAGCCTTGAAATGTCAACATTACTACAATTAATTAGCAGTCAGTCATGACTGTTGATCAAGTTATAGTCTGTATCAATAATGATCACAGTTTGCAGAGGATTGTAACCAAAAGGGATTTGCCCTGTTACAATTTATGGGAGAGTACCTATTAGCCCTCTACCATAAAGCCCTCTATTTTGTTTATACCTAGTTTGCATATGCCATTTTAAAACCAACAAAATTCTCAGAAACTTCTTTGATATTAACACATTTTCAAACACTAAAATTATTAAACTAGTGTAATCATATACATGTAGCAGGGTGAATAAAAAATCTGGTAATTTGTCGAAACACATGGGCGGTGGGTGGGGTGGGGGGGGTGGGGGGGGGGGTTCTTCTGAAGCTTTGGAAATTTGAATTGATGTTGATATTGATGGCCTGATTTAGGATCAATATTGAATGGGCTTCCTGCTTCACACATTTTAGAATCTGGTAACTCATGCTTTTTCATGAAGGTCGATGGAAAATAAATGTCTTCTAATGGTGGAATCATGCCGCAAATTTGAAAGAATAGTTGTCTGTTACATTTTTGGTTCAATTAGCTTATCATCATGCTTGTCTGCTGTATAGTTCACATTGTTACTACTGTACTGCAGTACTTATAAAGTGGAGTGCAGGGATCCCAAGCTCCACCTTGTAAGTAGTGTTGTAGCAATGCAACTTGTGACTTCTACACCCAGGTACTCATCCTTCCTATGGCACTTGCAGGCTGCAGGAATATGTATGGTAATTTGGTAATACAACCAGATTTCACAAAAACTGTTTTGCACTGCTTTAGATTTGATTTGGATTCATTGTTAATATCAGAGCTGATTTCATTCAAGTGTAGTAATTCCAATTCCCACAGTCCCGTGGGGGGGGGGGGGGGGGGGGTACAGTAGAAGCACGACTCCCCCCTCCACCTCCAGTTATACCACCTTCCTGAGATAATAAGCATTACAAAGCACAATCTTTATAAATTATAGAACACACATCTCAGTATGCTCTGATGTTCAGTGTACTTTTGTACAATATGAAGACAACTGTATCAAAGTTCAAGGCTTGAGGTCTATTTTTGTACACACTCTGTTTACTGTTACATACTAATGGGTCCAATTTGTGAATCAAAATGTTTCAAAGGAAATCACTGTGATGCATTAAGGAGCATTACTCAAAACAATAGGTCCACCTTTCATCCACCTCAAGCCAGAGATAGTATACTTATATAAAACATATGTTTTCCAAAGTCTTTACATGAAGTTAACAATATCACAGACAAGTTGGTTAGCAGTGCTATGAAAAGTAGGGGAGTGTATTTACAACATATTGAAAAAAAAATCTAATCTGCCCCGGGCAGATTAACTGGTAGAGGGCTAAATTATATTTGGCCATCAAAATTTTTTCATATGTCTTTGCCTTGTTACAATTTATGGGAGAGTACCTGTGTGCACTCTCCTATAAATTGTAACAAGGCAAATCCTAACTGACTAAATAATATCACTTCAAAAATTTTATGAACCAGACCATTGAATTTGAAGCCTTTAAGTTGCAGTACCTGCACTTGAGAATAAAGCCCAAATATGGGCTTCCAGCACTCTACCATTTGAATAATGGTTGGGCAGATTCAATAGCAGGCACCTTACCATTTGAATAATGCTTGGGCAGATTAAATAGCAGGCACCTCAAATTTGTGAAACCGAAAGAACATGGACGACTATGTACAAAGTCAAATTTGAAACTTATTTCTATATTACACGGTTTGATATTGTTATAGCATATTTATGTTCATATATAAAAGAGGAAAATAAAACCGTGGCCCTGAATTTTGTCTATTTTTCATATGCAGAATGGAAGAAAATCTGGGTAGGTCTAATGGAGTGAAAAAAAGACTGATCGTGTAAAATACACAAATAGTTCACTCTTTATTTGCTTATGAGCACACAGGACAGGAATGAGATGAAATGGAGCAAACCCTCAAGGTGATGTTCGAGTGGGGCATAACCACTCGGGTGGTTTCTGACATTGGCACAGTCCACCTGATACTGAGCAGTCCGTATCCAGATTCACTGTTTTAATTTCCCCAAGAGTGTGAACAGATTTAGTGATCAATCAAGTTGGGCAAAACCACTTGGGTGCAAATGACATGGGGATCAGCGACCTGCTAACTGATAGCCTGTGTTCGGATTTAATATTTTTAGCTGCCTGGGAGCATTATCTAATCTTAGTAATTACTAACCAGTGGCATAGAGATCTGACAATGACTGGATTATACTGCTCCCATGGGTCTTAAAATATGGCTCCACAACTTCAGTCAGTTTAACTATCTCTCCTGGGTTGCTCCTTTTGATAAAGAGAGCCATCTATGTAGTGCATGTTGAAATAAACTTCTCCCTGATGAACAAATCCTTCAGGATAGGAAATCATTTTCTGTCACGACTCTACTCAACAATCAGGGGTGTAGATAGTTTATCTATGGTGGAATTGAGCTCCAAACTTTCTGATAGACCACTAAAATATTTCAGCAGATTTCAGATTTGGTAACAGAATTTCTGCCATTTGAGTTCCCAGAAATTGGGTGAGTTATTGGAAATGAAGTCAAAAAACGTGTTTTTACCAACATAATTTTCTTTTCATTTTGCAAACTTTTACCAACAAAAGACCTCAAAACTTTCCTAACAAGCTGAATATTGTTTTAATTAATAATTTTTGTTATTCTAATTTTTTTCACCCAATTCTTGAAAAGAATTCAACAAAACCATATTTGACCCCTCATTAGAATGGGCTCAGTGAGCACATTGCAATGAGGGTGACGCATGATATGGTTTTGTTGAATTTTTTTTCAACAGCACAATCAATTTGGATATTGCACAGTCCATTCATTAATTGAGGATTAATTGCTCTCTAGGTAGAACCTAGGCTTGCTGTTGTCTACTCACAAAAATTAAAAATTGCAGAAATGATGGTACGCAAGAGCGACTACTCACCTCAAAATCAAAAGACTGGGAAACATATCTCTTGACACTTTGTTTGTGTTGATATAATCACCATGACATTGATTCACAGAAAGATAGAAAGACTTTGTGAGAATTTTTTCAGAACCATTATTTGGCTTTAACCCTTTACATCTGCCCACGTAATATGCAAATTCAGCTGCTGAAAAAATATTATTTTTCAAAAAATTGATATTTAAAATAAAAAATTTTGATATTGTCTTCTTTGGATAAAGGTTAACTGGTGTCATTATAGTGAATATAAAATATAATGGACATGTTCTTGAGGTTGTTATTCTCGAAGCGTGGTGGCTCATTGGTTGGTGCATTGGACATCAAATAAGAAGGTCTTGTGGGATCCCCGGGAATTTGAGCACTGCTTGTTTACTGTGGTAAACAAGTTCTGTTGTACTGTTAAAATAGGACCTGGTAACTAACACCTGGGTTTGATGTTTTGTAAAGTGGGAAGCATACCTGATGGTTCTTCTGTCACTAGAATAGGTATAATTTAGGTTCCTTTAACCCAAATGTGCTGTGTATACGGAACCAACATTTTTATACCCTCTGCAATGAGTAGTGGGGGGAGGGGGTGGCTGGGCATATTTATAATCGGCTCAGTTTGAAACCTTGTGTGCTTGTTTGGGTTGACCTCCAGATGGAAAGCTATCGCATTTCTTCCATTTCCATCAAAAATTGTTGCCGTTGGCAATGGCCTTTGATGAACTTTGTGCACTCATTCATCAATATTTCCCTCTGGCACAACCTGCAGGGCACATTTATGATCAGATCGCTTTGAAACTTGGTGTGCTTATATGGGGTGACCTCCAGATGGGAGCTATTGATTTTCTTCCATTTCAATCAACAAAGTTGCCATTTGCAATGACTTTGATGAACTTAGTGCAGTTGTGTATCAGTATTTCCCTTTGGCACACACTGCAGGGCACATTTATGATTGGATTGCTTTGAAATTTGGTATGCTTGTTAGGGGGTGACCTCTAGATGGGAGCAGTCGATTTTCTTCCATTTCTGTTGAAAAATGTTGCCATTGGCAACAATTTTACTACCTTTGAGCTGTTGGCAATGACTTTGATGAACTAATTGCAGTTGTGTATTGATATTTTCGTTTGGCACACCCTGCAGGGTATATTTATTATGATTGGATTACTTTGAAACTTGGTATGCTTATTTGAGGGTGTCCTCTACATGGGAGCTATCAATCTTCATTTTCTTTCAAAAAATGTTACCATTGGCAACAACCTTTGAACTTAGTTTAGTTAGACATCGATATTTCCCTTTGGCACACCCCACAGGACAAATTTATGCTTGGATCGCTTTGAAACTTGGTATGCTTGATTGGGGTGACCTCTAGATGGACGCTTTCAATTTACTGTCAAAAAAAGTTGCCGTTGGAAACGTCCTTTGAACTCAGTTTAGTTAAGCATCAATATTTCCCTTTGGCACACCCTACAGGGCACTTTTATGATCAGATTGCTTTGAAACTTGGTATGCTTGTTTAGGGTGACAACTAGATGGGAGCTATCAGTTTTCTTCCATTTTCGTCAAAAATCGTTGAAATTGGCATAAACTTGGCAACAACCTTCAAACTTAATTTAATGAGGCATCAATATATTCCTCTGGCATGCCCAACAGGGCTATTGATTTTCTTTCATTTCCATAGAAATTATTGTTGTTAGCATCGGTCTTTGAACTTAGTACATTTGTGCAGCCACTTATCCCTTTTGCACTCTCTACATGGTACATTTATGAATTTCTAAGAAAAACAAAAAGAACCCAAAACATTGCCACAAGGATTCACCTTCAAACGTAGTTCATTTGTGCAGTAACATCTTCCTTTGGCACGCCTCAGAGGGTGAATTCATTATCGGGTTGTTTTGAAACTTGGTATGCTTATTCAGGGTGACCAAGATAGGAGCTATCGATTTTCTTTTCATTTCCATTAAAAACTGTTGCTGTTACCACCAACCATTGAAATTATTGCATTTGTCCATCAACATTCTTCTTTGACATGGCCTATATGGCGCATTTGTCATAGGAGTGTTTTTGAACTTGGTGTGCTCATTAGGCGAGATCTCTAGAAAAGAGCTATCGATTAGCATTCACTTCTGTGAAAAAGTTGCCGTTTACAATGACCTTTAAACCAACTGCATTTGTGTATCAACATTCTTCCTTTAGCCAGCCTTAAAGTTTACATTTAAAAATGCATGGATTGCTCTGACTTTGTGTACACTCAATGCTGTTATGTTGAAGTTTCACCAAATAACATTGGAGCCAATGATCTTCAATTTTGCCATTTCAGTTATAACTTACCAAGTTCAAGTTTGTCAAGTTGAGCTACAGTGTCATTGACACTTTCATTTTTTCAACTGCTGAATTTATCTATTACTTGGGTGGATGTGGCCGATTCGTTAGGTAAAGGGTTAATCACAATTTCTCAAGTCCCCTTTGAAAATCCCGGCAAATCCAGTAGGGTTAAAAAACAATGCACTTGCCTTCGTGAGATGCCACCAGAGATCCTCTTTCACCTTCAATTTGGAAAATTTTCTTGGATGAGGACCTCCCTCAGACCCCCATCTACATAACAGAGGAGGTTGGATATCCCACTCTTGCTCTCTTACACCCTGTTGCTTGTATCATGCATTCTGCTCATGGAATAAGCAATTTTTTTTACAAGGGAAAACTTACCTATAAATAACAGTGACTGCTGTGTGCAGTCTTTAATGTTGGTTTACTGTGGGACTTACCTGAGGTCAGCCATGGTTTGGTGTGCTGTGAGAATGTTTTACAATTTATTTTAACATACCCCCTCCCCATTAAAATATCTTTTCCTTAGCTCATGGAATTGTAATTTTTGTCTTTTCAACAACAAAATCAATAGATAAATTTGCTCCAATCTTTTAAATTTGACACAGTTTTCACTGTGGACTGGCAGAATACAGGAAGCCCATATTTTGGCTTTATTCTGGTGTACACTGTGCAGGTAATCCAACTTAATGCTATCACCTTGTTGCACTGAAGCCTTAAAAGTCTGATGTCAAAATGGGAAAGTTTTCAGTAGCAAATATTTCCCATAATTCAGTTTGATATTAAACCAAATATACCTTGTTTGACAGAGCTCAGTGAGCACTGTCAAACAAGATATAATTTGTTAAATTCATAGTTAAACAACGAAAAATAGAGTGATTGGAGAAAATTCTATTTCTCTACCAGAGTGCTAGGGGTTAAAGGACAAATTATCATATTAGTTTTGAAGTGATAATATTCCATTTATCAGGATTTGCCTTTTTACTATTTATGGCCGAGTGTCTAAGTGCACTCTCTCATAAATTGTAACAAGGCAAAGGAACTTGAACAAATTTTGATGATAAAAAAATAATTTAGCACTCTACCAGCTCATAGAACCTCACCTTTGCAAGCATGCAGTCATCTGCATAGATAACTTTCACATCAATCAGACAACCAAAAAAAAACCCTCAAAAATGTATGCTCATTGGAAGGTCAGGACAGGAACACCCCACTGATAAATAGAAACCAACACAAAATGTTTCTGGAGGTCAGAACAATTTTCCACTATATCAGAACATCTCCACACTCTGTTACAATTATTGGCCACACACACTTCCTGAAAATTTGCCTAGGGTACATGTATATGCTGAATTAGGAATCAGCATTTCTTTATGAAGAAAATTTGCCTGTTCATAAATTAATTTGCATACCTGTTGTATTTTGGACAGAAGATTGATCAGCATGAAATTGAGGGATTTTAGAGGACTGCATGTGGTGTGGTTTATGCCACAGACAAAAGCTCAATGAATGGGAAAAAAGTCCAACAAACATGATTTTGTTTAACCCTTTGAACCCTTGTTTCCTGGAATGGTATCGCCTTTGTGTACATTTACAGTGAGATGGGTCATTCCAATATCAATATACAGAGGATAAAATAATGGCTGCAGACTACAGTTATTTTTTTTTTATCATCAATGCCCCATGAATAGACCTCTTATAATAAGACAAAAATGGAATGAAATTATTCCTTGGACCAAAAAATCGTCCTTACGTGTTCAAAGGGTTAATTCTTTGAGATTTTAATTGTCCTGACGTTCAAATGTCACTAGGAATTCAGTTTCTTCAACGTTTTTAAAAATGTGATGCCAAAACGTCAGAAGAACAAATACTGAGATATTTTTCACATTATTGATTAAGAAGTCTTGACAGCAGGATTATATTAATATTTTAAGCTGCGATAACATTTGGCTCAACAGGTTTCACTGAGCATTAGTATTATTTGGGAGAAAATAGGAATTGATGTTAAAACTTTAAAAAATCTAAAAAAAAATAACAAAACAAATGACCATTTTGGGGGGTAATCTTTTAACACCACTCTTCTTGTGTGATTCTTTTTCATTTCGGGTAACTTTATTGTTTATTTTTTCACAGACTATTGTACTAGTTTCGGATTCGAAGTGGCTATTATTATTATTTCTCTGGTCAATACATGAACTCAGTGGTATTGTTTCATCCAAATCGTCAGAGACTACAGAAACAGAATTTACTTCCTTGTTACCGACATTGTAAAAACACAAGAGGTTTATCATCATCACTGTCAAATAGACTCATCATCAGAGTGCAAAATTTGAAAAATGACTAAGCAACTGACCGTTCACGTGGGTTGGAGATGGCTAACCAAAAGTTCAGCTCTGTAAAAAGTCTTGGGAAACTGGTTTTTTATCATTAACAAGTATTCATATATTGTATGGAATTGAAATATACATGTATATAGTCTCTCACGGCAAAAGTCTAAAAATCTGTCAAGACACAAGTGCTAGAAGCCCATATTTGGGCTTTATTCTGAACTGCGGATACCTAAAGTTAAAGGATTCATATTCTGTGGATGTCCTTCATATTATCTTGAAAGAAAAATTACTTCAACTCCATCGATTTGCATTGTTACAATTCATGGGAGAGTGCCTATAGGCGCTTTCCCATGAACTGCAACAAGACAAAAATGTGTGAACAAATCTTGAGGCTGAGAAAAAAATTGGCAATTTATCAGTTAAGTGACCCAGACTTTACCATTTAGAATGCAACTTTTGGCTAACCTGTCATCCATTCGCGTAGATTTAAATTTTCGTAACCACCACGCAAACGAAACGAGCGTTCTCGTCAAATTTTGCACACTGATCATCAGAAGACGCAGAATATTCATCATCTCCACTAAGTTCATCGTCACCAGGTCTTCTGTGCTTACTACTGAGAAGAATGTTATCAGAATCACCACTGTTGGAGCTTTCATTGTTTATACAATCACCAGGGAAACTCATTGTTTACGTATCTAAAAATAACTTTGCTTCCACCGCACATTGAATGCTGTCCCCAACTGGTGTAAATATTGGTGTATTTTCGTACTGCTTTATTCACATAGAATGAAATTGTACTTTTTCCTTCGGTATTTTATGTAAACATATTCAAAAGCGAGCTTATAACTGCAGTTGAGGGTCCTTAGACATGTTAAATCACCAAACAGAGTACAGCTGACAAAGTGAAGGTAGAGAGTACGTGAAAAGACATACCAAAGTATCAACGTGTTGTCTGATTTCATACGTCATAAGACGTTTGAAAGTATCAAAGGGTTAACTTAACCTATTCATGAACCAAATAGGTGTAATTTTCAGAGGCTTGTGAGACCTCAGTCCTTTTCTTCGTCAAAATGAAAGCAACAAGGCAAAAGTTTTAAGAATAATCTTTCTTTGCAAAATGTATATCGAGAAAAAAAAAAGTTTTTCTCTCATGTGGTTTTGTTTGGTTGTGTTCATTCATATAATATGTAGTTGTAGTTTGTGTTATTGAAGTAGCTTGCCACTGAGGGAATAGTACTAAATAAAATGGTGTTGTTCATCAATTGAGTGTGAATGAGTATTTAATGTCCGAGAAAGCATAACACATATCCCATCAGAGACATCAGCATTCTGGGGTTTATAATTGAGAATAGGTAAAATCCCCCAACAAATATGTGTACAATTTTTGCTCGGAGGTCATTGATAATTGTGATAATTCAAATTCTATATAGTCCTGATATTAACTCCTTAAATACTGCTGGCAGATATTCCTGCCAAGGACAGGATTTCTCTTGCCACTGAAATATGTCTTAATTTTGGCATATTTAAACTGATTTCCACCCTGATAATTGAATGGATTGTTTCATTAATGCCTTCTTGAATTAAATTTAGATGAATTTTTCATCAAATTAAGTCATGGCTGCTGTAAAGCAGCCATGATTAGATTTGATGAATATAATCTTAAAAATACTCAGCGGGTTAAGAGTTAACTCTTAGATCAAAAAAAAAGAAATACCCAGATTATCATTGAATTTTTTAAAAAAATTGGAGGGTCTTATTAGCTCACCGAATTAATTAAGGCCGGGAGCTAAACTTATCACTTGTCGTCTGTCACCATCCGTCGTCGTCCGTCGTGAACTTTACATTATAGACTTCTCACAAACTACTTGACCAAATTTGGTGTGCATGTTCCTTATCATATATCAATTCAAGTTTGTTCAAATCAAGTTGCCCTGCCCTTGGGTAGGGCCATGTCCAAAAAGTGTGCCTATATCTTAAAAAATCTTCTCATGAACCAGCAGTAGCAGAGACTTGATATTTGGTGTGCAGCTTCCTTTTGAGGATACAGACTCAGATTTGTTCAAGAGATGTTTGGGGGGCAACATTTGCCGTCGTTATGGGAGGGGCAAGAATTTTTGCCCCACCCAAAATTTCTATTTTCCAAGCTTAGAGGCTGATATGAACCAAATTTGATATGAGGGCTTATTGGGTCATAAGTAGTTAATTTATGCCCTCAAAAAATTTCTGTCACCTTATGGGAACTGCAGGAGCTAAAAAAAGAAAAAAATTAAAATGCCCATAATTTTTATTTGGTGTGAAGCTTCCTTAGAACTAACAGAATGAAATGGTTAAAAAAAAATTGCTATCGGTTTTATCATAGGGTACTTTTTCGGGACTTTTGAAAAAGTGCTAAGTCAGCATTTTTTAACACTATGGGTAATGGGGAAAACATTAAAGAATCTTCTCCAAAGCCACTGCTCCATATTTCAGATATAATATCTTTGGAACATTGATTCACACATTTGTTGAAATCAATTCCCTGGGTTAATATTTGGGCTCTCTATTGGGAGCCCAAATGTTCAAATTAGTGCAATATGAGGAATATTCTTTAAAAATCTTCTTCAGATCCACCAATCCGACTTTTTTGATATTTGGTATGCAGCATCCTTGGGGGGGGGGGGGGGGGGTCCCTGGGTTCTTAATTCTTAATTGGGCTCACTGTGGGAGCCTGAATGATAACTTAGTTCAAATGAGGGAGTTTCTTTAAAATCTTCTTCAGATCCAGCAGTCGGAATGTTTTGATATTTGGTATGCAGCATCCTTATGGGGATAAGATTCAAGTTTGTTCAAGCCAAGTCCCTGGGTTCATATTTGGGCTCCCTGTGGGAGCCCGAATTATAACTTAGTTCAATATGAGGAATATTCTTCAAAAATCTTCTTCACATCCACCAGTCAGAATCTTTTGATATTTGGTATACAGTATCCTTAGGGAGGTGAGATATAAGTTTGTTAAAGCCAAGCCCCTGGGTTCATATTTGGAGGCCAATTTGAATCAGATTTGATATGAGGGCTGATTGGGTCATAAGTACATAATTTATGCCACACAAAATTTTCCCATCACCCCATGGGAACTGCAGGAGCTAAAAATAGAATAAATTTAATACGCCCATATCTCCAAAACTACATGGCACTGAGAATTTTTATTTTGTGTGAAGCTTCCTTAGAAAGAGCAGAAAGGAATGGTCCAAAAAAAATTGCCGTCAGTTTTATCGTAGGGTACTTTTCCAGGACTTTGAAAAAATGCTGAGCCATCATTTTTTAACACTGTGAGTAAAGGGAAAAACATTAAAGAATCTTCTTCTCCCATACCACTGCTCCAAAGGCTTTCATATTTCACATATAACATTTTTGGAAGATTCATTCAAATGTGTGTTGAAATCAAATCCCTGGGTCCATATTTGGGCTCTCTATGGGAGACCAAATGTTCAGATTAGTGCAATATGAGGAATATTCTTTAAAAATCTTCTTCTTCCGATCCACCAATCAGAATCTTTTGATATTTGGTATGCAGCATCCATAGGGGGTGTGATTCAAGTTTGTTCAATTTGAGTCCCTGGCTTAATATTTTGGATTTCTATGGGTGGGGTGAGGGGTGGGTGGGTGGGTGCATGTTAGTTTCAGGTTTGTTCAATTCCATTCCTTAGCGTTTTTTCATAAAATTTGCCTTTCATAACTTCATTCCTTTGTAGTGTTGATGAACCATGTCTAACCGAATGTGACCCCAAATACTTCTTTGAACCACTTTCTGGGGCCTCTTGTTTTTTATTAGCTCAACTTTGACGAAGTCAAATTTGAGCTATTGTCATGGCCCGTCGTCCGTCTGTCCGTCCGTCCGTCCGTCTGTCCGTACGTCATCAATTGGCTATGGCTCAGGCTAGAGGTCGTATTTATGAACCGATCTTTACGAAACTTCTTGTGTACCTTTGTTATGACCCTGGGACGGGAACGAGTGTTTTTAGGTGTGGTCCGAAATTCAAGATGGCCGCCAGTGGCCATTTTGTACCGATGATGCAAAAATCAGTTTTTTGTACAGAACTTTTGTATGAAAGTTCTGATTTGAATAAAGTTTTGTATAAATGTTTAGTACCATGGGATACATCACATATAATACGGGTTTTTTTCTCGTGCGTAAATTATGCAAATTAGACTGACTTTGATTTATTTAGTGTTACTTTCAGAGCTGTAAGTGCCAAGCTGCTATGGCTCGGGCTAGAGGCCGTATTTATGAACCAATCTTTACGAAACTTCTTGGGTACCTTTGCTATGACCGTGGGACGAGAACGAGTGTTTTTGGGTGCAGTCCCAAATTCCAGATGGCTGCCAGCAGCCATCTTGTACCGACAATGCCGAAATCTGTTTTTTGTACAGAACTTCCATATGAAAGCTCTGATTTGAATATTTTTTTGTATGAATGTTTAGTACCATGGGATACATTACATATATTATAGGTTTTTTTCTTTTGCGTAAATTATGCAAATTAGGCTAACTTTGATTTATTTAGTGTTACTTTCAGCACTGTGAGTGCAAATCCCAATACAGCTCGGGCTAGAGGCCGTATTTATGAACCGATCTTCACGAAACTTCTTGGGTACCTTTGTTATCACTGTGGGATGAGAAGCAATGTTTTTGGGTCCAGTCTGAAATTCAAGATGGCCGCTAGCAGCCATTTTGTTCAAAATTAAGTGCAATCAGATTTTTGCGCAGATCTTCCAAATGAAAGATCTGATTTGAATAAATTTTTGTATGAATGTTTAGTACCATGGGATACATTACATACAATACAGAGTTTTTCTCGTGAATAAATTATGCAAATTAGGGGTCCGGGTTTGGACCAAAATCCGGAAATTAGTTTTTTGGTTTTTTATGCGTTTTGGTCAATTTTAAGACAAAAAAAAAAAAATTTTTTTTCACTCTGAAAATTTGGGGTCCGGGTGGGACTTAGAAAATTTTGGACCAAAATCCGGAAATTAGTTTTTTGGTTTTTTATGCGTTTTGGTCAATTTTAAGACAAAAAAAAAAAAATTTTTTTCACTCTGAAAATTTGGGGTCCGGGTGGGACTTAGAAAATTTTGGACCAAAATCCGGAAATTAGTTTTTTGTGTTTTGATGCATTTTGGTCAATTTTAAGAAGAAGAAGAAAAAATTTTAGTCTGAAAATATTTTGTTTGGGACTGAAAATTTCCACACAAAAATAATAATCTACAATGATTGGTCTTAATCTGTAGTCCATTACAGTCACCTTGTAATTCTTTTATTATTGTTGACTGGGCCAAAACAAATACTAATTCCTGTCATATTCATTATTCAGTTGTCTTGGTCACACAGCAAGTACTAATTCCTGTCATATCCAAGTTGAGCTACAGAGTCATTGACTCTTTCATTATTATACCCCCACTCCCAGCAGGGGGGGTATAGGATTCGGCTTGTTCATCCATCCATCCATCCATCCATCCATCCATCCATCCATCCATCCATCCATCCATCCATCCATCCATCCATCCATCCATCCATCCATCTGTCTATCAGTCAGTCTGTCTGTCTGGACGTCTGTCCGTCCATCTGTCCTGAAATTCAATGATGAATGACTTGTAAAGTACTTGGTTGACTGACGTGATATTTGGTATGCAAGTGTATCCTACTGCTGTAGACCCATAGTGAAATGCAGGTGTTGTGCAAGATTTTATTTCCTGAGTCATTGTCCTTTAGGTCTTAGAATTTGTCCGCCTTGAAATTAATTCATGAATAACTTGTAGTACTCAATGGAATGACTCCATATTTGGTGTGCAAGTCTATCCTCTTGATGTCTACCCACAGAACAAGGCATATGTTACATATGCAGTGTATTATTGTAGGAATTATTGCATTCAATGGACTTTGATTTTGTCAGTCCGTCCGTTCGTCCCGAAATTCATTCATAAATAACTTGTAAAGTACTTGGTTGAGTGACTTGATATTTGGTATGCAAGTGTATCCATTTGCTGTATGCCCATAGTGAAATGTAGGTGTTGTGGCACAGTTGTGCAAGATTCTATTGCCAAAGCATTGCCCTTTATGGACTTAGAATTTGTCCGCCTTGAAATTAATTCATGAATAACCTGTACAGTACTCAATGGAGTGACTTCATATTTGGTGTGCAAGACTAACCTATTAATGTCTACCCACAGTACAAGGCATATGTTATGCAGTGTAATATTGTAGGAGTTACTGCATTTTATGGACTTTGATTTTGTCCGTCCTAAAATAATTCAATCATGAATAACTTCATTAATTAAGGGTACCTTCATGGTGTAATCAACTCCTCCCACAATTTCTAATGTAGAGAATTGAAACTTTAGGATATGGTTACACATGTCTTGCAGATATGCAACATACATAAAGTTTGCAGAAAAATATTTTTTCACAGAATTAACAAATCAAGTCATTCTCACATTTTGTAAAGAGGCGGGGTACCTTTTTGTGTCGCCCTATGGTGACAATAGTTCTCATGATATATACCCCAATAGTCTGTAATCTGTCACAGGTCTGTCATCTTTCAGCCTGGCCCAGTAATAAATGGTTCATTAGCTCAACTTTGGCGAAGCCAAATTTGAGCTTATGCCATGGCCAGTTGTCCGTCTGTCCATCAACAATTCAATACGGCTCGGGCTAGAGACCGTATTTATGAACCGATCTTTACGAAACTTCTTGTGTTCCTTTGTTATGACCGTGGGACGAGAGCGAGTGTTTTTGGGTGCGGTCCGAAATTCAAGATGGCTGCCAGCCGTCATTTTGTACCGATGATGCAGAAATCTGTTTTTTGTACAGAACTTCCATATGAAAGCTCTGATTTGAATAATTTTTTGTATGAATGTTTAGTACCATGGGATACATCACATATAATACAGGTTTTTTTCTCGTGCGTAGATTGTGCAAATTAGACTAATTTTGATGTTTTTTTGGTGTTACTTTCAGCACTGTAAGTGCAAATGCCAATACGGCTCAGGCTAGAGGCCGTATTTATGAACCGATCTTTACGAAACTTCTTGGGTATCTTTGGTATCACCCTGGGATGAGAACGAGTGTTTTTGGGTCCGGTCCGAAATTCAAGATGGCCGATGGCAGCCATTTTGTACAAAATTAGGTGCAATCAGATTTTTGCACAGAACTTCCATATGAAAGCGCTGATTTGAATAATTTTTTGTGTGAATGTTTAGTACCATGGGATACATCACATATAATACGGGTTTTTTTCTCGTGCAGAAATTATGCAAATTAGATGAACTTTGATTTTTTCAGTGCGACTTACACGCAGTAAGTACACATGTCAATACGGCTCAGACTAGAGTCTGTATTTATGAAGTGATCTTCACAAAATGTCTTGGGTACCTTTGTTATCACCTTGGGACGAGAACGAGTGTTTCTGGGTGCGGTCTAAAATTCAAGATGGCTGCCAGTGGCCATTTTGTACCGAAATTAGGTCTAATCAGTTTTTTGTACACAACTTCTATACAGCTCTATAGACTAGAGGCCATATTTATGAACCAATCTTTACGAAACTTCTTGGGTACCTTTATTATCACCGTGGGGTGAGAACGAATGTTTTTGGGTGTGGTCCGAAATTCAAGATGGCCACCAGCAGCCATTTTGTACCAAAATTAGTGCAATCAGTCTTTTGTACAGAACTTCTGTATGAAAGTTCTGATTTGAATAAATTTTTGTATGAATGTTTAGTAACATGGAATACATCACATATTGTAAGGGGGTTTTTTTTCGTGCAGAAATTATGCAAATTAGATGAACTTTGATTTATTCAGTGCTACTTACACAATGTGAGCACACATGTCAATACGGCTCAGGGTAGAGGCTGTATTTATGAACCGATCTTCACAAAACTTCTTGGGTACTTTGTTATCACCTTGGGACGAGAATGAGTGTTTCTGGGTACTGTCCAAAATTCAAGATGGCTGCCATTTTGTACCAAAATTAGGTCCAATCAGTTTTTTGTCACAAGTTCTATACAGCTCGTATTTATGAACTGATCTTCACAAAACTTCTTGGGTACCTTTGTTTTCACCTTGGGACAGGAACGAGTGTGTTTTGGGGTGCCTTTGTTATCACTGTGCTTTGAGAACAAATATTTTGGGGTTCAGTCAGACCCACTCTGGGACTGAAAGTTTTCTTTTCTAGTTTAGCATCTGACTGTCACCCACCTTTACAATACTTTACCTATACATTTGTTACAGGCAACGGTTAGTATTTATGTACAGACCGTTACAATACTTTATACTTTATATGTACCTTTGTTATCTGGTCATTACCTAGATGTTTGTCATTCCTGTGTCACATACTATACATGTGCATGTCTTTGTCTTGACAAGTTGAGCTACAGTGTCATTGACACTTTCATTTGAATTCATTGTGTCAAAAACAAAGCTTATGACCAATCATTATTAGAAAAGGTCCTCTGTCTGATCCCCACCAGTGGTAACTGCATTGTGTCCTTCGGCAAGGCACTTAATCCCTGCTCATGTGGGGGTACGATGAAGCTGTGTACTAAGGCGTACTGCACGTCGATGGTGCACTAGTCTTCAACCAATGCTATCCCTGCTAGTTTGGATGGGTGACCATTTCAGCGACTGATTTGCGCTCCCGCGTTGTGTCCTTGGGCAAGGCACTTAACCCTGATTGCCTACATGGGGCACGATGACGCTGTGCACTAAGGCGTACTGCACGTCGAAGGTGCGCATGTCTTCAACCAATCTAACCCTGCCTGTGCCGCGGTGCAGAGTTCAGAGTTACGATGTTGGGGAGCTGGCAGCTGCTCGTCATTGCTCAGTGGTTCTCTACGGGTTCTCCGGGTTCCTCCACCTGTAAAACTGTCACCGATATGATATGATCCTGGCTGTTAATGTGTCGTTAAACCCTAATAAAAATAAAATAAAAAATCCCTGCTAGTATGGAGTTAGTATGTTGGGGAGTCTGACAGTTGATCTCCATTGCTCGGTGGTTCTCTCTGGGTACAAAGGCTTCCTCCACCCTCAAAACTCTGACATCAGGTAACCCTGGCTGTAGAAAGTGTTGTTAAACCGCAATAAATAAATAAATATTGACCCATCATTGGAACGGTCTCAATGAGCTCGTTCCAATGAGGGGTCATAAGCTATGTTTTGATGTATAAAAAAAAAAAATACAGTGGAACCCACTTAATTGGATATCTCTTAATTTATATCCCTGTTAATTGAATATAATTTTCAAACACAAAACCATTTACCATATCTTCAGTACAAATTTGATCTGTTAATTGCATATGGGTTGTAGAGTAAACTCCTGTTAATTGTATATAAATTTTTGTAATATGTCGAAAAAATTACTGTGACACGCACCAAATTCTCCTTATTTATCAACCTTTTTGGCCTCACTACATCCAATACACGCATTTATTCTATTATATCTTGTTTGACAGAGCTCTATGAGCTCTGTCAAACAAGATATAATAGAATAAATGCTCAGTTTACCTCCAGAACACAGGAAACTGACCAAATCCCTGTTAATTGTATACTCCTGTTAATTGAATAATTTTCACTGGCAAAATGGATATTCAATTAAGAGGATTCTACTGTAATTAAAATTGAATGTTGATTTTTGTGAAAAGTACTTATGGTTTTTGCTGTTATGTTGGGTAAAAGGTTTACATAGAATCTCTGTACAAGAAGTCTTAGTGCACTCAACATTTATAGTTTATGCATTTAGAACATCAGACTTAATATACGTCTGTAGCAATGATTGGAGTAAAATTAGTTGTTTGTTTGAATGATTCTCTTATCAAAACCTGTCTATTGTTTATGGTAAGTGTTTTCCTAATTTCTTCCAGAAAAAACAATTTTCCACATCTGTGTTGTATGAATGCATGCTCTTAGGATTTTGCTACTTCCAGGATGAGAAAACCAATTAAGCTGAATAGACAGACAGGGTCTTGAAGTGATTGTAAATTTGCGAATAAATAGGCATATATAGAAGTATATTAAAGAGTTGAATGCTAAAAGCCCATATTTGGACTCTATTGATGAAAAAACATGTAACTTCTAGAAGACGTGTGACAATGTCTGAAATAATAATTACAACGATGCAACTACAAAATTAAGGTTTAATCCTTTACTTAACCCTTTACCTAACATGAAAAGCAGACGACACTTGCAAACAAAATTCTTGAATAACTAATTTTTTGCAGCAAAAACATAGGTTATGACCTCTCATTGGAACGAGCTCGATGAGCGCATTCCAAAGAGGGGTCATAACCTATGTTTTTGAGACAAAAATGAAAATTAATTGGCAGTTTTTTAGAATAGAGCTGGCCGGTTTTGGCTGTTACGTTGGGTAAAGGGCTAATGAATCGGTTGTATCCACCCCGTAATGTATAAATTGACCTGTTGAAAAGAAATTATTTTCCAAAATATTTCAACGAAACCATATTAGTCCTTTCCTGGAGGCGGGCACGAGTGCAAATGCGTCCGCAAGTGCTTGCAAATTGGAATTTACAAGCGCTGATAATTGCGCTTGCCAAAATTTAGGGTGCGACTGCAAATCAACAGATCTACAAAAAAAATACATGCTGCATAGAATTAATTGGAAACATTTTAATACATCTTTGACTGTTAAAGTTTCTTGCAAGAGGAATTTAACCTTTAAAGGGTTGTTGTATAATAGTTTTAACATGAGTTTGCACATGACATGTGCAGTTTACAATACATACATCTGTTCGTTGTTTTGTATACTATTAAAAAAAAGTAGGGTATATCCAAACTGATGTTAATATTTTAGGAAAATGGTATTGGACACGCGTGATTGAACACATCAATATGTTACCAAGTTTAGTGTGGATCATGAATGTCACCGACCCATGAAAACTTTGTGCAGGTTTTTCGCACGAGCGCCACATTAATGTCTGTGGGGTAAATTTTCATTTGTACTGGACGGGCTTATTCGGAGGTCTTGTCGTTCTTTTCTTGGTATAAACTCGTTCTTCAATAGTTTCTGGTCAAAACGTAACTTTTGAGGTATGAGAAGACTGACACGTGACGAACGTTTATGAGCCATTGGCATATTGGAAGCTGGCAGCAGACAGACTGCAGTGGCTCAAATTCTCAACGTTACTCAATCTGTGATTAGCAGGTTGTGGTCACGCTACCATCAGACAGGTAATATTGATGACAGACGTGGGTCAGGTCATCCAAGGGCGACAACTGCTAACTAGGATAGTTTCATCCGAACCACAGCATTACGTAACCGCCCTAAAAGTGCCTCAGAAATTGAACAGCAGCTGCACCGAGCGACAGATGTGCGAGTCAGTAGTCAGTCTCCGAAATCGCCTACCCAGCTGGAATTTGTATGCTCGACAACCTTGAATAATTCCACCTTTGACTGAATGTCACATCGCAGAAAGGTATAATTGGTGTGGAGCCAGACAGCCCTGGGACAATCGTCGGTGGAGCAATGTCATGTTTTCCGATGAATTGAGGTTCATTCTCGACTTCCACGACAGGCAAAACAGAGTGTGGCGGCCACGGAATGAATAATGATACCATGACGTAACTGTTAGGCAGCACGATCGTTTGGGTGATGGTTCAGTTATGGTGTGGGGAGGCATAACCATGATAAATAGAACAGCATTACATGTCATCCAAAGGTGTGTCACATTACAGTACTACAGTGACAACATGTTCGCAGCTCATGTGGTGCCCTTTGTGTGGCGTCACAACCATCGATTCATTTTCCAAGATGACACTGCAAGAGCCCACAGAGCCTGTGTCGCTACAGAGTTCCTCCAGGAGCAGAACATCACTACACTGCCTTGGCCAGCACAAAGTCCAAACCTTTCTGGATTGGTGAAAGCCTTTCACCAATCAAGCATGTTTGCGATATGCTTGGCAGGCACCTACGACGCCGCCAACAGCCCCCCCCCCTACCACTGTCCAGGAACTCGCCGCTGCACTACAGGAAGAATGGAATAACCTCTGTCAAGCTGATATTGGACATTTGGTGAGGAGTATGCCACGTCGGATCCGGGCTAGTCTCTCAAACCGAGGAGGATTTACAAGATATTGAGGTCTTGGACTGAATGTGGTAACTTCTCTGACTGACCGTCCATGTCTTCTACAGCACAGTGCGTGGAATGTATGCATGTCAGACACCCAACTATTACTGAAATCATTCACCAGATGTCACAGTGCAATGCCTCAACTGTGTTTTTGATGAAAATATAAATATATTTCTTCATCTATCTCACTTTTATCAAATATCCCCTACTTTTTTGTAATAGTATATATCTAGCTGGTTGGGTTTTCCAGAGATCAGGTCATCAAGACTGAAATTCTTTGTGTTGCTATGGCTTTGCAAGTTCATATCAAAATTATAACAGTCATTGAAAATCATGGTCAGAGTCCTTGAAAAGTGCTTAAATAGTTCTTAAATTTGATTTTCTGATCTCAGTGGGACCCCTGGATGAGGACACACTCTCACTTAACCCTCTACACACTAATGTCAAAATACCAAAATTTCAAGCAGCAAATATTTCCCACAGTGCAACTTCCAATTTTAGCATTGTGCTTTGTCAAACAAGATTCAGTTGTTTAGTTTCCAAGTTGATTGATACAATAAATTTGCAGCGTGAAATTTTGAACTTTTGACATCAGTGTGCAGAGGTTTAAAATTAGCAATGCAATTTCTGCTCGAAACGTTTTAATCTTACACTGACATTGCATAATCTACATGTATCTACACCACTGTAGTGAATTGCTGTTATAACTTTACTAAAATTATTAAATGTGAGGAAGGCCAAAAGAGAGACGTGGATGTGTAATGAGGCTAAATAATATGGACAATTATGAAGATATACCACAGATAGACATCGTTCCAAGAAACATTACCTGTAAGGTATTTATGTTAGCGGTAATGAGGCAATTAGATTCCCACTATCTCTGCCAGTGATACCTTACACATTTATCGATGGGGTTCTTTTACTAATAATTATTTATGATTGTTGAATACAAGATAAGCTTTCAAGAGATTTTTGTTGACTCTTTTCCTGATGCATCCTATTTAGCCTTAGCAACATTACAATCAGAGTGAGTTAGTACAGTGGTACCATGTTAACTGAATAGGCCCTTTGCCATTAAAAAACATTCACTTAACAGAAGTATACAGCTATTTATTTATTGGTGTTTAAGGTCACATACTTATGCACAATGGCTAATCATCACCGTGACAGTTTTACGGGTGGAGAATGCCAGAGCACCTGGAGAGAACCACCGAGCATCGACGAGCAACTGTCAGCTCCTCAACATTCTTACTCTGTTCAAGTGCCACTCAAGCAGGGTTACAGCAGTTGAAGGCATGGACACCATCAAATGCAGTATGCCTTAGTACACGGTCGTCATAGTGGCCCCATGTAGGCAACCGGAATAAAGTGCCTTGTCCAAGGACACAATGCGGGTCGTCCTGGATGGGGATCAAAACCTGGTACCTCTAGCATAGAAATTCAGCAGTCTTACCACTGAGCCACCACGCTCAACTATACACCTAAGAGGAATTTGATCATTTTCTTATATTGCAGTTATAAACAGATTTTATCTATTATATATTGTTTGACAGAGTTCTGCAAGCTCTGTCAAACAAGATACAATAGATCAACTCTTAACCTGTTGAGAACTTTCTCAAATATTTTCACTAAATTCAGTTGTCGCTTCTGTGAAGCAGCCATGATTAGATTTGAAGAAACATTTGAACAAATTAAGCCCAGCTATGATTCGGGATATTATTGTTCCAGTTTACAGCGATACATTCTGTTGTACAAAAGTCAAATTATACTCTTTCTGTTGGTAAGGGTATTGGTGTCTTAGTGGGAATATCTGCCAGCAGCACGCACGAAGTTAACTGCTTAGTTTATCTCCAGAATCCCCTGTCAAAACCCTGTGAAGTGAAGTAGTGCTGGTTTACTGTGGTAAACCAGCCCTGTTTCTCTGGCAAAACAGGACCCAGTCACCAATGCTTGGGGTGGAAGTCATCTAAAATTGTCAACAAGATACAATAGATTAAATGCTTATATTTAATGTATTGAGGCCAAAGAGGTTTATAAACATTGGGAACTCAGCGGATGTCACAGTTATTCTTCAAAAAATCATAAGATTTTGAATTCAGTTAGCCATAATTGTCTCTATAATCTATTTGCAATGAACAAATCAAATTTGTACTGAAAGTTCGGTGAATGGTTTGTTGTTTGGAAATTTTATGCAGTTATCAAGGTTATTCAATTAAGAAAAAGCTTTTCCATCCATTTGACAAAGATGCTTAAATATATTGTATTGGAGGTATTGAGGTCATCAAGGTTTATAATAAACTTGGGTAATTCAGTTTCTGTCAGATATATTCTTCTATTTATCTTACAATAAGTAAGTATTGAGTCTATAATTACCTGAATGCATCATGTATTGGGGTGGGGTGTGGGGGGAGCAGTGGGGGGGGGTGGCTTCTCTGATACATAATCTGTATCTTGCAAATGAATGATACAAGCATGTGCTCAGTTATAATTTGCTTACATTACTATTTTTTTTTTGGGGGGGGGGGGGGGGTATATAGGAATCACCCTGTCCATCTGTCTGTCCGTCTATCCATCTGTCCATCCATCTGTCCGTCTGTCCATGCTTGTAAGCGCAACTCCTCCTAAACTGTTTGAAGAATTTTCATGAACCTTTACACAATGGAAGAACTCCATATGAAGAGGTGCATGAAGCAATATAATTCCATTCTGACATTTCCAAAGGGAGATAATCTAACTTATACATTTCAGGCCGTGGGGTATCACTTTGTGAATTTGCTCACAGTACCTCTAGTTCTTAAATTATTTATGTGTCTGTGTCTGAATCGTGGGAAGCATTCAAGTTAAAAGAACACACCATTTACAGTGTACAGTCTTTTGGGTAGCTATGTTTAACAAACGGACTCATTAAATTTATCCAAGGGTATGTAAGGTTCAAGGCAGCTATATAGTACAGTTTCCTATGAAATGGCCTGTGTTTTTAGTGAAAATGAAATCTTGAACTGAAAGGCTAGTTACTCAAGTTATTGACACAACAATGGAGAGTTGTAAGATAAATCTATTATCACAATCATGTTTATGTACAAAATGTTCTATCAGAGTCTTGCTTTTGTTGCTAAGGAAATACCTCAACATATATGCCTAAGAAATAAGAGCTTGGCTCTGATGCAACAATTTTGTACATATATAAACCATAAGGGTGATAATATATATATATATATATATATATATATTACAAGATAATTAGGACCTCACCAGCTAGTGGCTAGCCCTATAGTGATCCCTCTGTCCATTAGTCCATGTGTGTTTGCTTGCAATTGCTGTATTATTTGACACTCAGAGATTCCTGTTCAGAAGTGAACCGTGTGTTTGCTTGTTTTTATGAGACTAACAGGTAAAGGAACAGGCATATAACTTCACCCACGTTTGTGAATAATACTCAAGTAACGAGAAAATTCAATTAACCTTTTTGCAATATAACAGACAAAAACCGGTAAAACTATTCACAAAAATTGGCATTCAGTTTTATATTATATATGAAATATATAGTGTTAAAGTTGGATATTACCTGTCAACGGGGGTACAAAAGTCGTCTTGTCAGACAAAGTTGAGAGGTGTTTTGGTCATTTTCAACACTCTATACCTCGTTTATCACACACAACAGTGGATGGCTTTGTAGTGTTAATTGCTCAGCTGTAATAGCTGAATCATGTTCATTTTTAATTTGCTGAGACAAACTCTCATCATTCAACCCAACAGCCTCAGGAAGCTTTTGGGTTCAATTTTGACAGCAGGCTTATTATATGAAGACGTTTCTGGCATAAGCATGCGACGTGACTTGTTACAAGTTGCCACTGTGCGCCCTATAGTATGTAATAGAGATGAAGTTTCTTGCTCAAAGATACCAGTTGCAAACTGACCAGCACTATACACAAAAATGGCCATACAAATTTTGTTATTTTTTTCATTTTAGCTCTAAAAATGTAGCCTATGACCCCTCATTGGAATGAGCTCATCCCAGTGAGGTGTCATAAGATATGTTTAAAGCCAAAAATGAAAGATTTAAGTAAAGCGAGATAATGCTTTGCAAGTATTGTTTCCTAGTTGGGTCAGGTAATGGGTGACTGAAATGCAGTATATAACTTGATGTTTAGACATAATTTCTGCACACATCATGAAGGTGAGTGATTAATTGCTCCCCTAGTGAAATGTTTAGGAGAGTGATGGCGAATGAGAGTGATCACTCTCCTTTCCCGTCAGTCCCTGGTATTGTACACCAGTGGGTTGCAAATTCATGAATAAGAAGTGGAAAAACAGGCCTGGCATTCTTTAGGAGTGCTGCACACCTAGAAAAAATTGGGGAGGGCAATTTTTTGCACCCCTTGATTTTCTGGAATGCGAGACCTGTTTTGGACTGCCTTTAAAATCTATTATCATTTCGTCCCCTGGGTTCCAATGTGTTCTCTGTGCCAACTGGCACAGAGAACACATTCAGGAACTCAGGGGATGATTTGTCAATGTTGCATTGATTCGCAATAATTCATGACCCATTCTGTGTCACATTTCAATAGATTTTGAGTGTAGAAGACAGTCACATAAGAATTGAATGCAACTTTTTGAATGATGAGAAGATGTGTGTGCCAATTTTTCCGCTATGTAGCTGAATGTAGTACAATTTTTCAGTCACAATATTAATACCTTGAAGTGAATATACCCAAAATAGCATACAAATATTTGCATTGAAAATTTCAGGTGCAATTGCACTCCCATTCAGTTTGAGGAGGGCAGCTGTTTTGCACTCCTTGATTTTCTAGATTGCCAGGCCTGGAAAATCAGGTCTGAATCAAAACAACAAGGACCTGGTATCTGAGATTCAATATTCACACATTTCTTTTTTCAAAAAGTAAGATTCCAGTGTTGTGGAAAGGAAAGAGGACAGAATTTCAATGAACTGTGATTCGGTTGAAAATCTCCATCTGGTTTTGTAATCATTGTGCATGTATTGTAGCAGACCCTGTGAAGAGTTATGTATCTTCAGTGCAGGTTATACACCCCATAAATTTCAGGAACTCCACCCTCCCTGTTATGTACTGTGGAAACTTAAATTTTTTGTTTTTTTTCCTCTGTTCATTTTTTAACAATATTATCAAGATTGCACATCTAAATTGGCCAACAGATATTCTTTATTTTTTTTGCAAGTAATTTTCATTATGTGAATTAGTAGTTGGTGTTTTGCCAGAGGCATCCAGGCTGGTAATTAGCACCTATAAAAATTCCTCTTTGTGGCACTGATTTTTTGGTATGTATTCCATATCCACAGATGAACATTATTTTCTCTTGTTTGATCAAGTTTACTATGCCGCCTACACAAAATATGCATAACTAAGCAAATCAAAATTAGTACAGTTAGTGTTGAGATTAAGTGTAAGATTACCTCCCAACATGGGTTTTCAGACTTTAGTCAATTTTTATGGCACTCAAGCAATATCAGTCAAATGACTTTTACATTTAGCTGCACCAAAATGTCACCATGTATTATCCGGTTTGGCCTACAAAAAAAAAAATTTCTTGTTTCTCAAGCAATTTTTTCTCAATTTTATGATGAGGGAGGGAGGCTTTTTTTTGTTTATTCACAAACAGTTTTGAAAATGTTTGGAATCAGGAATTTAACTATTTACACTTTTATGTGGCAAAACAATTATTTCAGCAGTGAGAATTTCCCATAATGTAGTTGAAAATTTAGCTGAAAATTTAACCAACTATATCTTGTTTGACAGAGCTCTGTGAGCTCTGTCAAACAAGGTGTAGATGGTTACATATTTGTCCTGTAAGTGCAAAATAGTGTCATAGAAGAGATTTCCAAGTGAAAGAAAACTTGATGAGGCAGATTTTCCATGACAAGGGCAGTGCCTGAGAAAGAAGAATTTTTTTTTTAAAAGCCTTATCCTTTTTTTGGACTTATCCAAAAATTATCAGATTTCTTTCAGATTTGATATATCAAGGTACAGTGAAATCCTGTTAACTGAATGGGCACGTGGCCATTGAGAATTATTCAGTTATCAGGAGTATTCAGTTAACAGAATGTGTTTCCTGCAGGCCTTTAAATTCATTTATTTTGGGCACCCCCTTTTGCCCTAATTTGTGCACATTAAAACTAGAAATAACAGTCGTATCCTATTCTGTTTTATTGTCATGCCTTTCTTTGTGTTTCTATGGCCATATTATGATGGAAGTTATTCTTAAATGTAGAATAGGCAGAGAGAATTTATATAATTTTCTTGATGTCTTCACGCCTTCTCTAATTTGGGCACACCTGTAAGTGATGTGAAATTGGGGTAATCTAAAGGCCTGTTTCCTATCAGTGTCCTATGACCCTAGTGGAGCACATTCCTATGTATTGTACAGATTTGAATGATATTGCCTCTGAGAGAACTATTTTACATGATAAATTCCCATCAGATTCTCTCGTTCCTCAAGGAAATCAATCTTTTTAACAAGTTTTAAATCGTTCTTATAGTATAATACATTGCAGCCCACTGATATCTCTAAACTGACCTGTTAATTGAATATAATTTCCCAACACAAAACCATTTACCATACTTCCAGTACAAATTTGACCTGTTAATTGAATATAGGTTATAGAGTAAACTCCTGTTAATTGAATAAAAAATCTTCAACCTGTCGGGAAATTACTCTGACGCTCCCCTGTTTTCATTTGTTTATAGACCTATTTAGCCTCAGTACATCCAATACAGTCATTTAATGTATTATATCTTGTTTGATGGAGCTCTGCCAAACAAGATATAATAGAATAAATACTAAGTTTATCTCTAGAATACAGGAAAGTGACACAATCCCTGTTAATTGAATAATCCTGTTAATTGAATAATTTTCATTAGCAAAGTGGCTATTCAGTTAACAGGGTTCCACTGTATTTTTAATCTCCATTCCATCTTCTAAGTTTCTTTCAATCACCAGGTTGATTTACAACATGTTCAGTAGTCTACTTGTATCATTTACCTATTACTGTTATAATGACTTATTTTTTCTCTCAATACAGCTTGCTCATTCCTGCTTTTAATGAATATTTTATATATTCTCAGAGATAATAATATGGATTTATTGCCATAATATGGCCTTAGATGCTGATGTGGTGCTAAGAACCAATAAATAAATTCATTTAAGGGGGATTTGGTGACTTTCCTGCACTCGAGAAATAATCTGAATATTTGTTTAATATATACTTGTTTGACAGAGGTCATCGAGGTGTTTTAAACAAGATATAATAGATGTATGGAGACCAAATAGTTCTATAAAGAAAGGGAATTTTAGTAATTGTCAGGGTAATTTTATATGACAAAACATGATTTTTATACGTCCATTTGAAAAATGGGACATATTATAGTTTTGGTCATGCTGTCTATCCGTCTGTCCATTCGTCAGTGGACACAAGTTTTGTTTCTCCGAATAATAACATTACTAGTAATGGATGGAGCTGATGTAAATTCGGTATGTGGGTTTACTCCTGTCAAAATACAGGATGGGTTTGATTTTGGGGTTCAGTCTGCCCATTTGCACAAGAGTTATGATCCTTTGTTTATGGAAATTGATGTCGGTAATTTAGTGCAATTCGTAATCAAGTGTTTCAGAGCAGATTTAATATTTCTGTATTCAATCTCACTTCGCAGAATTTTGCACTCAAAAAGTATATAACACGAAGCAGTTATATTGAGGCTGCCAGTGTCAGTTACACCATTTTGACATTTTGTTTTTAATAGGTAATTATAATTTGATGTTCCAGAATTTTTTGTCTTGCCAATGTTTGATACATAGAAGCCAATAGAGAGTTAGTTATTGATTAACCCTTTACCTAATCAATCAACCACATCAGCCCGCATAATGTACAAATTAAGCAGTTGAAAAAAAACTAAATTTTCATCAGATTTCCCCCAAACTATATCATGTGACCCCCTCAATGGAGTGAGCTCATTGAGCTCGTTCCAGTGACGCGTCACCCAATATGGCTTTGTTGAAATTTTTTGCAACATTTTTAAAAACTTGAATTAAAATAATAAATTTAGAGATCTTGTGTATTGGGTAAAGGGTTAAAAACAGTAGTAAAGCCAAGGGGGGACCTAGGGGGGTGGGCATGACATTAAAAATATTACAGTGCCCCCCCCCCCCCCCCCCCCCTCAAAAAAAAAAAAAAAAAGGAAAAATTAAGGAAATTTATCCGACCAGATAAAATAACAATGGAAATGATATAATGTCTGTGGTTTACAAAATTGTGTTGATTGGGGCAAAAAAATCAGTTTCAATGTCAATAATTGGATGTATAGTAAGTTGTTGGTACCTTTGAATATTATGTAGTATAACTGTGCCGGTAGGGAATGGGTTAATAGCATCGTAACTTACTTTGTGACAAGGGTGCATCTTAGGCGGCACTCTCAGGTCATTGAATTTTCCAAATTTTCTTGGTGTGGCAGTTGGGGGAGGCCCCCAAACTCCCACCAATGGTATACCACCTCCCATATCCACCCCCACCTCAGGCCCATGGTCTTCGGATAAGCCTGTGGCATATATTGCCCACCCCCTCCCCATCCCCCCCAAAATGCCCCTTCCCAACCCCACCCTCATCCCCACTCTCATCCCCACCCCCTGTCAATAGGAAATCCTAGCTATGCCCCAGGTTAAAAAAAAGAGAAAAAATTTACAAGTCAAAACTGAATAGCCTATGTGACCGTCCCTTACTATGGAATTACCCAGTAGGTCTATAGCTCTTTTAAAACAAGCTATTAATTGAAAATATAATATGTTTTCATTTTTGGAATTCACTAAAAAAACCAATAAGGGGTTTTAAAGTGATTTTGAATGGTTTTGAGAATATAGTATTGGCCGGTTTTGGACATTACTTTGGGTAGAGAGTTGATTTAGATGAAATTTACACTGAAGCTGTACAGTGCACATGGTTAGTTACGCAGTTAATAATAAATATTTTTATACCCCAAAAGTGTGACTAACCCTGTGCAATGCACAGGGTTAGTCACACTTTCTGGTTATAAAAAATTGGTAACTGCCATTTCCCACACTACATGAAAATATACATTGATGCAAAATACACAGGGTTGGTTGGTTACATTTTACATATGGTTTTGAATTCAAGGAACTAATGTAAATACTTAGACTGGATTGTGGAAATTTATTAAAGTGAATTCCAAAAATAAAAACATATTCTATTTTCAATTAATAGCTTGTTTTAATAACATATGAGTTTCGACAGGGTTCATTACGAGTCCTGGAATGTGTGATGCACCAACATGGGGAACCTGTGTACCTATTATACACCTTGAGATAGGTCACATTTGGCAGAATTATTGCCCTTTTTCAACTTGGATTTTTTTGCAACATAATTAACATGGAATTAGGACAGACATCTTGAGTTCTTTTTGGCTCAAGTTGATTCTATTAGTTGTCATAGCAGGTAAAAATGATTTTTGTCACTCTTGGTTCTCTCTTTTTTAGAACTATTCTGAATTTCCCACGAAAACCCTTTCCTTTTTTATCACCTCCACTTTAAGTCTCATACATACATTTTTTGGACTGATTACTTTTCCAATTTTACTCCTGACTCAGAGTCATTTGTAATTATCAAAGACCTCTTTATCCTACTTTTTGTTTAAACATTCCTTCAGCTGTGTTGCTCTTTGAGGGGAACTCCCTAATTTTTACTCCAAAATGTCTTGAAAATCTTGAAAATATACCAGAAAAGTCCTGGACACTCTTTTAATTGACTACTCATTCAAAGGCAGGAACCTTGTTTGACAATCACATGATCTTTTTCTGTGTAATTTCATTTGATATTTCTATTGGATATATAATAATTCCTGAACCTACTATTTTACCTAATAATAATTGAACATATTTTCTTGAATAACTAAATACTGTCATATTTATACTTCAACACATTGGTTATCACCCCTCATTGGAACAAGCTTGCTTTATAATGAGGAGGTCATAAGCTATGCTATTTTATGCGTCCATTCTAGAAAGTGCACAGATGCAAAAAATTGCCCTCTAAAATTGTCAAGGAGTGTAAAAGCCAAGCCTGGAAATAAGCAGCCTGTCAAATGCAGAATGAAGTTCCCAAAGGGTGAATTTGGTGATACTACCCTGTGAGCAGGGTAGCATTACTAAATTTACCCTCTGGGAACCACAGTCTGAATCAAGGTCTCAGCCCCAAATAAAAAGAGGTACCCAGAGGATAAATTGGGAGATTCTGGCTCACTGTATGGGATAGTAAATTCACTCTCCAGAGACCTCATTCTGCAAATGACATATTGCTTATTTCCAGGCTTGGTAAATTGGTCTCTAATAAAAAATGCCTTTTGGAATATTTCATTGCAAGAATTTAAAACAAGACAGGCAGAATGAGTAACTTTTGGTATCAAGCATTTGGGCTTCCCATATTGCAGAGTCTGATACTCGTTATTGAGAGACCCACTCAGACTCTCCTTTAGTCATAAAAGGATAGTGCTCCAGTCATTATCCCACCCAAAAAGAGGTACAATGACTGGAGGAAATTTTTCTGGACTGTTTTATGTGGGAAGCCCAAATACCTGATTATGGCCAGCCTTAGATGTGCTTATACATCAGTCAGGTTACTGATTTGGTGGAGCAAAAGTTAAGTTCAGTGATGGAAATCTGACACAGTGAATATATTTGCATACATGCCGCTTGTGCAATTTTAATCCCCAATGAGCATTTTTTACGTGCCTAGTTTCAGTTGTTTTTGACATTGCCAGTATCTCTGAAACTCTGGCAGCTCCCTTCGCAAAGGGGTAAAGCCTGCCCTGGATCTTGAACTCACAAAAACGTAAATTTACTATATCCGATCAGATGAGTCAGGCTGTTAATCATTCCTGTTGGGTCATCAGTAAACTGCAGTGCCCTCCCAAATCCTGTTATTAATTGTTATGTTATCTAAGTAATATCATTTCAGTTTTGCGAACAGCAGTATTCTGTTCTCAGGAGGAAAATTTTTAAAATTTTTACAAACCCCCTCTACACCACTATTGGCCAATTGAGCAATCCAGACAGAACTTCCTTCTCATGCGGCCCCAACTGGGGTTGAGGGGTTTGTGAAAAATGAACACATTGATTGGTTTGAATGCAGTCCATGGAGAAGAAAAACTATTTACTAGAGGATGCTTGTGAAGCAAGTAATGAAAAATAGTTCCAGAGAGCAATTTACTTGTCTAAGTATCTCCCAGGATAGCGATTTTTGGCCACCCTGGATATTTCAAAAAGCCAAGCCGATAAGTTTATAATCATGACATGACATTATGAATTTCAATTGCATAATTTCCAAAGCACCAGTTATAAGGCTGTCACTGACAATTATGCTTGACGTACATTATACAGGCATGCTAAAAGTTGCCCTCCTAGAACATCTGCGGTGGGCACAAGGCATACAGCATAAAATAATAATATTTGAATAGTGACTTTTGTGAAGAGTGCTGTCGACTATGGCTGTAAGGTAAAGGCAACTACTGTTTTTAAACGCCTTATAGCAACTATCAATGGCCTTTACACAGCTGGATTACTGGAACATCAGCAAAAAAACATTGTAACTCCATGTTCCCACCTCAAGATGGCTTCAGGTCAGTCAATGCTGTAACTCCTCACATCCGTGATGTATGATGACATGAAAGCTGTTACGCTCTTGTCACATCGTAACAGCTTTCACTTCAGCCAATGACATGGTATTTACCTAGCATGCAAACTAGCATCACACTATCAAATTTCCAATATCGGCACTTGTTTATTGTTAATAATAACTGAAATATGTTGTAAATATTCAATTTGCATTGGCACAAACAAGATGCTCATAACCAGTCCTGGAAATGAGACGGGTGCGAGTGCAATTGCTCCCGCCAGCACTTGTGTTTTCTATTTTACAGGAGCTAAAAAATGCACTCATTGAAAAATATTGTGGGGCACTAATATACTGTGAGGGCATATAAATGTGAAAACCACACTCTGCAGCCAGTGGCAAGTTACTGTCATAATTCTGCAATTCCTTATACATTTACATTTAGCCCCTTGGACGTGATCGGCCACTTTTCTAGGCAGGAACATGATACATCATAACGTCATTAAATAGGATGGCTGTTCAGTAGATGTATAGGTACAGCAATCAATATTTTCAACGTGCAGCCCCGAAGCTGCACCTTGAAAATGTTGATTGGTCTACCCCAAATAATGAATATGGACTCTTCTAATTGCTGCCATTGAACTGGCATGGAAGATATCACAAGAGTTCAAATGGTTAAGGTTGGCATTTGGTGACAGTATTCCCTCGAAAATTCATATACTAACATTTTACAGGTGCAATTTACTCCTGTCTCTGAATTCACAGGAGCTTAAAACTGCCCCCATCAATTTTGTTCATTTTCAGCACTGCATGGGCGGATCATGGAAGTAAAATATAGGGGGTGTGGGGGGGGGGGGGGGGGGAGGGGGCAGATGGACTGATGTGATCCGACAGAATCCTAGCATCAGTCGCCGAAGGGACGTGCGTTTGATATTCAGGTGCTCTGAGGTGGCTTCTAAATGCATTCTGGCCTCCAATTGAATATGATGAAAGGAAATTCAAAACACATATTTTTTGTTGTAAAAGTTTAAATTATCAAACCATACATCACATACACTGTCACATACTGCTTCTGGTCATAGAGCTAGTCTGTCGTGGACAAAATACAACAGTCACCTATTTGCGAAAGTGACTTGGCAAATAGGTGACTGTCATATTTTGTCCACGACAGATTAGTGATCTTTGACATCATGGGAATATCAATCGTCAGAAACGCAGAAACAAGAAACCTCTTTTTCCTTACATTTTTTGGCTGTATAGTGGCAACAAATTTGGGAAACTGTTGGCATTCTTGGTCTATTGGGCCAGTATTGCCACTGACTCTTGGTGCTGATTTTCAGATCGGTTAAATCATTTTAAATTCTTTGACAAATTATGTCACGACTGCTGAGAAGCGGCCATGACATAATTTGAAAAGGAACCCAAGGGATAATAATTTATATCGGATTTTTGGTATACTTCAAGTAAATGTGTGTGCGTCAGATCGATGGACAGATGCAATCCAGTGTACCCCACTTTTTCAGAAAGTGGGGGTATAATAAGTTTAAAGATTGTTGTAGGCACTGCGGTGTGTCACAATGAGAACTCGACCGGTCAACTCAACTGGCCATTTGAAGATTCGGGTGAATGGCCAGTTGAGTTGACCCGGCGAATGCCAAAAGCCTTCAATAAAATTAGAACTGGGAAACATATGCAACTGGAAATATTGGCTCCCCATTAACATTAACTTCAAGTTTGGGGTATGCAATGTTAAAATAATGATACCAGGAACATACCATTTCTTCGGCCTTGTGGTGACGAAATATTCTTTTATACTTTGCTTTATTGTGTCCCGCTTTCAGCTATCGATTTTGCAGACAGTGGATACTTGCAGACGTGACTGTCGTCAGTTCTATAAATAACCGATATTCTGCAAATTCTAAAAGAGGATCAGGTCCCTTATTTGGCAACGTGATGTTAAGGAGGGACGTTATAGGACAAGATTGTGTGGAATAAGAGCATGACTTTTTTTAGTGGGCTCAGGGAGGGAGGGGTGGGGGACTAGTCCCCCTAGTCCCCCCCTCTGGATCCACCCACCCTTGCACTGCATAACATATTGAGTTTTAGCTGCCTTCGACAGAGATTCATTAAATAGCAACTGTGAGGCAACAGAAAACTGGAAACTTGCGATAAAAGTGGGTTTTTTTTAGCATTGTCTATTTATAGCAGCAGTTTTAGCCCTTGACCCAATGCAGACGATATCAAAATTTATTATTTTAATTTTTTTTTTGTAAAATTTTTCAAAAAAATTTCAACAAACCATATCATGTGACTTGAACAAGCTCGTTCCAATGAGGAGGTCACATGATATGGTTTTGTTGAAATGTTTTGTAAAATATATTTTTTTCAGCTGCTTAACCCTTTACCCAACGCAGACGATATCAAAATTTATTATTTTAAATATAATTTTTTTAAATTTTTCAAAAAATTTCACCAAAACCATATCATGTGACCCCTCATTGGAACAAGCTCAATGAGCTCGTTCCAATGAGGGGGTCACATGATAAGGTTTTGTTGAAATATTTTGAAAAATTTAATTTTTTCAACTGTTCAATTTGCATATTACGCAGGTGGATGTGGGCGATTCGTTAGGTAAAGGGTTAAGTTGTAAATTATGTGGGTGGATATGGTTGATTTGTTATGTAAATGGTTAAGATGATGGCGAATGGAACATTTTTCTATTTGTAACCAGTGTGCATTCCAGCATTCCACTGAATAGATATCAGTGCATCACTTGGCAGTAAATTAAAGAAAGTTGTAGGCCCAGCAGAAAATTTCTATTTCATTTTCCGTTTGTTGATATCTCTTACCATTTGCATAATTTTCTGGAAATCTCATGATATATCTTCTGAAGAATTAAAATCAAGGAATGGAACCATTAACTAAAGTAAAGTGGGAAACAAATTTTCTTGTGGTTCTTAACAGGTTGAATGCTGGAAGCCTGTATTTGGGCTCCATTGTGAAGTGCAGGACTACCACAACTAATAAAGGTTCTAAATTATGTGGATGTTCTTCATATTATTGTTTTAAAAACTATTATTTTGTTTGAATGGATTTTTCTTGTTAACATTTTTTGCCCTGAAGAGTGCCTGTAGACATTCTCCCATAAATTGTTACAAGCCGAAGATGTGAATATAAAATTTGATAACCAAAAATAATTTAGCACTCTACCAGGGCAACTTATTTCGAATGATTCATTTTTTTTAAAACTCTTAACCTGCTGAGTACTTTCTAGATATTTTTCATCAAATCTTGTCATGGCTGCTATAAAGCAGCCATGACTAGATTTGATGAAACATTAATCTAAATGTAACACAAGAAATCATTGGTGAAAAAATCCATTCAGTTTACACAGGGAAAATATGATTAAATGTGCCCAGCTTATACTTATTTCAGTAACAAGAGAAACCCTATGCTGGGGAGGAATATCTGCCAGCAGCATGCAAAGAGTTAACTGTGGGTGAGGATGAGACATTGATAACCCTGGTAATGATTTTAGAAGAATTCATCAAAAGTGTTGGCACGTTGTGATGGGTGTTTCAATTACGTTTGGTATCTTTGTCAAGTCTCAGACGTATTCTTGACTCGCTTTGTTTGTAGAAATCAATTTTTTGGCACGACTTTTGTGTGATATGGTAATTTCATTCTGTAATACAGTATATACTATAATTGTTTGATTCTGTTGAATACTAAGCAATTTGATCATGTCCCTGAAATTTTACTTGAATGAGTCTGTAAAATGTTGTTACTGAGTAGTTGCTCATGGGAACCCTGGGAAGTGGAACAGTGCTTGTTTACTTTGGTAAACAAATTCTGTTTTATTGTAGAATAGGACCTGGGTAAACCATTATGCCCTCCATAGGGCGGAATCGGTATAAACAATTGGCACAGTTTGACTTCATATCTACCTGTATGTTACAGTCAAAATGTTAGATACAGCCAAAAATATTGCAAGTGTCAAACTTAACCCCCTGAACTCTGAGGTCGAAATAAAATAACTTTCAGCAGCAAAGTTTTCCCATAATGCCATTTGGAATTCAACAAATTATATCTTCCTTGACAGAGCTCAATGAGCTCTGTCAAAGAAGATATTATTTGTTGAATTCTTAGTCTTACCATTGGAAAATAATGTCAGGTAAGAAAATTTTATTATGCCGTCATAATGCTAGGAGCTAATCACCAATAAATAAATAAATGTAAGGTAGTGTCACGTTATGTGAAAATTGTGATATCGCAATTTCGCAATCTTGGTTCATGCATGCTTTTATGATTGGTTGAGGTAATCTGCCTGTGTGTTTTGTCTTTATTGGAATAAATGGGGGGTAAATCTGTGGAAAAAAAGAAGTAAACAAAGTTTCAGTGTGTGAAAAAAATTTTTGGAACACAAGGCCTCTAGCAGGGAGCCAACTATGAGGGACATGTATCCGAATTTTACTATTTATGTAGAAACTTGTCCTTCAGACTTGATTTATTGCATTAGAACCACTGTTAATTGAATAGGCCCTTTGCAGTGAAAAATATTCAATTCAGTTAACAGGATTTGGGTCATTTCAGGTATTCTAGTGATATAAGCATAAGCTAAGCATTTATTCTATCATACCCTGTTTGACAGAGCACCAAAACTTACTAGATCTATAAACGTGGAGAATTCAGTTGTTGTTAAAGTAATTTTTGGATGGATCTGAAAAGTTTTTATTCAGTTAGCAGGAGTTTATTATATGCTTCTGCTAAAAATATAAGGAAATAGTGAAAACGTAGACATTTAGACTCGAGATTTATTACAGAAGAATCTTGCTAATTGAATAGGCCCTTTGCAATGAAAATATTCAACTAATAAGAGTATTCAATTAATAGGAATTTCATCATTTTCATCTGCGTTAACCCTGTACCTAACACGAAAGGCTAAAAAAATTCTGGAATAACTAAAAAATTTTCATTTTTTGTGTCAAAAATGTAGCTTATGACCCCTCATTGGATCAAGCTCAATGAGCTTGTTCCAGTGAGGGTTCATAAGCTATGTTTTTGACACCCAAAAATGAAAAAAATAATGAAAATTGAATGGTGATTTTTAGCTGAACTTGGCAAAGTCAAGATAAGCTATTGCCATCATGTGTGCGGAAGTCTGTGAGTCTGTTCACATTTTCCTTTAGCACAGGCTACACCCGTATTTCTTGTCCGATCGTCATGAAATATCATATGCAGGTTTGAAGTCATATCTAGATGAGGACGTCCCCTTTTGGTCATGATCGGTCAACCGTGATGGCTTCCCAAACCCAAAAACATTTAGCACAGTCAGTCTGCAGGGTCATATTTATGAAGGGATTTCATTGTAACTTGGTAGGATGACTTTGTATAATGTCTAGATGAGAATGTCCCCTTTTGGTCATGATCTCTCAACCGTGACAGCTGCCCAAGCCCAAAACCCAAAAACTTTTAGCACAGTCTACAGGTCATATTTAATATGGAGGGATTTCATTGTAACTTGGAAGGATGACTCCATATGATGTCTAGATGAGAACTTCCCCATTTGGTCGAGATCTGTCAACCTTGACAACTGCACGAGCCAAAACCCCAAAACCTTTAGCACAGTTTACAGTTCGTATTTGCGGAGAGGTTTCATTGTAATTTCGTAGGATGACTCCATATAATATATAGATGAGAATTTCCCCTTTTGGTCGCGACCGGTCAACTGTGACGGCACAGGCCCGAAGCCGAAAACCTTTAGCACAGACTACAGGTCATATTTATGAAGGGATTTCATTGTAACTTGATAGGATGACCCGTTTTTGAATAATTTCACTCTTACTTGGTAACTTTTATTGGCATTCATTAACTGTGAGGGCCACATTAACCCACCCCACAGTTCTTTAGTACAGTCTAAACCTCAAATTATTTTTATTGAAAACATAGCATACAAGGAACAGAAATTAACATATTCTCATTTATCACAATTCTTGATGTATTTCATAATCCTTTCATAATCATTGAACATTATCCTTTTCATCAAACACAACACACAGTCAAGTTAAGCTACAGTGTTATTGACACTTTCATTGTGAATAGCGCTCGCCGGTTTTAGCCATTACGTTGGTCAAATGGTTAACAGAGCTCATGAAACCTAATAGGTCTATAAACGTGGATAATTCAGTTGTTGACAAAGTAAACTTTGATGACCCAAAGTTTTTATTCAGTTAACTGGAGTTTATTATATGCTTCTGCTAAAAATAAAAGGAAATAGTAAAAACAAAGACATTGTATTTTTCATCTTGACTGATCCAAGACATGCAATTACAGTATTTAAAGATTGCATTTTTAGAAATTGCCATCACTTCTCGTCCATCGGCGTATGTACAGACGTACGTTAGTATGTTAGTACGTTAGTATGTACGTCCACAATTTCCTTTGGCACACCTCGCAGGTCGCATTTATGATCAGATCACTTGAAACTTGGTATGCTTGTTTAGGGTGATCTCTAGATGGGAGCTATCAATTTTATTCAATTTCCGTCAAAAAATGTTGCCACGGTCAATGTTCTTAGAACTAAGTTTAGTCAGACCTCAATATTTCACTTTGGCACACCCTTTTGGGCACATTTATGATCGGATTGCTTTGAAACCTGGTATGCTTGTTTGGGGAGACCTCTAGATGGGAGCTATCAATTTTCTTCAATTTCCGTCAAAAAATGTTGCCGAGGCCAACATTCTTAGAACTTAGTTTAGTCAGAAGACCTCAATATTTCCTTTTAGCACACCCTACAGGGCACATTTATGATCAGATTGCTTTGAAACCTGGCATGCTTGTTTGGGCTGACCTCCAGATGGGAGCTATCGATTTTCTTCCATTTCCGTCAAAAAATGTTGGCACGGCCAACGTCCTTAGAACTTAGTTTAGTCAGATCTCAGTATTTCCCTTTGGCACACCCTACAGGGCACATTTATGATTTGAAACCTGGCATGCTTGTTTGGGGTGACCTCAAGATGGGAGCTATCGATTTTCTTCCATTTCCGTCAAAAAATGTTGCCACTGCCAACGTTCTTAGAACTTAGTTTAATCCGACTTTGATGTTTCCCTTTGGCACACCTTACAGGGCACATTTATGATCGGATTGCTTTGAAACCTGGCATGCTTGTTTGGGGAGACCTCTAGATGGGAGCTATCGATTTTCTTCCATTTCCGTCAAAAAATGTTGCTGTGGCCAACGTTCTTAGAACTTAGTTTAGTCAGACCTCAATATTTCCCTTTGGCACACCCTACAGGGCACATTTATGATCGGATTGCTTTGAAATCTGGCATGCTTGTTTGGGGTTACCTCTAGATGGGAGCTATCGATTTTCTTCGATTTGCGGCAAAAAATGTTGCCACTGGCAATGACCTTCAATGAACTTAGTAAAAACTTAGTGCAGTTAAACATCAATATTTCCCTTTGGCACACCCTCAGGGCACATTTATGATTGGATCGCTTGCAAACTTGGTGAGCTTGTTTGGGGTGACATCTATATGGGAGCTGTCTATTTTCTTCCATTTCTGTCAAAGAATGTTGCCGTTGACCTTTGAACTTAATCAGACATCAATATTTTCCTTTAACACGGCCTTCAGGGCACATTTATGATCGTATCACTTTGAAACTTGGTATGTGTGTTCCGTGTGACCTCAAGATGAGAGCTATTGCTTTTTTTCATTTCCATAAAAATTTATTGTCGTTATCACCAACCTTTGAACTTACTGCATTTGTGCATCAACTTATCCCATTTGCCCTCTCTGCAGGGTATATTTATGAATTTCCGTAAAAAAACCATTGCCACAAGCAATGACCTTCTACTTAGTGCATTTGTGCATTAACATCTTCCTTTGGCATGCCTCAGGGGACACAATCATTACCAGGTTGTTTTGAAACTTTGTATGCTTATGCAGGGTGACAAAGATAGGAGCTATTGATTTTCTTTTCATTTCCATCAAAAACTGTTGCTGTTATCAACAATCTTTGAATTTATTGCATTTGTGCATCAACATTCTTTGACATGGCCTACAGGCCACATTTATCATAGGATTGTTTTTGAACTTGGTGTGCTCATTAGGCAAGAACCTCAGATAAGAGCTGTTGATAAGCATTCATTTCTGTGAAAAAAAAGTTGCCATTTACAATAACCTCTGAACATACTGCATTTGTGTATCAACATTCTTCCTTTAGCCAGTCTTACAGTTTACATTTAAAAATGCATGGATTACTCTGACGTTGTGCACACACCATGCTGTTATGTTGAAATTTCATCAAATAACATTGGTACCAATGATCTTCAATTTTGCCATTTCATTTATAACTTACCAAGTTCAAGTTTGTCAAGTTGAGCTACAGTGTCATTGACACTTTCATTTATTGTAGGTACAACCGGTAAAAACACAAATAAAATAGTATCAATGAACACTAAATTAACTTGCTAAAGTGTTGTGAAAGTGAGAGATGTTTACTATTTCATGTGCAGTGTGTCTCTCTCTACACAGGGAACAGCCATTTTACATTCCTTCTGGTTAATACATAACACACTCCTACTGGATAAAGAGTGTTTTGTTTTGGCAGGAAAACTCTCCCTCAGCAGGCAAAGATTTAAGGCCTCAAGTTAATCAACATGTCAAAAAACATAAGTTAACATAGGGTCCTCACTTAAATGAGAAGCCCTTGAATTTTGGCCCCTTCCTTGAGAAGTGCTTGAGATCGTTTTTGTCAACCTCCCTTGAAAAGTACTTGAATTCACTTTGTAACTTCTGAGACAAGAAGTTTCACGATCACTTGCCTCAGTCTTGTGTGTAGATTCTCGACCACTACAGTTTATTTCACAAATTTCTATCCGTAATCTGATAATATGCTGTGATGTAATACACTGTTGGAAAGGGCTCAGAGAGCTCTTTCCCACAATGTTCTACATCACCGCATTTCATCATCATGTCATCATAACAGGGAATTTTATCATCATTTCAAAGAAGATTATGGTTTTGGAAGAAATGAATAAAATAACAATTTGAGTAAAGATGTTTGTTGAAAGTCTAGGAATGTGGATGAACAAAAAATTGGTCACCTTATTATTTTTTTTTTGAGAATGGCAAGTGAATGATTAATTGTTTGCTCATTTTGTACATCCCTAATAGTCCTTGAAAATCATTGGTAAATTCCTTGAAAAGTGCTTAAATAGAGCTTGAATTTCATACTCTGATATCAGTGGGAACTCTGTAACATACATTTGATGTTGAACATACTTTTGAATACCGGAGGTCTGGCTGTTAATTTGGTTGATGATTTATTGCAGCAAAAACAATGTTCTCCTGCAAGGTATTATATAACTGTGTTTTATCTGCACAGGTTTTGATTACTGAAGTGTATTTGTTCAATACTCAAGTTACATTTTAAATGAATGCACACTGATTGGAATCTTTGCAGACTTCCAACATCTTGTCTATGTCTATCTCCATGTCTAAGTTTTTGGTTGCAAAAACCACACCACATGCCTACTCATTTGCACCATGGATGAAGAAATGATGAAACTCTGCTAAACACAGTGATGTGGATGAAAAATTACAGTACAGTGGAACCCTGTTAACCCTTTACCCAGCGTAATGGCCAAAACCGGCCAGCGCTATTCACAAAAATCGCCAATTAATTTTCATTATTTTTTTCATTTTTTGTCTCAAAAATATAGGTTATGACCCCTCTTTGGAACGAGCGTGTTGAGCTCGTTCCAATGAGGGGTCCTAACCCATGTTTTTGAGACAAAAAATGAAAAAAAATTAGTTATTCAAGAATTTTTTTTGGCAAGTGTCATCTGCACTTCATGTTAGGTAAAGGGTTAATAGAATAGCCACTTTGCCAATGGAAAGTATTCAATTAACAGGGATTGTGTCACTTTTCTGTATTCTAGAAATAAACTTAGCATTTATTCTATTACATCTTGGATGGCAGAGCTCCATGAGCTCTGTCAAGCAAGATAATCATTTAGATATAATAGATTAAATGCCTGTATTGGATGTACTGAGGCCAAATAGGTCTATAAACAAAGAAAAACTGGGGAGAGGCAAGGCAATTTCTCGTCAGGTTACACAATTTTTCATTCAATTAACAGGAGTTTACAGGTTAAATTTGTACTGGAGGTATGGTAAATGGTTTTGTGTTGGGAAATTATATTCAGTTAATAGGGTTATTCAGTTAAAAGATATCCAATAAAATGGACGCCACAGTACTATCATCCAAAATGTGGCCAAGTTCTTGGACAACCTGTTCAATTCTATTTGGAATTTGATGCTATTATGGGCAATTTGTTTACACCCTCTCCTTTTTACTCACGAAGATATGCAGATTTTCTTTTGTGCACCAGTTAGTTATACCAGTCAATAAGTATTTAATTTGCTTTGTAGTCATAAAGTTACTAATAAAATTAGTAGAACTGTGGTGAGTCTTCTTTTCTAATAGTAAATCTATAAAAAATCTGGTTAAATCAACTTTTTGCTTGAGCAACATTTCTCCCTTTGATTTAACCCTTTACCCAACGTAACTGCCAAAACAGACCAGCGATATTCTAAAAAATCGCCAATTAATTTGCATTATTTTTTCATTTTTTGTCGCAAAAACATAGGTTATGACCCCTTGTTGGAACGAGCTCATCGAGCTCGTTCCAATGAGGGGTCATAACCTATGTTTTTGAGACAAAAAATTAGTTATTTAAGAAATTTTTTTTGCAAGTGTCGTCTGCTTTTCATGTTAGGTAAAGGGTTAATGAAATCAAATGTTTATGGTACATGAATTTTTTAGAATCAGTCATCAGGAAATATCAGTTGGTCAGAGAAGCAAACCTTTATAAATTTATTGTTTAAATAGGCCCAAATTATACATATTTCAATAGTAAGAGATTTTGTGCCCCGGACTGGAATATCTGCCAAAGCATGTAAGGAGCTGATGAACTATCAATCAATAAAATCTAATTACAGTGTAGAGTCCTAAAACACATCTGTGAGTTCTGATTTATAATCAGTTAGTTATGACAAGAATACCCGGTTGCCTACATGGGGGCATGATGACGCCGTGTACTAAGGAGTACTGCACGTCGATGGTGCACATGTCTTCAACCACTGTAACCCTGCTTGAACAGAGTTAGAATGTTGCAGAGGTGACAGTTGCTCGTCATTGCTCAGTGGTTCTCTCCGGGTACTCCCCCCCCCCCCCCCACCATCCCCCCCCCCCCCCCCCCCCCCCCCCCCCGTAAAACTGTCACAGTCAAGATTAGCCATTGTGCATAAGAATGTGCCCTTAAAACCCCAATAAATAAATAAATACTATGACAAGAATATTTTCTGTTTGTGATGTTTACTTACATGAATTTGTTCCTTTCATTTTTGACCCTTTACCTAACAAATCGGTCACACCTGCAAACTAAATTCACAAATTGAGCAGTTGGAAAAAATTATTTTTAAAAAGATTCAAACAAATCTATATCATGTGAAGCCCTCATTGGAATGAGCTTGTCAAACTTGTTTCAATGAGGGGGTCATATGATATGGTTGTGTTGAAAATTTTGATAAAAAATAATTAAAATAACGAATTTGGAAATCGTGTGCATTGAGTAAAAGGTTAACCCTTCACTTAACACGACAGGCAGATGCTGACACAAGCAAACAAAATTCTTGAATAACTAATTTTTTTCATTGTTTGCTTCAAAAACATAGCTTATGACCTCTCATTGGATTGACCCCGGTGAGCTCATTCCAATGAGGGTCACAAGCTATATTTGAAATGAAAATATAATGAAAATTGAATGGTGATTTTGGTGAATAGTTTTGGTTGTCATGTTGGGTAAAGAGTTAATTCCCCTGGAGAATCTCACTGAAGAGGTGCACAGGACATATTCTGCTTTACTGAATACTAGGAAGCAGTTAACAAAGCCTGGCACTGAAAGTCGTCTAAAGTAGGTAACATAGGACTAATTATAAATAATTGGCTAAATTTGACTTCATACTTGAACCTCAGTAAACATAAATATTTGGAATATTTCCAGAGTTCTTGAAAGAATTAATATCTCAGGCCGGTACTAACAGCGAAAGAAAAATAAGAGAGAATTGTTTACTTGGTTATTCTACCTATTTTTTTCTCATCTGATACTGTACGGAGCTTCTGCAATAGTTATAATCAAGTTACTGTTTTCCCTTTTTGATATACAACACATGTATATGGGTCCTCAGCCTTTCCAGTGGTCCAGCTATGGATAGCACAAGTATTTTATCTTTTCAACCTGGGGCCAACAATATTACAAAATATTCACAATTTCATTGTCCATAACTGTAGTGTCTACCGCCAACTACCAGTGGATATAAATATCTGAAATGAACTATTAGCATACAACTCTTAACCCACTAAATATTTTTTACATATTTTTCATAAAATCTTGTCTTGGTTGCTGTAAAGCAGCCATGAGTCCATGACTATATTTTGAGGAAAAATTCATCTAAATTTGACTGAAGAAATCATCGGTGAAAAAATCCCTTTAATTTGCAGGGAGACAATATAATGAAATGTCACCAAATTATACGCAGCCAGCAGCATGCAAGGAGTTAAAAGGATGAGGCAGTTGACCTATCGGTAAACTGCTAAAACTTTTAAAATGCTTAACGATTCATTTCAAAGAAAAATAGGAAAAAAACAGTACTTCAAAATACAGTTGTAGATTGGATGTGGCTGATTACAAGGTGGGGAGAAAGAGGTTAACTCATAACCTGCTAAGTATTTTCTTAAATTTCTAGTAAAATCAAGCCATGGCTGCTCTGGCATCACAGAATCATTGTTGAGAGAGGGAGCATGGTGGCTCAGTGGCTATGGCATTGGACTTTAAACCAAAAGGTCCATGGTTTGATCCCTACGAGGGGTAACTGCATTGTGTCCTTTGGCAAGGCATCTACTCCAGATTGCCCACATGGAGGCATGCTGTGTACTAAGGCATATGTAGTTCAGGTTGATAGTGAACTTGTCTAACCCTGCTTGTGTGGAGTTGGTACGTTGGGGAGTCTGACAGTTGCTTGTGGTTCTCTCCAGATACTCCAGTTTCCTCCACCAGTAAAACTGTCTGACCCGAGGTGATCCTGGCTGTCGAAAAAGGTCGTTAAACCTCAATAAAAATATTTGTTGAGAGAACTTCTTTGGTGGTACATTTTGTTTAGAAAGAACAGGATATCTCTAATTGGTGAGCGTGTGGTGGCTTATTGGTTAGAGCAATGGTTTTTGCCCCAAAATTTTGACAGTTCGAATCTGACCCATGCCATCTGCACTTGATCCATGGACAGGCAACTTAACTGGTAGAGTGTTGGATGCCCACATTTGGGCTTTATCTGGAAGTGCAGATACCCCAACTTAAAGGCTTTATATTTTGTGGATGTGCATCATATTATCTGTGAAATGGAATTGTTTAGTCGGTATAGATTTGCCTTGTTACAATTTATGGGAGAGTGCCCATAGGCACTCTCCCATAAATTGTAACAAGACAAAAAATGTGACAAATTTTGATGACCAAAAATAAGTTGGCGCTCTACCAGTTAAACCTGATTGCCCTTGGGGTAGCATGGTGGCACTGTGCACTAAGACATACTGTACATCAGTGGTGTACTTTTCTTCCACTGCTACTAGCTCTGCATGTGCCACATCAGTATGTAGGAGAGTCTGACATTTGCTCACTACTCAGTGGTTCTCTCCAGATACTCTGACTTCCTCCACCAGTAAAACTACCCAACATGATATAACCATGGCTGTTGAAACTGCAATAACACACATACATGCAGCTCTAATTTGTAATTATCCCTCACCTAATCAAAGTTTGCGGGGGATATAGAAATGGGGTCCATCCATCCATCTGTTCATCCATCCGTTCATCCATCCGTTCATCTGTCTGTCTGTTCATTCTTTCATCAATCCAGATGGCAAGATGGCTGGCCATCCATAACAACAACTTTGGACCATCATATCTCAGTCAATGGATGTTGGATTTAACCCTTTACCCAACGCAGACAATTTCAAAATTTATTATTTTAAATATCATTTTTTTCAAAAAATTTCAACAAAACCATATCATGTGACCCCTCTTTGGAACGAGCTCGACGAGCTCGTTCCAAAGAGGGGTCACATGATATGGTTTTGTTGAAATTTTTCGAAAAATAATATTTTTTCAGCTGCTGAATTTGCTTATTACGCGGGCGGATGCGGGCGATTCATTGGGTAAAGGGTTAAATGATATTTGGTTCGCTGATAGACCCACCATGGGGGAGGTAACAGGTTTTGTCTATTTTTTTTTTAGACTTATGGGACTTCTCCCATTTTTTACCTGAGTCGCCAGCCGCAGAGCAGGTCTAGTAACTGCTCGACTCCATCCGTCAGTCTGTCCGTCCATCAGTCCATCCATCCAAAACACTTTTTCCATCAAGGTTTTCTTGGTTTCTATGAAAGGGAATGATTTTATATTTGGTCTGCTGCTTCATAATGATGAGTTGTATCGTGTAAGCAATTTTCAGATCTGCCGTGCAGCCACTTCCTGTTTGCCGATACTTTGAAATTTTACTGTATCCACTGAACATTGCAATTTTTCGTCAAACTTTTCTCGGCTTCTATGCAAGGGATTGATTTTATATTTCATCTGGAGCCTGATAATGATCAGTTGTATTGTGTATGCAATTTTCAGATCTGCCGTGCAGCCACTTCCTGTTTGCCGATTCAGTTGCATGCAGCGACGCATGTCCAGACCCGGTATTGGTCTTGGCTTGTTTCAACTTAGAAACCCTTCAACTTAGAAATCCTTGGCGGGGGATACTAGTGGCATTACACCTTGTTGAGGATTTTTGAGCAGTTCACAGGAAAGATCTGCTTACAACAGGCAGAGAGTTAAATACAGGAGAGAACAACAAAATAATATGGTACACAATTATTTATGATTTTTGGCATATTTACATTTCTTCACTTTTTATTGGACATACAGGAATAGCCTTTGAGAGCAGCAATAAACCCTATAATTAGACAATCAGCAGGAACATTTGAGAGAAAGCTTATCTGGACTTATAAACCTTATGATTTAGTAATTGTTTTTATAGATACCTGTCAAGGCTCAAGATTCTGATGAGACAGGGAGATGTTATCATGTACATTAGAGATTCAGGCATGGCAGAGTTAATTGAAAATAACAGTAAATAATTGGCTTCCTATCTTCCATCTGTTGATTTCTTCTAGAGATTATCTGCAAGACTTCCAACTATCTGTGCAATGCAATAATAAATCCAGGTGTTTCATTCTAGGCTTACATAGTCTCAGTCCTGCAGTGGGAGAAGATATGTCTCGGAAGACTTCACCTTAACCTTTTGGTACTTTTAAAAATTTTGATGCTGAAGTTAACACACTTTCCTTCACGGACAAAATTTCATCCTGAGATTCTGATTTCTGCCAAAGTAGTGATTGGAAATAAAAAAAAACTGATACATCCTACCACTACTAACTGCTGTGAGCTAAACCCTGCATACTTTTAACAGGTGCCTTGGTACAAATGTTACTTTAGGAACATAGGCAGTTATACACAAAACTTGCCTTTGAAATGTTCTTGTTTTTTCTTGTTTTATTTTCTTTCAAGCAAAACTTTGTGACCTCTCCTTAGAATATTAGTTCATCAAGCTCATTCCAATGAGAAAGTAATTAAGAGTATTATTATAACAAGCTGTTAATTGAAAGTAGAATATGTTTTCATTTCTTAAATTTACTAAAAAAAAAATTTCACAATCCATTCCAATGAGGGGTCATAAGCTGAGCTTGAATGCTTTTTGAGAACACTACTGGCTGGTTTTAGCTATTATATGTTGGGTAAAGACTTTCTATAGACAAGATTTACAATAAGACTGTACAATGCACAGAGTTATAGTAATCAGTTGATAATAAAAACATGTTATTAGCAGAAAGTGTTACTAACCCTCCTGTGCAATGCACAGGGTTAGCCACACTTTCTGTTTATAAAAATTGGTAACCGCCCTACCACATACTACATGAAAATATACACTCACTAAGGCTATGCAATGTACAGGGTCAGTTGCAAAATAGAGATTATCTTAAGCTTATTAGTAACCACAAATAAAGTGACTAAACCTTAGTGCACAGAGTTCACATAAGTAAGTTAACATACACTGATTAAGCGTAGGTATTACACAGGATTACCTGATTATTTATTTATTTATTTATTGGGGTTTAAAAACATTGGTTATGACTCCTCGTTGGAATGAGCTTGTTCCAATGAGGGGTCATAACCTATGTTTTTGAGACAAAAAATGAAAAAAATGATGAAAATTAATTGGCAATTTTTATCCCCGCTTTCGTCGGGGATATTGTCGTTATCTCCGTCCGTACGTCCGTCCGTCCGTCCGTCCGTCCGTCCGTCCATCCGTACATCCGTCCGGTGTTACATTCACTTGCATTAATGTTTAAACTATGCTAATGTGTTCAGGTGTCACCAGTACATGTGCATGAAGGTTTCGGGATTTTGATTTGGTTCCAAGTGGTTCCAGTGGAACCATTTTTATCCTTAGAAAATCTTTGTCCGCTCAAAGGTTCTTAGGGTATTGAATTCGATACGTTTAAACCATGTTAACATGTTCAGATAGCATCTGTAGATGTGCATGAAGGTTTCAGAATTTTGATTTGGGTCCAAGTGGTTCCAGCATCTGTAGATGTGCATGAAGGTTTCGGAATTTTGATTTGGGTCCAAGTGGTTCCAGTGGAACCACTTTTACCCTCAGAAAATCTTTGTCCGCTCAAAGGCTCTTAGGGTATTGAATTCGAAACATTTAAACCATGTTAACATGTTCAGATAGCATCTGTAGATGTGCATGAAGGTTTCGGAATTTTGATTTTGTTCCAGGTGGTTCCAGTGGAACCACTTTTATCCTTAGAAAATCTTTGTCCGCTCAAAGGTTCTTAGGGTATTGAATTCGAAACGTTTAAACCATGTTAACATGTTCAGATAGCATCTGTAGATGTGCATGAAGATTTCGGAATTTTGATTTGGGTCCAAGTGGTTCCAGTGGAACCACTTTTATCCTTACAAAATCTTTGTCCACTCAAAGGCTCTTAGGGTATTGAATTCGAAATGTTTAAACCATGTTAACATGTTCAGATAGCATCTGTAGATGTGCATGAAGGTTTTGGAATTTTCATTTGGGTCCAAGTGGTTCCAGTGGAACCACTTTTACCCTCAGAAAATCTTTGTCCGCTCAAAGGCTCTTAGGGTATTGAATTCGAAACGTTTAAACCATGTTAACATGTTCAGATAGCATCTGTAGATGTGCATGAAGGTTTCGGAATTTTTATTTGGTTCCAGGTGGTTCCAGTGGAACCACTTTTATCCTTAGAAAATCTTTGTCCACACAAAGGCTCGTAGGGTATTGAATTTGAAACGTTTAAACCATGTTAACATGTTCAGATAGCATCTGTAGATGTGCATGAAGGTTTTGGAATTTTCATTTGGGTCCAAGTGGTTCCAGTGGAACCACTTTTATCCTTAGAAAGTCTTTGTCCGCTCAAAGGCTCTTAGGGTATTGAATTCGAAACGTTTAAACCATGTTAACATGTTCAGAGAGCATCTGTAGATGTGCATGAAGGTTTCGGAATTTTGATTTGGTTCCAGGTGGTTCCAGTGGAACCACTTTTATCCTTAGAAAATCTTTGTCCGCTCAAAGGTTCTTAGGGTATTGAATTCGAAACGTTTAAACCATGTTAACATGTTCAGATAGCATCTGTAGATGTGCATGAAGGTTTTGGAATTTTGATTTGGGTCCAAGTGGTTCCAGTGGAACCACTTTTATCCTTAGAAAATCTTTGTCTGCTCAAAGGCTCTTAGGGTATTAAATTCGAAACGTTTAAACCATGTTAACATGTTCAGATAGCATCTGTAGATGTGCTTGAGGGTTTCACAATTTTGATTTGGGTCCAAGTGGTTCCAGTGGAACCACTTTTACCCTCAGAAAATCTTTGTCCGCTCAAAGGCTCTTAGGGTATTGAATTCAAAACGTTTAAACCATGTTAACATGTTCAGATAGCATCTGTAGATGTGCATGAAGGTTTCAGAATTTTGATTTGGTTCCAGGTGGTCCCAGTGGAACCACTTTTATCCTTAGAAAATCTTTGTCGTCTCAAAGGCTCGTAGGGTATTGAATTTGAAACATTTAAACCATGTTAACATGTTCAGATAGCATCTGTAGATGTGCATGAAGGTTTTGGAATTTTGATTTGGGTCCAAGTGGTTCCAGTGGAAACACTTTTACCCTCAGAAAATCTTTGTCCGCTAAAAGGCTCATAGGGTATTCAATTTGAAACATTTAAACCATGTTAACATGTTCAGATAGCATCTTAGGGTATTGTCGGGGATATTGTCTTTATCTCCGTCTGTACGTCCGTCCGGTGTTACATTCACTTGCATTAATGTTTAAACTATGCTAATGTGTTCAGGTATCACCAGTACATGTGCATGAAGGTTTCGGGATTTTGATTTGGTTTCAAGTGGTTCCAGTGGAACCACTTTTATCCTTAGAAAATCTTTGTCCGCTCAAAGACTCTTAGGGTATTGAATTCGAAACTTTTAAACCATGTTAACATGTTCAGATAGCATCTGTAGATGTGCATGAAGGTTTTGGAATTTTGATTTGGGTCCAAGTGGTTCCAGTGGAACCACTTTTACCCTCAGAAGATCTTTGTCCGCTCAAAGGCTCTTAGGGTATTGAATTCGAAACATTTAAACCATGTTAACATGTTCAGATAGCATCTGTAGATGTGCATGAAGGTTTCGGAATTTTGATTTTGTTCCAGGTGGTTCCAGTGGAACCACTTTTATCCTTAGAAAATCTTTGTCCGCTCAAAGGTTCTTAGGGTATTGAATTCGAAACGTTTAAACCATGTTAACATGTTCAGATAGCATCTGTAGATGTGCATGAAGGTTTCGGAATTTTGATTTGGGTCCAAGTGGTTCCAGTGGAACCACTTTTAACCTTATAAAATCTTTGTCCGCTCAAAGGCTCTTAGGGTATTGAATTCGAAATGTTTAAACCATGTTAACATGTTCAGATAGCATCTGTAGATGTGCATGAAGGTTTTGGAATTTTCATTTGGGTCCAAGTGGTTCCAGTGGAACCACTTTTACCCTCAGAAAATCTTTGTCCGCTCAAAGGCTCTTAGGGTATTGAATTCGAAACGTTTAAACCATGTTAACATGTTCAGATAGCATCTGTAGATGTGCATGAAGGTTTCGGAATTTTTATTTGGTTCCAGGTGGTTCCAGTGGAAACACTTTTATCCTTAGAAAATCTTTGTCCACACAAAGGCTCGTAGGGTATTGAGTTTGAAACATTTAAACCATGTTAACATGTTCAGATAGCATCTGTAGATGTGCATGAAGGTTTTGGAATTTTGATTTGGGTCCAAGTGGTTTTTCAATCATGTGACAATGATGTGATCAGAACACTACCCTTTATACATCATGTTGGGTGAAGTATCTTGTTTGAAATATTGAAGTAGTTTCACATGTGAGTCTTCAGAAGGAAATTAAATACTGTTTTATCATTTTAAATCACACACACGCGTGAAGCCTTTTTATCCAAGTCTGTATCCTGCACTAACCAAAAAGGAAAGTGCAAATGCGGGGATATACTATAGTGTGCTTCGCACACAAATGGCACCATCTAGTTTAGAATAGTGCTGGCCGGTTTTGGCCAGTATGTTGGGTAAAGGATTAACATGAAAAATACAACTAACATAAGTTATAGTACAAGTAGAACAATGAATGGGCATTACGTCAAGCACAGTGCAAGAACATAATACCATGAGGTCATGATCTTCATTCATAAAAAAATCTGTTTTTCGTAGATGCTGAATGACTGTTAAAACAGACACCATTAACTGGTAGAGTGCTGGAAGCCCATATTTGGGCTTTACTCTGAAGTGTCAGTACCAGCACTTAAAGGCTTCATATTTTGTGGATGTTGTTCATACCCCCTTTGAAGTGAAATTATTTAGTCTGTTAGGATTTGCCTTGTTACAATTTATGGGAGAGTGCCTATTGGCACTCTCCCATAAATTGTAACTAGGCAAACATATGTGAACAAATTTTGATGACCAAAAATAATTTAGCACTCTACCAGCTAAAAACTGTATCCTAGCTATCCCTTCATTTTACAAAGAAGCCAAGAAGGGGAGGAATATTGTCAGATAAATTGGTCATTACTACCATGTGGGTTTCTGCAATGGTGTATTGAAGCCGAGACATTGTCTCTGGGTCATATATCAACTCATCCTAATGGACGCTTTGATATATGCCCAGAGACAATGTCTCGACTTCAGTAGTAATCCATGAAATAGATGCATCATTTTCATAACACAGAGATTCTTCTGCCCCCTTTGAGAAATGGAGCAGGGCCTTTTTGCGATTGGGAAAAATCATATGAGGGTTCCAGTTGGGAATTTATTTTGGACAAGAATAAACTTGAAAAAGAATAAGAAATTTAACCTTTCGTTGAACTGAGAACATAGTAAGGTAGCAAGTACATATATGCCACCTGTAGTAAGTTTATAACAGCCACATGAAATCATGTTCAATCCAGTCTCTGCTGTCTGCACTAAACTGTTATTATACTATCACAGAAGAACCTGAAGTTTGCTGTTGAATTTGGTCAAATTATATGTTTTGTCAGGTTCGCAGTTATTGATTTCTGAGTCCCAATGACCACTCAGTTCAGGACATCAGTTGTGAATTAAATTTTTGTTTTTAGTGGGGACTTAGATTAGGAAAGTTTGGATTGGGAATTGGGAAAATTCGTGCCAAAATCATATTCAGCCCCTGTAGACACCCAACAGAATCCCTGTAACAGTATTACATTGCCTTTGAAGTTCTTTTGCTAAACAAGAAAGGTTACCTATAGCAAAAAGGTTAAGATAACCTTTTTTAAGGCTGCCCTAATTTCTGATTTGTACCAGCCTATAAACCTTCTAATGGAGCCATTTAAATTAATTTTGAATTACTTATAAGTTCCTTATACAAGGATTTTATTGACAATTGAAGACCATATAAATTAGTTTTCTTTGTTAACCTTTTCGGTACCACTTTCAGTCTGCTTTGCTGACAAACAACAGCACTATCAATCATTTTGAAGTTTATTCTTTTTACCCTTTACCCAACGTAACGGCCAAAACCGGCCAGTGCTTTTCACAAAAATCACCCAATTAATTATTATTTTTTCATTTTTTTGTCTCAAAAACATAGGTTATGACTCCTCTTTGGAACGAGCCTGTCGAGCTCGTTCCAAATTCCAATGAAGGGTCATAAACTATGTTTTTGAGACAAAAAATGAAAAACAGTAAGTTACTCAAGAATTGTGTTTGCAAATGTCGTCTGTTTTTCATGTTAGGCAAAGAGTTAAACTAATGTTATGCTCAGAGACCTACATCCTGAGAAGTATTTCACTTAAACCCTACTGGTGGTTTTGGTGGGTGCCAGGTTTGACCTCCTGCCACATATGAAAAAATTAGCAAGAAAAATGTATTTTTCCAAGATCGAAGAATATTAAAACATGAAAGATGTAATAAAAATGAAGTAGGGTTCTGCGCTTGGCAGATGTTTTCAAATAGACTGCACTGCTAGAACAATTGTAGGTAAAAATTCACCTGCCTCAGATATTATTACCAGTACTGGGAAACATATTAATTATAACACATGATAAATGACAACCAGAGATTGCTGCTGTGTGTTAGAAATTCTGACACAGTGGCAACCTCTGGTTGTCACTTATCAATGCGTCCGAATTTCTCCCTATTCAACATTTCTGTGCCTGTGCATCACACATGACTTACACCACAAAACCCCCTGACCGAAACAACATATTCAAAGGCAGACCAAAGCACTTCGAAAACAACTGCTGCACTGAAAGTGTTCACTGTTAACAAATTGAATTGTGTCAGCTCTCCTTATGAAAATATGGATGAAATTTCCATTTATTTGACAAGCTGTTAGTAAACGCTGATTGGTTTGGCATATTTGATTAATTTTCTAATTGAAAAGGAGACTCATAGAGATAATTTTGTCTTAACAACCCCTTTACTAACCTGAAAGGCAGACAATACTTGCAACCAAAATTCTTGAATAACTAAATTTCTTAATTTTTTTGCATCAAAAACTCAACTCAATGAGCTTGTTCCAATGAGAGGTCGTAAGCTATGTTCTTGAGATGAAAAAAATGAAAAATTAATGAAAATTAAATGGTAATTTTTGTGAAATGTGCTGGCCGGTTTTGGCCATTATGTTGGGTACAGGGCTAACCATTTACCTTACATAGCGACCAGAAACAGCCAGGAAATTGACCAAAATAAGCCTACTACAGCCTTGTCAAGCCAGTTCTAATGATATCCATATTTGTATGGTTTCATAGATAAATTCTGCAAATTTTTTTTTAAAAATGTGATATTTAATTTATTGTTTAAAAAATCTGTAGAAGGTGTCTTCAGCTCACCTAACTGAAAGTCAGGGAGCCATTGCCATCACATGGAGTCTGTTGTTTGGCATCTCTTAACTTTGCATATCAGTCTTCTCTGGAAGAGAAATACCCAACCAAACTTTGCATAAATTATTTTGTGGGATAACCTTCCAAGTTTGTTGAATGGAAGTAGCTAAGCCCAATGGGTTGGGAGCATTGCCCAAAGAACCTCCAAATTTTTTTAAAATCTCATAAACCAACAAGTGACAAAACTTTGAAATTTAAATATGCAGCTTTCCCATATGCTCAAGATTCAAGGTTATTCAAAATGAGCTTGTCAGGCACTATTTGGGCTTGTGCTGGGTAAGCCTGGAAATAAGCAATCTGTCATTCGTAGAATGAGTTCCCCAGAGGGTTTAATTTAATGATGCTAGCCCATCCAGTGGGCCAATTTATCCTCTGGGTACCTCTTTCGGTTTAGGCTTAAGACCTTGATTCAGATTGAGGTTCACAGAAGGAACATTTAGTGATGCTACCCTGCTGTGCAGGCTAGCATCACCAAATTCACCCTCTGGAGACCTCATTCTGCAGATGACAGTCTGCTTATTTCCAGACGTGGTACTGGGATGGGCAATATTGTTGTCCCTGTCCAAAAATTATGATTAACCCACCCAATAGGCCAATTTGGACTAAATTTGGTATGCAGTACTTGATTTATGCCATTTTAGGGAACATGTACTTGATTTATGCCTGAAAAACATTTCCCATGCCCACATGGAAACCCCAGGAGCTAAAAATAGAAGAAAACTAAAGTGCTCATATGTCCCAAACAAAGGAACAGAGAATTGTTTTTTGATATATACAGCATCCTCACGACCAGAAGAATTGAGTGGGCATAAAAAATCTCAGTCTGTTGCATCCTGGGGTGCCATAAGGGCTAAAGGAAAATGCTCAACCGGCACTTTTCAAAAAGAGGAAATTTTTTTGCAAATCAAGTCCCTGTTTTCATTTTTGGGTTCCCCATGGGACCTCAAATTTTAACTTGGTTCATTAAGAGGAAACTTCTTTAAAAATCTTCTTCAACTCCACCAGTGGGAATCAGTAATTATACAGCAATCTTATGGGGAGGGGGGGGGGGGGGGGGGCAATTTCATTTTACTTTGTTCAGATTTATTACCCTGGTTCTTATTTGGGCTCCTTATGGGAACCTAGGTTTTAATTTACTGCAATATGAGGAATTTTTTTCAAAAATCGTTTTCTTCCGGTCCACCAGTCAGAATCCTCTCAATTTTGGTATAGAGCATCCTTATGGGGGTCAGATTTCAGTTTGTTGAAGTCTGGTCAGTGGGTTTGTAATTGGGTTTCCTGTGGGAACTCAAATTTTAACTTTGTGAAACATAGAGAATATTCTTTAAAAATATTCATCTTCGGCGATTCAGATTTAATTTTTTACAAGTCAAGTCTATGGTTTCATAATTTGGTTTATATTTTAACTTGGCTCGTGTGATAGGAGAAAAATTATTTGAAAATCTTCTTCTTCACCCCACAGAAACCTTTTATATTTGATATTCAGCCCTCTTAGGTGGGGGCAGATTATACTTTGTTCAAACCAAGTCCCTGGATTCATATTTGGGTTCCCTATGGGAGCCCAAACTTTTTTAGTTCAGTATGAGGAATATTCTTTAAAAATCTTTTTCTTAAGATCTACCATTCAGAATCTTTTGATATGTGATGCACAGTATCCTTCTATGGGGAGAGGGGGGGGGGGGATTAGGTATCAAATTAATACCCTGAGTTTATATTTGGGCTCCTTATGGGAGACTGCATTTTAAGGCTAAAAAAAAATACAATTGATTCTCAGGCATCACTGCACTAAAACAAATGACCCGCATTCGATGTTTTTATTGACATTTTGAAGTTGATACCTTCAGTCATTTAGTAGTTGACTGACGTCACCTGCGTTTCCCTTCACACAAAATTAGAAGCAACCAAAAACAGTCAATGCGAAATTGAAAAATCATTCCACAGATTAATATAGGCTATAACTCTTCCTATAAGCCCACTTATGTGCTTTAAATAAAGGGTCTCTCAAATAGCAATGTGTCTTTATGATAAAAACATTCAATGACCACATGCTTTTGCAAATCTATTTACATCTGAAAGGAATTAATAATACAATAACCTGGTCATTTCAAAAATTGGAACAGATGCTAAAACGAAACATAAACTGAAAACTAAAGCAGTTCTAACAGCTGCTAATGCGACCTTGGATATATCACCACTCTGCCAAACATACTACAGGTTTTCAGAAAAGCTGATAGATGCTTGTAAGATGATAAATTCTAGATTTTGTTGGAAACCCATCGACTTCGTTTCACTCAATAATCAGCTATTAGGGCAAGTATGAGGGGAGTAACTTCATCGCCAAACATGTTTGACTCCAGTGACTTCTAAATCTGTGCATTCTGTGTCTGTATTTTTAACCCTTTACCCAACGAATCGCCCACATCCGCCCGCGTAATATGCAAATTCAGCATTTGAAAAAATATTATTTTTCAAAAAATTTCAACAAAACCATATCATGTGACCCCTTTTTGGAACAAGCTCGTCGAGCTCGTTCCAACAAGGGGTCACATGATATGGTTTTGTTGAAATTTTTTGAAAAATTAAAAAAAATGATTTTTAAAATAATAAATTTTTATATCGTCTGCGTTGGGTAAAGGGTTAAATCCAAATAACCAGCCTTTTCACAATCCTGTGGCATGAATATTATGTTCCTTCTGAGAAAGCTGAATGTGGATTTAGCTTTATTTGAGATCTTGTTGATGAGGGTTGTCCATTTTAAGTCGTTTGAAATTCTCAAGCCAATGTAGGGGTTGTTTTCCACCTGTCCAAATGTCTTGTTATCCAATGCGCAAAAGAACTGTATTTCCTCCATATGTTGACCACATAGCACTTCTTTGAGTTGAATTTTAATCCCCAGTTCGCTCATTCTTCTAAGTTTATCAGATCCTGCTGTAGTTTTAACTGGTTTTTGGTGTTGTTGATTTGTCTGTAAAACAGACTATTGTCTGCAAACAGTCTCACTGTAGATGTTTCACAGTCTGGTTTGTTGTTGATATGACACAGAAGCAGTAGAGGTCCAAGGACGGTCCCTTGCGGCACTCCGTCAACTTCAGTATCACTTGAAAAGCTTCCCTCCAAAATCACCTTCATCATTTTTCTAGTAGGAATAAACTTGGGCTGGATTTGTGAGTTTGGCCCAAGTTAGTTTGTCAACCCTTTCCCCTGAAAAGTGATTTCGGCCCATCTAAAAGTGAATTCCTCTGATCGTGTTTCAGGGGCGTAGATATAAACAGTAACAAAGTTGGGACATTTTAAAAAGTATTGGTGAATTCGACCCACATCTTAATAACTTGAATGGGTCTATGATCTCACTGACAAGCAGGGATGACTCCAAGGGTAGGTCAGCGGGGCTACAGCCCTCTTGTTAGAGAGGCCAAGCCTTCCCGCCACCCTCCCTTCCAGGGAACACTTCTGTTTTATTATATGGTACACCCGAGCACCCTAACCTGTTTAACAGTTATATTCTGCCCCTCCTGAACCTTGATGCATGAGAGTGCCGATCTGGTGGAGAGGCAATAGATAACTGTCTCACAGTAGTATGTACCTAGTCCCCCCCCCCCCCCCCCCCCCCCCCACACACACCCACCACCAAATTTGGAATCTCCTTTTTATTGTAAGTTTTCTGGGGCACAACATAGCATCTAAAATGGCTATGGACTGTCCCTCCTCCACCCTGGGGCTTCAAGTCTGGGTTGGTGGAGGGGCAGCATATAGCCATCTAAATACATTTAAGGGGTATTTCACACATTCTCGATACTCACATGTTTTAAATCTTCATAGGAAGCAAGGGATGATAATTGAATAAAAAAAATAAAATCCACCCTCCCTCATTCGTTTGAAAAAAAAATTCTTCAAAATCTTGTTCTTCAGATTCATTATCAGAATTGTCTCATATTTGGTACACAGCATCCTTGAGAGTGTTTGTGGGGGAGGGGGAGGGTGGAGTGGTCAGAGTTATGTTTGTTCAGATAAGTTCTGTGAGTTCATGTTTGGGCTCCCATTAGAGCCCCAAAGTTCAACATAGCGCAATATGAAGAGTATTCTTTAAAAATCTTCTTCTTCAGATCAACCAGTCAGAATATTGGTATGCTACATCTGTTTGAGTGTGTGTGTGTGTGTGTGTGTGGTGGGTGGGGGCATCTAGATTTAAGTTCAAATTAAGTCCATAGGTTCATAACTGGGCTGCATGAGAGCTAAAATTTCGACCCAGGGTAATATAAGGAATATTGTTTAACATCTTCTTCAGAGTTAGAATCTTCTGGAAATTAGTATACAGCTTCCTTATGTTGCCAGATTCAGGTTTATCCCTGGGTTCATATTTGGACTCCTTATAGAAACCCAAATTTTAACTCTGTGCAATATGAGGAACATGCTTTAAAAATTTTCTTCAGATCCACCTGACAGAAACTTTTCATATTTAGTATACACCATCCTTGTGGGGCAGATTCAAATATGTTCCAAATCAAGTCTATGGGTTCATATTTCGGCTTCCTGCAGTGCAATATAATAATATTTGGTAAGAAAACAAATTTTATTTCAGTGAATGTTCTGTTTTCATTAATGATCACATCTGTCCATGTGTGTGTAAAGACACACAACCAGAAAGCCCCAATTTGTCCCCCCCCCCCCCCCCTAACCCTGTCTCAGTCATGTCCTTGTTGACTGCCTTTTCACTCCATCTCGTCACACAACTAATGGCTTCCAACAATTGTTTTTCAACATATTCTCAAACTTAACATAAGGTGTTTGTTTGGAGTGGGAGATTGAAAAGTAGACATCATTTTTCAGAGCCTTTTTGCAGTATGCACACATGTACAAGATGACACTTTTTATCTCCATCTTTCTAACTTAAAAGTTATACCCTTATTCATTGGAGACAACTTGATCCAGTTAAGCAATTTAGGCTCACTTCTGGTTTTAATTGAACCTCCATGTTTCCCTCAAATTTGCTACAAATACAAGGCTTTTCAATAGATTCTAACAAATTAACCAGCCATCATTTCTTGATCGAGTAACGGAAATGTTTAGACAGATATTTTTAGATGCATGAGACTAAACATTCCAATGCAAAAAAACATTGAAGTGTTGAAAAATAAACCTGTTTTGGAATATGCTGTTAAGAAGACCAAGTATTTTCAACAATGTATCTTTCTGGCAAACATTTCCACAAGATGTTTGAATAGCTGAAGTATAGAGTTCCGATTATTATAAATGTATTTTGGAAAATTGTAATGGAAATCACTTCTAAATTTAAATATTCAAATCAGATTAGTGTACAACTAGTAGAGTGCTAAATTATTTTTCGATCAGAAAAATGTGTTCATTTGTCTTTGCCTTGTCACAACTCAGAGGAGAGCACCTACATGCAGGCACCTCCCATAAAGTCAAACAAGGCAAATCAATACAGACCAAATAATATCACTTCAAAAATAATGTTAAGCACATCCACAGAATATGAAACTTTCAGGTTGCCATAGTTGCTCTTCAGAATAAAGCTCAAATCTGAGCTTCAAACAGCACCTAACCAGTTAATTGTTGACCTAAAATTTGACAATTAAATTGCCTTATATCCTTTCCTGAATAATGGAAAATTAAACTTTACTGTGTATTGACAAATAAAAGATTTGATAGGATTGTTTTGTTGTTGTTATCCTTGATTGTTAATAAATTTGAGTGGACTGTGGAATGCTTTTAACCCTTCACCTTACATAATGACCAAAACCGGCCAACGCTGTTCTAAAAAATCTCCAATTAATTTTCATTATTTTTTTATTTTTTTCTCAAAAACCTAGGTTATGACCCCCTCATTGGAACGAGCTCATCAAGCTCATTCCCATGAGGGGTCTTAATCTAGGTTTTTGAGACCAAAAATGGAAACAAATTAGTTATTCAAGAATTTGTTTTGCAAGTGTAGTCTGCTTTTCATGTTAGGTAAAGGGTTAATTGAATAGCGACTTTGCCAATGAAAATTATTCCATTAATAGGAACTTGGTTACTTTTCTCTGTTCTAGAGATAAACTGTGCATTCTGTTTTATCCTTTTAAGGCAAAGCTCATCATTACTCTGTGCAGTCCTTTTAAAACTAAGCCAAGTTCTGGTGCATGCAGTAACATGATAGCTGCTCCAACTATAGACTAACTAACTTGACTGACAGTGCTAGGACTTTTTCATGATACCCCAAGTAAACTGTTCTGAGAAAAACAAACCTGAGTATTGTATTCTCACTGTGGAATTAGAATTGCTGTATTTGGCGATTATTGAATTTTTTTTTTTTTCTACCCTTTTTAAGCTTCAAGACAGTGTGACCTTTCTCTTTCTCTCCCTCTTGCCATTTGCAAAGACAGTATAGTTGCAGGCAGGAGCAGGCAAATTTTAATTACAAATCAAAACACTGATATTTCAGCTGATTTTTCCTTACCCGCTCTAGATTTAATATTGTCCCTCTGCTTCATCATGGCAAGCTGAAATAAGATGTTTACTGACTAAAATGATCATACTTTCATCAGAGGCATAGATGCAGAGGGTGCTGGCTAGGCTACTCCACCCACTCCCTGCTGAAAAAAAATTAGAAACATTTGCAGACAGTATTTTTTCAGGCCTCAAATCTTGGTTGGTGTTCATGAATTCAAATGGACATGGGAAATGAACAGTTTCCAGTGGCATTTGCTTAGATTACATCTTCTACACATCCATTTTACAGAAAAATCCATGTTAGGTCCAAATAACCACTTGATTTGATTTAGATTAACTGGTTGAGGGCTAGATTATTTTTGTTATCTAATGTTGGCTTTTGCTCTGGTACCCTCATTTTTTGGAAGCCCTGATAGTGGCTTCTAGCACTCAACCAGTTAATTGATTCCAGGAGGTAATATCTTGCAGAGCTTCGTTGACAAATAAATAAAACCAGTAATTAACCCTATATCTACCATGAAAGGAAGAAAACACTTTTTAACAGAATTCTTGAATGACCAATTGTTTTCATTTTTTGCATCAAAACATAGCTTATGGCCCCTCATTGGAATGAACTCAAGGAAATCCTTCCAATGGGGGTTCATAAGCTATGTTTTTGATGCAAAAAATAATGAAAATTCAGTGGTGATTTTTGCAAATAGTGCTGGCCGTTTGTTGCAGTTACATTGGGTAAAGAGTTAAACAAAGTTTCAGCCAAGAGTGAACCCCAAGGTCCCTCAGTTGGCTATTTATAAAACTGTGCTTGTCCTTTTCATGCATTACCACAGGAACCGACTGTTGACTGGGTGGAAACTTCTCTCCACGAGTTTTTTAGTGGCAATTCACTCTCCACGTACTGTATGCTGTAATAAGTCCGAACATAACAAGGGTGGAGTATGGGGGACTGGAATCAATAACCCAAGGTGGAGTTTTCCCTGTATTTCACGTGTGCTGAAGGTGCTTGTAAAATTCAGGAAAAAAACCACCAAGGGTCCTTGATTCATGTCGTTCGTACTCTACCGGAGTTGTGCTCTGTATTTATACCACGATTAAACTTGAATTAAGTGAATAAAGCTGATAAGTTTAACCCTTTACCCATCGCAGACGATTTCAAAATTTATTATTTTAAATATCATTTTTTTAAAGTTTTTCCAAAATTTTCAACAAAAACATATCATGTGACCTCTCTTTGGAACGTGCTCGTCGAGCTCGTTCTAAAGAGTGGTCACATGATATGGTTTTGTTGGAATTTTTCGAAAAATAATATTTTTTCAGCTGCTGAATTTGCATATTACGCAGGCGGACACGGGCGATTCATTGGGTAAAGGGTTAAAGAAAAATATCATTTTTGGTGGTTTGTTTACTTTCTTGCTTGGCACTCGTTTGTGTCTAGGCATTTAATTCACGTCATACCATCACTAAGATGCATAATGTCCAATCAGATGCATTCTTCCATGATTGTGCTCTGCTCCTCAAGAAAGTTACGACAGGTAGGTGCCACGTGACAACGGGCATTGTCTTGCTGGAATAACTGCAATCCAACGTTAGCGTTGAAAAATGGGACAACAACAGCATTAAGAATTTCATCCCTATATCGCTGTCCATTCAGATTACCATCGATGAAGATCAACTGTGTTCGATGGTGCAAGGAAATGCCTGTCCAAACCATTATACTACCCCACCGAAACGGTTGCATTCCCGCACGCAAGCATCAGAAAACTATTCTCCTCATCGGCGATACACTCTTGCCTACCATCAGTGCACCGTAGACAAAATCGTGATTCATCACTATAAAGAACTGCTGCTCCAACGCTGCCGAGTCCAGCGAACATGCTGATGTACCCATTCCATTCTGGGTGATGTTGGGTAAGGATTGGTCCATGGTATGGACGCCTACTTCGGACGCCGTGTTCAGTGAGTCTGTTGCAGACAGATTGTGCACTGATTCAATTGTAAGTTCCACCTGGAGTAATTGCTGCTGTCCTTGTCGGTGGAAGGAAGCGATCCCGCGTCCTGATGTGTCGGTCTTGTGCAGGGGTTATAACTCTTGGTCAACCTGAATGTGGTCAGTCGGCAGTAGATCCACTGGTTCTATACCTTTCAATGAGATGGTAAATAGTGGCCACAGTGACTCCAAACTCAGCAGCGAGTTCATCTGGAGGTATCCCAGCCTCATGTATACAAATGACATGCAGCCTCTGATTTTCGGTTAACCTTGGTATTTTTTGAAATGTCGGAAGGCAAAAACTAGCATATTTTCTCAATAACCCATGCTCTCTAGCACAACATAACACAAAGAGAATCATCGGTCACCCATTCAGTTTGACATTCTCCGGTTGCATGTGCTATTTTGAAATCCATAGCAAAATTGTATACGTTGGGTGGATAACAACATGTAATTAAACTCTTTGCACGACTTCTTGTCCACAAACATGCAACATTAGAACTATTATATTTCATCCTTTATGTTATTTTATCACATTTGTTTCTATTATACTTTCTTTTTTGACTCAGTATATAATACACTGACAGACGGAATTAAACAGAAAGTTAACAAAAAAAGATTTTGAAGGGACCTCTGGCAACCTGAAGGGATCTCCGTGAATCACGATATTTAGACATACCTGGCAAACCAAGTGTCATTTGTGACACTTGGCAATGCTTGTCTCTCTAATTCATGCTGGAAATTTTATGGCCTCAACCCACGATTACTGTTTTGTGCTCATGATATAGCCGCATATTATCGATGGGCTTCCAAAAGGTCTTATCTTCCATTTTGGCACAGAACACTTTTTCACAAATTTGGAATCCACAGGTCAGATGTACAAGAACAGAAGCAATTGATTTGGGCAAATTTTTCTTCTGGTCCAAAGTGTTCACATATTGTTCGTAAATGTTTTATCTTCAAAGCATTTTCAACAAAACTGGAAGTGTTTATTGTTAAATGTTGTATCAAATAAATTCCTGTCTTGTGAATGGAGGCAATCCGCTTGTTTCTGATAGGTGGAAATAAAATGAGTAGGAAGCCTTGACAAACCAATCTTAGTTTGAATAACACAAGTCAAAAATGAGAAAGAGATAATCAATTAAAAAATGTCATATAATTTCTTTTACAGTAAATTAACTCTCAAAATGTCGTATCACAATCTAAAAGTAATTTTTTCGTAGAAAATACATCATTTAGACTCTAAATGTTCTCTGAAACAATGAATGTGTCCTTTTGTTTGAGGAGCCACAGTAACTCTGTTGCATTCCTCATATTTGAAGTTATTCAGTATTTTTATCTCTCCTGAAAAGTTGGAAAATTTGAGATAACAACATTGTGGAAGCCCACCGACGATATGCTGAAAGTGATCTTAAATACTCTGGACCATTTGTATAATTTTAGGACATTTGTAACAAGTGTCAATAATAGTAACCCTTTGAACTCTAGTGGTACCTTCCATGCGAGTTCAGTGGCAGCAATTAGAAGCGTCCATATTCATTATTTGAGGTAGACCAATCAGTATTTTCAACGAGCAGCTTCGGGCTGACGTTGAAAATACTGATTGGTCTACCCTACAATATTTACCGAACAGCTATCCTGTATATACTATATATCATGTTCCTGGCCAGAAAAGCTGCCGCTGTTTTTCAAAGGGATAAACAATTCAAGCTGAGTATTTTTAGCTCACCTGACTTTCAGTCAGGAGAGCTATAGTGATCACTCACCGTCCGTCGTCCTGCGTCCGTCGTCCGTGAACATGGTGTTTGCGTCTTCTCCTCCCAAACCGCTGAACCAATTTAATTGATATTTGAGATAATAGTTTGTTATGACATCGCAATTTGATTTTGTTCAAATCAAGATGCCTCGCCCGTGGGTAGGGCCACACCCAAAAAGTGGGCTGAAATCTTTAAAAATCTTCTTCTCATGAACCAGCAGTAGCAGAGACTTGATATTTGGTGTGCAGCTTCCTTTTGAGGTGTAGACTCATATTTGTTCAAGAGAAGTTTGTGGGGCTATACTTGGCGTCGTTATGGGAGGGGCAAAATTTTTGGCCCCGCCCAAAATTTCTATTTTCCAAACCGAGAGGCTGATTTGAACCAAATTTTATGTGAGGGCTTATTGGGTCATAAGTACCTAATTTATGCAGATTTTTTTTCCCCCGTAGCCCCATGGGAACCGCAGGAGCTAAAAATAGAAAAAAATTAAAACGCCCATATCTCCAAAACTGCACGGCAACGAGAATTTTTATTTGGTGTGAAGCTTCCTTAGGACCAACAGAAAGAATTGGTAAAAAAAAATTGCCATCGGTTTTATCATAGGGTACAGTTTCAGGACTTTGAAAAAGTGCTGAGTCAGCACTTTTTAACACTGTAGGCAATGGGAAAAACATTAAAAAATCTTCTTCTCCAGATCCAGCAGGCAGAATCTTTTGATATTTGGTATGCAACATTGGAGGGTGGATCTGATTCAAGTTTGTTCAAATCGGCCCCCTGGGTTCATATTTGGGCTCAGTATAGGAGCCCGATTTCGAACTTAGTGCATTTCAGGCAAATTTCTTAAAAAATCTTCTTCTCCAGATCCAGCAGGCAGAATCTTTTGATATTTGGTATGCAACATTGTGGGGTGGATCTGATTCAAGTTTGTTCAAATCGGCCCCCTGCGTTTATATTTGGGCTCAGTATAGGAGCCCAAATTTGAACTTACTGCATTTCAGGCAAATTTCTTTGAAAATCTTCTTCTCCAGATCCAGCAGGCAGAGTCTTTTGATATTTGGTATGCAACATTGTGGGGTGGATCTGATTCAAGTTTGTTCAAATCGGCCCCTTGGGTTTATATTTGGGCTCAGTATAGGAGCCCAAATTTGAACTTAGTGCATTTCAGGCAAATGTCTTTGAAAATCTTCTTCTCAAGATCCAGCAGGCAGAATCTTTTGATATTGGGTATGCAACATTGTGGGGTGGATCTGATTCAAGTTTGTTCAAATCGGCTCCCTGGGTTTATATTTGGGCTCAGTATAGGAGCCCAAATTTGAACTTAGTGCTTTTCAGGCAAATTTCTTAAAAAATCTTCTTCTCCAGATCCAGCAGGCAGAATCTTTTGATATTTGGTATGCAACATTGTGGGGTGGATCTGATTCTATTTTGTTCAAATCGGCTCCCTAGATTCATATTTGGGCTCACTATAGAAGCTCGAATTCGAACTTAGTGCATTTCAGGCAAATTTCTTCAAAAATCTTCTCCAGATCCTGCAGGCAGAATCTTTTGATATTTGGTATGCAACATTGTGGGGTGGATCTAATTCCAGTTTGTTCAAATCGGCCACCTGGATTGATATTTGGGCTCACTATAGAAGCCCAAATTCGAACTTAGTGCATTTCAGGCAAATTTCTTTGAAAATCTTCTTCTCAAGATCCAGCAGGCAGAATCTTGTGATATTTGGTATGCAGCATCCTTAGGGGGGTGAGATTCAAGTTTGTTCAAGCCATGTCCCTAGGTCCATATTTGGGCTCACTGTGGGAGCTTGAATTGTAACTTTGTTCGAAATGAGGAATTTTCTTAAAAAATCTTCTTCAGATCCAGCAGTCGGAATGGTTTGATATGTGGTGAGTAGCATCCTTGGGGGGGGGGGGGGGGGGGGGGGGAGGGGGGATTCAAGTGTGTTAAAGCCAAGTCCATGGGTCCATATTTGGGCTCCCTGTGGGAGCCCAAATTATAACTTAGTCAATATGAGGAATTTTTCTTTACAAATCTTCTTCTTCAGATTCAGCAGTTGGAATGTTTTGATATTTGGCATGGAGCAACCTTAGGGGGCTGAGATTCAAGTTTGTTCAAGCCAAGTACCTTGGTTCATATTTGGGCTCACTATGGGAGCCTGAATGACAACTTAGTTCAAAATGAGGAATTTTCTTTAAAAATCTTCAGATCCAGCAGATGAATGCTTTTGATACTTTTTATGCAGCATCCTTAGGGGGGTAAGATTCAAGTTTGTTCAAGCCATGTCCCTAGGTCCATATTTGGGCTGATTGTGGGAGCTCGAATTGTAACTTGGTTCAAAATGAGGAATTTTCTTTAAAAATCTTCTTCTTCAGATCCAGCAGTCGAAATGTTTTGATATTTAGTGTGCAGAATCCTTAGGGGTGTGAGATTCAGGTTTGTTAAAGCCAAGTCCCTGGGTTCATATATGGGCTCCCTGTGGGAGCCCGAATTATGACTTAGTTCAATATGAGGAATATTCTTTAAAAATCTTTTTTTAGATCCACTGGTCAGAATATTTGGATATTTGGTTTCAGCTTTTCTTAGGAGGAGCAGATGCAACTTGTGGAAATCAATTCTCTGGGTTGATATTTAGGCTACCATGTCAGGTGAGCGCCCTCAGGCCCCCTGGGGCCTCTTGTTGTTTAAGGTATGAAAATACATCTGCTGCAGACAAAAAAAAGTTAAATACCATTAATTTAATAGGAACATTTAATTTAGGCCTAAAAAAGTTAAAAATCTGTTTCTCAGGCCCTCCTGCATGGTCCTATTTGGCTGCTGCATGCTTTCCTTTTATAACCAATGCAAAGTTAAAAAAATAAAAATTAAATGGTTTATGTCTGATATTTTACCCAAATTAATAAAATTGATAAATTTGTCCCTGGAGTGCAAGAAGGATTTCCAATGCTTTAGCATTGCAAAACCTTCTTGTACTCAAGGGATGAAATACACCACCACCCATGCTATTCTTTAGATTACGAGGCCTAAAACATAAAATAAACCAAGAACATGAACTTTTGATGGCAAAGATATAATTACAAAGATAAAAAATAAAATAAAATCTGCCTGCCCACAATTTTATTAAAAAAAATGGCCTGAGAAATAGAAGAGCAACTTTGTGTGGTCTTATTACATTTTGTTTGAGAGCTTCATCATCTAAAATATATATGTAATTTTGTTGACACCTTGGCTATTTATTCCACCATAATCTCTTTGTTCTCTTTGCAGCTGATATTTTTGATGCAGTATCTCCTAGTATAGAAAGTAAAGGACTGGATTGTGAATGTGTTGGGGGAGGACGAATAGAACATGACCACTCAAAGAAGAAGATCAATATCTATGGTTACTCACAGGTGAGATTCATCTTTGTATTAACATTTTGAACACTGGTGTATATTCCATGCCAGTTCAGTTGCATTAGTTGAATGAGTCCATATTTGTTATTTGGGAGTAGACCAATTAATATTTTCAATGTGCAGCCTTGGGGCTGGATTTGTCTACCATACAAATTCAAGTTGAATCATAATCATGGACGTGGTGGCACGGTGGCATTGCGGTAGCCTGTTCCCATCAGATCACCAAAGTTAAGCAACGTCAAGTCTGTTTAATCCTTGGATGGGTGCTTGTCTGAGTAATCGATACAGACTCCCACATTGTGTCCTTGGGCAAGGCACTTCGCCCCGATTGTCCATATGGGAGCACGATGACCCCATGCACTAAGGCATACCACACGTCGATGGTGTGCATTTCTCCAATCATGTCTCCAATCAATCTAACCCTGCCTGTGCTGCAGTGCAAAGTTACGATGTTGGGGAGCTGGCAGCTCCTTGTCGTTGCTTGGTGGTCCTCTCTGGGTACTCCGGCTTCCTCCACCCATAAAACTGTCACCGACTCGATATGACCTTAGCTGTTAAAGTGTCATGAAACCCTAATAAATAAATAACTGATCATGGACTGGATCTTGGTCTCTCGGGTCCAAAGGATTAATTTATCTCTTTTTAGCTTAAACTTTTTAACATATCCCAAAATGGTACTGGTAAAACCCAGAATCTGAATTTACACATCCCATTTTTGTTTAAGTTGTGTCAACAATTTGACCTATGTTTTCATGAAGGTCGGTGGGTGTCTGTCCATCCTGTTGTCTGTCTGGACAGACATTGAGTACCTTTAGCAGTAGGATGTGTGGCCTAACACAAAATATTTCCATTATCTTAGTATCAGGTATTGTTTCCTTAAGTGGTAAACCCTTTGTCCTCAAGTGGTAGGGGGTTTGAATTGCAACAAAAAGAAAACCCACTTGAGGGTCAATTTTATGGGTGTCCGTTCAACCTTCTGTCAATGTCAATCCCAGAGCTTGAAAAGAACAAATATTATCTGATTGTTACCAAATTTGGTCTGTGTGTTCTACTCAAGAATGTCTTGGATGAGTTCGAAAGCCAATCCTGCCTGAATTTTTTTTCAGGAATTACATCCCTTTGAGATTGTTTTCTTGTTTGAGTTTTTGACTTGCGTGCAGTGTCAGCATAATAACTTGAACAAAAGTTATATTTTTACCAAATGTGTTCTGTGAGTTCCACTCGGGGACATCTTGGATGAGGTCAAAAACCAATCTTGGCTGAATTTTTCTTCAGGAGTTGTTCCTCTTAGATTCTTTTCTTGTTTGAATTTCTGACTTGTCTTCTTTGAAATTCTGACTTGTGGGCATTGTCAGCATGATAATGTTTTGATGAAAGTCAGTGGTGTCCTTACATATCAGTTGTCAATCTGTCCATCCATGTTGCAATGTCTGCACAATAACTTGAACAAACGTTATCTGATTTTCATCGAATTTGTGATACTGACATCCAAGACAACAGCACGCTGAGCACGGATGTTTCATTGAAACTGAGTTTTACTCAAGAATGTCCTGGATGAGTTTGAAATCCAGTGTTGCCCAATTTTTTTTCAGCAGTCATGCCTCTTCGATTGTTTTCTTGTTTGGTTGTCCAACTTGCCTTTTTTGAATTCCGACTTGCGAACAGTGTCTGCACAATAACTTGAACAAAACATTATCCAGTATTTTCCACAGTTGTCCTATGCCTCTTTCATTGTTTCCTAGTTTCATTAGTTTCAAGTGCTAACACACATTCTTTTTTAGCCACCACAAATCGACCCCAGCATCTCCGATGCTGGGGAGCGCGGTGGCTCAGTAGGTAGAGGTGCAGGCTGCAAGCCGAGAGGTCCTCGGTTCGAATCCCACCTGCGGCAACCGCGTTGTGTCCTTGGGCAAGACACTTCATCTCCATTGCCCACGTGGGGGCACGATGACGCCGTGTACTAAGGTGTACTGCACGTCGATGGTACGCATGTCTTCAACCAATCTAACCCTGCCTGTGCTACAGAGCGGAGTTACGATGTTGGGGAGCTGGCAGCTGCTCGTCGTTGCTCGGTGGTTCTCTCCGGGTACTCCGGCTTCCTCCACCCGTCAAACTGTCACGGTCATGATTAGCCATTGTGCATAAATATGTGACCTTAAACATCAATAAATAAATAAATAAATATCTCCGATGCTAACCTTTTGTTCATTACATTTTTCAGAAAACTGAAGTTTTGTAAATTTCTTTAACCAATGTTGCGGCCAAAACCAGCCAGTGCTATTCTCAAAAAATCACAATTCAATTTTCAGTATTTTTTTCATTTTTTGTCATAAAAACATAGTCTGTGACCCATCATTGGAACCATCAAGTTGAGCACATTCCCATGAGGGGTCATCAGCTAGGTTTTTCACACAAAAAAAACAATTTAGTTTTTCAAGAATTTTTATTTGCAAGTGTCATCTACCTTTCGTGTTAGGTAAAGTGGTAAACCTTTACCTAATACAATGGCAATATCATGCCAGCACTGTTCATGAAAATCTTAATTCAAATTTTATTATTTTTCAACTTTTTGCTTCCCAAACGTAGTAGTTATGACCTTCTCATTGGTATAAGCTTATTAAGCTTGAGCAAACAAGGATTCATAAACTATGTTTTTTTCTGGCAGAAAATCTAATTTGTTAGTATTTGAAGAATTTTTTTTGCAAGTGTTGTACTAGTCATGTTGGCAAAGGTTTAACAGAAATCCACCAGAATCCAATGTATATACATACACCTTGTCAGAAGACAGAGGAGAGACAACAGAAATCTTCACTGACCATGATTGAAAAATCAATTCTGTATAGGAACCCTGGGAAGTGGAGCAGTGTTCTGTTTTAAGGGGGAATGTGATCTGGTAACCAACTCCTTCGTAGCAGTACAAGTATAAATGATTGGTTAAACTTGACGTTATACTTGTATTGTGGTCATGATATAGCCAGAGATGCTAATCTTGACTAGTAAAGTGCTGGAAGCCCATATTTAGGCTTTTTTCTTAAGTGTCGGTACTACAACTTAATGGCTTCATATTGAGTGGATGTTCTTCATATCATGAAGTGAAATTATTTAGTTTGTTAGGATTTGCCTTGTTACAATTTATGGGAGAGTGTACTCTCCCATAAATTGTAACAAGGCACAGAGACGTGAACAAATTTTGATGACCAAAAATAATCCAGCACTCTACCAGTTAAACACCTATAAATAAATTACCACTATATAGGCTGTTTCTCTGCTTATGCTTTCAATACGTAACCACTCAACACCATCAAAGTGCATCAGACCTTTAAATTAGTCCGATTTGTGTACAAAAGCAAAAACAGATCTTGTCTGATCCACCATATTGTGGCCTGATGGAAGAGAAAAGCACCGTTATTTCTTATCAACCTACCTTACAGTTGTTTACTACAGGCTTGCACTACAGTGGAAGACCCTAACTTAAATACTTTCTATTTTGATCTTTCCCAAACGATTTGGGAAAGAAAAGTGGTGCAAAAGACCAAGAAAAAATAAGCCAAAACTGGGTCGAGTGCCAGTAGTGGACGCTCTTCTCTTAGTACAAAGCCACGACTTCCGGGAACCAGTGCGCAGGCAGTAACTAAAAAATTTTAATTTTTTCGTCCGCCCATGTGGCAGAACGTCCATTTGTATTCAGAAACAGTGATGATTCAACTCGTTGATAATGGTTTCTTGTGACTGGAATTATGGATCTGAGGATCGTATAATAACAGGACTGTGTTTTCTATATTCTCGTTATTATTTTCAACCACATTTTCATTGTATTTTATATATTCTCTGTGTTCGTGTGCGACTTTCGCGTACCGTGCAGTTCGGACATAAAATTTTTTGGTTGATAAATTTATGTTGTCCTTTTGGATATTATTATTATTATTGGGAGTTAGGTGTCAATGGGGGGCTGTATGGACAGGATTTCTCCTCTGTTGAGGGCAGAATTTCTGTTTTTTGATCCCTGTCGGCCATCTGGGTTCAGTTGTGTTCCCGTCATTTCTGCCACCTTTCTCTCATAGTTGGGGGTGTTCTTCTACTTTCTACATCTGTTGAGTTCACCTTTTTCTTCTACTGCTCTCACCTCTGTTGTGTCCTGGACTGTTCCTTGTGGGTAATGCCTTTTGCGGCCGTTACTCCCGCCCCTGTGGTAATGGTGAGAGTTATACCCCCTCTGTGGGAGGATGTGCAGTCTTTTCCTGTGGTGGATACTGTGGGAGCTGTTGAGTTGTCTGGTGAAGAGATGCCTGGTTCCGGGACTGTGGTCACTGTCCAGTCGACATCTGAGGCTGTCACTAGGGTTGTGACTCCTCCTTTGTAGCTCTCTCCCCTTTTCCACCAGTGTCAACAGCTCCCGTCGTATCTGCTGCTTCTGCTGTTCCGTTCTGCAACGTCATCGGTCACCATTTTATCCGGCTTCGACTTATCCCTGCAGGGGTCTGCAGTGATGCATCTCTGGTAGTGTGGATGTGGGGTATCGGCCACAGCCTTCCTTGACTTCAACTCAGCAAAGTCGGAAGGGGCTGCCGACCGAACCCTCTGCTGTGGCCTCTCCGCCATTTGAGCACAGCAGTTTTATCCCTGCAGGGGTCTGCAGAGATGTCTGGTAGTGTAGACGTGGGGTATCGGCCTCTGACTTCAACTTGGCGAAGTCGGAAGGGGCTGCCAACCGAACCCTCTGCTGTGGCCTCTCAGCCATTGAGCACAGCAGTTTTATCCCTGCAGGGGTTTGCAGAGATGTCTGGTAGTGTAGACGTGGAGTATCAGCCTCAGCCTTCCCTGACTTCAACATGGTGGAAGGGGCTGCCGGCCAAACCCTCTGCTATGGTCTCTCAGCCATCGAGCACCGCAGTTTTCTCATTGGATTCGGATGTTCATGGTGGGGCCACCATGAACTCCATGGCGTTTCTGTCCATGCATTCTGGTCCCATGGCCAGTTTTGTGGGACCAACGCTTTTTGTGCAGCCTGGACCTTCTGTCCCTCAGAGGTCCGTGGCGACTCTCCTGAGTTCCCGCTCTGTAGATCCTTGGGGTATGTCATACCCCTATACACATCTGCCTTCAGATGTTTCGGCTGCAACCCATCACCCCGCGTCGGGTGTTTTTGAGGATCATGATCCTTCGCTGGTTAAAAGGGTCAGGAGTGAAGCCACTTTGCGGAACGAACCGGCCAACACGGGCCGTGAGCTTAGGGAGGCCCTCTCCTTGCTCACTCAGGTTATTTCCAAGAGCCTTCCTGTTGTTTTCAGTGAGTACTAGTGGTTTCCAGGTGCCCCCACCCCCTGCGGCACTGCCTCCCAGGATCAGAAGCAGGCCACTTTCTGATCCCTCAGGTATGCCTACACCATGGGAGGCATCGGCTGGTTTGACCATGATGGGCTATGTGTCTTCCGACTCAGAGGATGAGTCCAACATACCTGATGTCGAGAGCCCAAAGTCTTCTGACTTGGGGCAGCTCTTGACTTTGTGTTTGGGTTCCTTCCAGATCTCAAACCATCAAACCAGCCTACAGTGTCAGCCAGGCCGTTATCATCAGTCGCGCGCCTACAGCCTGTGGAGCAACCTGCTTCTGGGCGCCTTCAACTGTGCCAGTCGGTACAGGTGTTTGAAGCATTTTCAGTTTTGGACTCTAAGCTGAGTTCCAAGGCTATGAAGACTTCGTTCTTCATTCTTCACCAGGGTTAACACTTTTTTGCCTCCAGTGCATTATTGTTCCTACGATTCCGTCAATCCGTCAGTCTGCCAGACTTTGATGGTCTTGGATCAGGACTCCACCTCCCTTTGGCTTTCCAAGCCCAAGTCGGCCGTTATTCCTATGGCGACTCTGGAGTCCCTGTTGGGCTTATCGAGAGAAATGCTGGGCATGCTTTCTCTCTCGGATCATGTCGTCTCTGCTTTAGCTGCTTATCTGCCTCCAGATAAGTTTGACGAAGTACAGGCTCCTTTGCATGTGCTTTCCAAGGTACTCATGCACACGCATGCCTGTAACACGGCTAACTTGGAATTAGTTTGCAGGGACGCTGTGTTGGACACATGCCGTTCCATTCCCAAGGGGCAGCGCGCTGCTCTTCAATCTGCTTCTTCGGCGGGTCTGCAACTATTCCATGGTTCCATGGCAATGGTCCGGGATGACTTCCTATGTCATTCCATAGATCAGCTGCTGCTTTGTCAGCTTGATCAGCCTTCTGTTGGAGGCAAGGGCCATCCAAAGTCTAACAAGCGCCCTTCTGCTTTCTCAGAGAAGCCAAGGGCTGATCCTCCTGCCGCCACTTCTACTTACTCACAGGGTAAGGGTAGGCGTCGGCAGCCGTCACCTCGATTCGTCTCAGGTTGAGGCATCCAACTCTGTCGAGGGTGCCTCTTCCAACACAAGTTCCTTTAGACGTTACACGTTGGGAACTTTTGATCATGGAGATAGGCAATCTCCAGTCAAAGGGTGCGATCGAGGTCGTCAAGAACATTCATTCAGTGGGATTTTATTCCCGCCTGTTCTTGGTGCCGAAGAGGGACGGCCGACTCCGACCGGTTATCGATCTGCTGAGTATCCTGAACCAGTCTATCATTCCTCCTAAGTTCAGCATGGAGACTTTCAGGTCGGTTTGCCTCTCCATTCACCAGGGAGTTTTCGCTTCCAGCATCGACCTGCGCGACGCTTACTTTCATGTTCCGATTCATCGGACATCGCGAAAGTATCTCAGGTTTGCTTTTCTGGAGCGAGTTTACCAGTTCAATGCCATGCTCTTCGGCCTTAACCTGGCTCCATGGGACTTCACCCGACTGATGTCTCATGTGTTAGCCTTACATCGCACACAGTCCAGGGTGACTACTTCGGCATATCTAGACGATATCCTCCATAGGCATTCCAGTGCTGCCTTTCTGGAGTCAGATGTCGACACACTTTTGAGCCTGCTCACGTCACTAGGGTTCAGAGTCAATGATAAGTCGGACCTGGTCCCTTCTCAATCGTTTTGTCATCTGGGGATGGACTTCCGTACTCAGCTGAATACGGTGACAGTTCCCCGGGCAAGGGCTGTGATTCACTTAGCTTTTTGCCCTGACTCTGCCTCAGTCCACGTCCACGACAGCTCGGAGTCTTCTCCGACTGCTCGGTCTCTGCGGTTCAGTGATGGATCTCATTCCTCTTGGTCGGCTGCATGTCAGACCTCTCCAACACTTTCTGCTCAGTCGTTGGAGGCTGAATGTCAATCCTCTGGATCTGGTGCTTCAGTTGCCGGAGTCTCTTCATCGTCACCTTCTCCCCTGGACGGATGTTCAGTGGATTATGCAGGGAGTTCTGTTGGACTTACCCACGTCCGATTGTGTTCTGACGGCAGTCGCTAGCGATCTCGGATGGGGTGATACGTTGGATCCTCTAGGTCTTTCCCTTCACGGGGCATGGGACCAGGATCAAGCATCTCTTCACATCAACCAGAAGGTGCTTCTTGCTCTTCTTCTGAGTTTCCGGCAGTGGATCCCCCACCTTTCGAATCGCCAGGTCCTTTTGTTATCCGACAATTCGATAGTGGTTGCTTACTTCGGAACCAGGGCAGCATGCACTCAGTTCCCATGTACGAATTGGCTCGGGATCTTCTACTGCTCGCTCAGGGTGTCAACGCCGGAGTGGTGGTTTGTCACATTCCCGGTCGTCTGAACATCCTAGCCGACTCCCTGTCCCGACGGGGCAGGATCATTTCCACCGACTGGATGCTCCTCAGGGCAGTGTTCCAGTCGCTTTGCGATCTCTGGGGTTGTCCCCACATCGATCTCTTTGTGACTCATTGGAACCATCAGGTGGACACTTTCGTGTACCTGTGTCCAGATCCTCTGGCTTTCGCCGTGGACGCTCTGTCACTCGATTGGAATGGTCTTGTCGGCTACGCCTTCCTGCTGGTTCTGATTCTGCCTCAGTTTCTAACTAAGATACGAACCTGCAGTTGTCGAATCATTCTGATCACTCCCCTGTCACCTCAATGGGTGTGGATCAATCTGCTCCACTCTCTGTTGGCGGTAGTTCCGGCACATCTCCCTCTACATCACAACCTTCTTTGCCAAGGTCACGGCTTCACGTTGACCCAAATTCTTTTTGCCTTCACTCATAATTTTTGAGAGGTCCTGTCTCCTCCGACGAGGTTTTTCGAGACGAGTAGTGGAGTGCGTTTCTTCTTCAAGGAGGCACTTCACTGGTTTAGCCTATGCGGCTTAGTGGAAGGTCTTCTGTCGATGGTGTGCCGATCACTCTGTTTATGCCAATCCTTCGATTTCACAGATTGTGGAGTTTTCTGGTATATCTGTTTGATTCTCAGAGTCTCCAGCCTGTTACCATCAAAGGGTACAGGTCCATGCTTTCGGAGACCTTTTCGTATGTGGGACTGCATCATATCAGCACTAATCCATACCTCTTAAAGCTTGTTCGGCACTTTTCCTTGAAAAGGCCTAGGACTTTGCAGCTTATCCCAAGATGGAATCTTTCTTGGGTGCTGCTTTTCTGCGGGTTGCGAGGGGGGGGGGGGGGGTGCTGTTCGAACCTTTATCCCAGGTGGATATGCTTTTTCTCACATACATGACGGCTTTTCTGATGGCTTTTGCCTCAGCCAGACAGGTTAATAAGCTTCACGCCCTCTCGGTTGACCCAGCCTTTTTCAGGAGCTCTCCCAACAGTGTTACATTTTCCACTGATTGCTCTTTTCTGGCCAAGAATCAGATACCAGACTACTCCACCTCCTATCTGTATCAGGTCTCTTCCTTCAGCTGAGGGTAACCACCCTTTGCTCTGTCCGGTTCGTGCAATTCGCATTTATCTCAATCGGACGCAGTTCATTAGGAAAGGCAGGAAACGATTTTTTCTGTCTCTTATTCACTGCTTACACTTGTCCAGCGACTGACGATTGTATTACCAATCATATTTCTGCCCACGAGGTGCGTGCATTGTCTACCTTTTGGGCTTATACTAACTCTGTCATGTTGTCGGATGTTATGCAGGCAGCCTCCTGGAGAAATGCTAGTTTCTCCACCTATCTGCGTCAGTTGCAGGAGCAGTAAGAGGACCTTTTTACTATGGGCCCTCTTTCTTCTGGTCAGGCTGTTGTCTACCCTAGCCATTAGGCTTTTTACAAGGTCAGTTCCAGCTCTGTGCTGTTACTGCCCTTTCTGTCTGTGTGTCACTCAGAACCATACGCCTCATCTTTCGTTGTCTTTTACTAATGATTGTGATGCTATGGTTTGATAGGCCAAGGGACCTCTTCCTCTGTCCAAGGTTCCAGTGCAACTGGGTTATGTTGGGGTTGGTTATGTGATTCCCTCCATCCTATTGTCTATTCAGCCTGTAGTAAACAATTGTAAGGTGGGTTGATGAGAAATTTAAATTTTATAGTAAATTTCCTTTCTTATTATACCGACCACAATAGTTTACATGGAGGCCCTCCCATCTTCTTATTCGGATAAGAATCCTTCCTCCCTGCTGATCACATAACTCCAATGTTGGCGGATTCAAAAGAATGATTCATTAGTTACTGCCTGTGCACTGGTTCCTGGAAGTCGTGTATTTGTACTAAGAGACGAGCATCCCCAAATCGCTTGGGAAAGATCAAAATAGAGAGTATATTTTCCGATTTAGGGTCTTCCACTGTAGTGCAAGCCTGTAGTAAACAATTGTGGTAGGTATAATAAGGAAATTTACTATAAAATTTAAATTTTCATCTTCATAGTGTCTGTTTCATATACCTTTCAGGTTTTAAATTTTCCCCCTGGACTCATAGTTTGCAGTTTCTTGTTTTTGGCCTTCATCGTTATTATTTGTTCAGCTCCCTGTGCTAAAGTTTATGTGAGAAGGTGTCTTAGATTTCTGGTGTCAAGCAATAATCCTATTTAACTGTAAATTATGCATGTTGTTTAATAGGAAACTCCAGAAATATGAATATATTATAGATCTCAAGGTTTGAGTACATGTTCATACTGAGTTGGCCAGTGAAAGATAATCTTCGTTGACATTGTCATATACCTATTTATCAGTTGCATCAGGTAAACCTGACCAATCTATATATGGCCGAAACACTCCAAAACTTTTTAAAAATCTGTAAACACCCCATAATTAGGGCACAGTTACATTATTTGGGTACAGAATTTACCATCAATGTTATTTGGAGTGCCCTGAATGTGGATACATTCATATTACTAAACAGTCATACATTGTTAAAAGTTTTAAGATGTGGGCAGATTCTCTGGTGTGACATATATTTGGAAAATCACTCCCATATTCTACCTTTGTCCTTCAGGAGAATACATTTAAATTTTGTTGAGAACTCTGTGGTGCAGGCAAGTGAATCCTTTCTCAGTTTTTGTTAATGGACAAACATTTTCTCTGACATCACATTACTGCATTTCCAGTTGTTTTTACTCCTAGAATAAATTTGTCAGTTTTTGCATCAAAAACAGCTTATGACCCCTCATTGGAATGAGATCAACAAGCTTGTTCCAGTGACGGGGCATAAGCTATGTATTTGAGACAAAAAATGAAAAAGATCATGAAAATTGAATTGTGATTTTTGTGAATAGCGCTCAGGCCAGTTTTTGCCATTTTGTTGGGTAAAGGGTTACACCTTTTTTCTCCTGGGTCAAGCAGTGATGCCATCCTCAGTCCAGTTGGTCTGTGTTTGTCGTTCCAATTGAAATCAATTTGAATGATGGAAAAAGCTTAGTTGACAAACTTGAAATACACAAAAATGTCTAGGATTCAATTTTACCCATATTGTTCTATTATCTCAAAGTTATGTAAAGGATAATACACAAGACTCAGGGTAATTCAGCCCGAGGGTGTGACTCATGACAATTTTCTGTCAAAATATCTGGGTTTTGTGTTTATCTGACTTAAAACCCACTTTACATTAAATTCTTTTTTTAAGGTCTAAGTTAAAAATCTGTTTCTCAGGCCCTCCCGCATGTTCATGTTTGCTGTCGCTTGCTGTCTTTTTAGCTCACCTGACTGAAAGTCAGTGGGGACTATGCCATCACTTGGCATCTGGCGTCCGTCGTCTGTCGTCCATTTTCTGTCATCCTTTAACTTTTGGAACTTGTCTTCTTCTTCAAACCCACTGGCCCAAATTCAAACAAATATTGCACAGTCCATCTTTGGATTATACTCTTTATACTGTGTTCAAATGAAGCTGCTGCCATCTTCGGGCTGTAATGCCCCAAAAGCCTAAAAATCTTCTTATGAACCACCACAGAAAATGCCTTTGGTATAGAACTTCCTTTTGTTGTGAAGATTAATTTTGTTGAAGGGAAGTTTTTTGGTCAATATTTGGGTTTGCTGTAGTAACAATGTGGAATCAGATTGACTAAAAAAATTGTGATCGGTTTTGTCATGTTAACACTGTTGTCAATGGGAAAATGCCGAGTCATTATCTTTCTTGTGCTCCATCAAGTAAGTATTCTTCTTTAGAACCTTTGAGCCAAGTCTGAAATAATTTGGTACAAAGCATCTTGGTGGAGTTTACTCTTCTGATTTTTTTCCCCAAAAGTTACTATGCCTGTTGGGGTGGGGTTAATGCCCCATATGCCAAAAATGATTTAAAGTTTTTTCAAAGGAACTCAGTAAGTCAAAATTTGGGCTCCCTGTGTGAGGCTGCCCATTTTGGGCTCCACTCCAAATTTTGATTTCCAGAACCAAAGGGTAGATTTGGACCAAATTTGTCATGCAGTAAAACTGGATCATAAGTAATTGATTTATGCCCGAAAAAATGTGTGAGGGACAGGTTGGGTAAAGAGAACCACATAAGTGAAAAACAAACAAAAATTTGTACGGACACCTTTTTGAGACTTAATCACAGAACAGAGCTCTGTTTTTGCTTAGGAAGCACAGAAAACTTCCCTAGGTCCAGCAGGAATGAATGGCCAAAAAAATTGCCTTGTGTGCCATGGCAAATCAAAAAATTTCTCTTGCCGTCTGTCACTTACTGACACACTCGTATCTTTTGACAACTTGAGCCAGGTGAGCATTTTGGGCTCACTTGAACTTCTGTTTATAACCAATGCAAACTTAAAAAAATAAAAATTAAATGGTTTATATCTGATATTTTACCCAAGTTAATAAAATTGATAAATTTGTCCCTTGAGTGTAACAAGACTTTGCACTGCTGTGAAATACACCACCTCCCATGCTATTCTGTACATGGCATGAGAAACAGAAGATCTACTTTGTGGGGCCTAGTGTAAAAAACATTGAAATAATTTTATCACATTGAAGAGAATCAAAACTGAAAATGAAAACAATTTCATGGCGAGTTATCATTGGGGATAAGTCATTGAAGACAACAGCATGCTGAGCATGCATGTTTCAGTAGAAACTCGTTTCAGTAAAAACTGGAGGCGAATATTCAGTCAGGTCATGCTGAGTGCTTATATTAGAACAATAACTGTGTAATTATTTAAAAGAATGCCCAGTCACTCTTAAAAATAATGCACACTTATTGTGAGTGGTAGTTATTCGTTTGGATCCCTGGGTAAAGGTGAAACAAAGGGAGTTGCTGGCAGTATGTTTTAAATAAGATGAATGGCAAATTACTTTGGTGATCCACGACCAAGGAGAGGGTGGGGCCTAGGGTAGTAACCCTGGGGCCCAGAACCTTGGGGGGGGGGGCAGGCTTGGCCCAGGAGTCCAGAATTCTTAGGTCAGGCCTGTGTCCTCAAAGGTCCTCAAAGGTTCTGACTATTGTGCCAACAGTTAAGAAGGGGGCTGTATCGCGAATGCAGCTCTGCACTTGTCCAACGATTGTAATTATGGCCTGCATGATTCTTGAAGTGATAACTTGATTAAATCAACTTGACGAAATGATGAAGTTATCACTTCAGGAATTGTGTAGTCAAAAGCTATAACTCTAGGTCATTGGATACTCACTGATGAACTTGCAAATTTGAACCATGTTGCTAAAAAATGTCGTTTTGATGATCAAAAAATAATGTGATTTTTCATCCCAAAAGATGCAAGAAGTCTCCATTTAATAACTGATTTCAAAAATTTTCTTGGGTGGGGAGTGGGGGGGAACCTCCAGTCAAACCCCCTTATCATCTTGTATGCTTTCGGCACTCGTGGCAGATGCATTCAGCATCAGTATCCCTACATTTTTAGCTCACCTGAGCGAAGCTCAAGGGGAGCTTTACTAATCACTTTCTATCCGTCGTCCGTCGTCCGTCGTCGTCCGTCCGGCGTTAACTTTACATTATCGACTTCTCCTCCTAAACCACTAGCCCAATTTTATTCAAATGTTGGCTAAATGTTTATTACCTAATGCCAATTCAGATTTGTTCAAATGAAGTTGCCCCTCCTCCTGGGTGGTGCCACGCCCCCAAGGGGCACCAAAATCTTTGTAAATCTTCTTCTCATGAACCAGCAGTAGCAGAGACTTGATATTTGGTGTGCAGCTTCCTTTTGAGGTGTAGACTCAGATTTGTTCAAGAGAAGTTTGTGGGGCTATACTTGGCGTTGTTATGAGAGGGGCAAAATTTTTTGCCCCGCCCAAAATTTCTATTTTCCAAACCGAGAGGCTGATTTGAACCAAATTTTATTTGAGGGCTTATTGGGTCATGAGTACTTGATTTATGCAAAAAAAAAATTTCCCGCAGCCCCGTGGGAACCGCAGGAGCTAAAAATAGAAAAAATTTAAAACGCCCATATCTCCAAAACTGCACGGCACTGAGAATTTTTATTTGGTGTGCAGCTTCCTTAGGACCAACAGAAAGGATTGGTAAAAAAAAATTGCCATCGGTTTTATCATAGGGTACAGTTTCGGGACTTTGAAAAAGTGCTGAGTCAGCACTTTTTAACACTGTAGGCAATGGGAAAAACATTAAAAAATCTTCTTCTCCAGATCCAGCAGGCAGAATCTTTTGATATTTGGTATGCAACATTGTAGGGTGGATCTGATTCAAGTTTGTTCAAATCGGCCCCCTGGGTTCATATTTGGGCTCAGTATAGGAGCCCGATTTCGAACTTAGTGCATTTCAGGCAAATTTCTTAAAAAATCTTCTTCTCCAGATCCAGCAGGCAGAATCTTTTGATATTTGGTATGCAACATTGTGGGGTGGATCTGATTCAAGTTTGTTCAAATCGGCCCCCTGGGTTTATATTTGGGCTCAGTATAGGAGCCCAAATTTGAACTTACTGCATTTCAGGCAAATTTCTTTGAAAATCTTCTTCTCCAGATCCAGCAGGCAGAATCTTTTGATATTTGGTATGCAACATTGTGGGGTGGATCTGATTCAAGTTTGTTCAAATCGGCTCCCTAGATTCATATTTGGGCTCACTATAGGAGCTCGAATTCGAATTTAGTGCATTTCAGGCAAATTTCTTCAAAAATCTTCTTCTCCAGATCCAGCAGGCAGAATCTTTTGATATTTGGTATGCAATGTTGCGGGGTAGATCTGATTCAAGTTTGTTCAAATCGGCCCCCTGGATACATATTTGGGCTTACTATAGAAGCCCGCATTCGAACTTAGTGCATTTCAGGCAAATTTCTTAAAAAATCTTCTTCTCCAGATCCAGCTTCAGAATCTTTTGATATTTGGTAAGCAACATTGTGGGGTGGATCTGATTCAAGATTGTTCAAATCGGCCCCCTGGGTTAATATTTGGGCTCAGTATAGGAGCCCGATTTCGAACTTAGTGCATTTCAGGCAAATTTCTTAAAAAATCTTCTTCTCCAGATCCAGCAGGCAGAATCTTTTGATATTTGGTATGCAACATTGTAGGGTGGATCTGATTCAAGTTTGTTCAAATCGGCCCCCTGGGTTCATATTTGGGCTCAGTATAGGAACCCGATTTCGAACTTAGTGCATTTAGGCAAATTTCTTAAAAAATCTTCTTCTCCAGATCCAGAAGGCAGAATCTTTTGATATTTGGTATGCAACATTGTGGGGTGGATCTGATTCAAGTTTGTTCAAATCGGCTTCCTAGATTCATATTTGGGCTCACTATAGAAGCTCGAATTTGAACTTAGTGCATTTCATGCAAATTTCTTAAAAAATCTTCTTCTCCAGATCCAGCAGGCAGAATCTTTTCATATTTGGTAAGCAACATTGTGGGGTGGATCTGATTCAAGTTTGTTCAAATCGACCCCCTGGGTTTATATTTGGGCTCAGTATAGGAGCCCAAATTTGAACTTAGTGCATTTCAAGCAAATTTATTAAAAAATCTTCTTCTCCAGATCCAGCAGGCAGAATCTTTTGATATTTGGTATGCAACATTGTGGGGTGGATCTGATTCAAATTTGTTCAAATCGGCTTCCTAGATTCATATTTGGGCTCACTATAGAAGCTCGAATTCGAACTTAGTGCATTTCAGGCAAATTTCTTAAAAAATTTTCTTCTCCAGATCCAGCAGGCAGAATCTTTTGATATTTGGTATGCAACATTGTGGGATGGATCTGATGCAAATTTGTTTAAATCGGCTCCCTAGATTCATATTTGAGCTTACTATAGAAGCTCGAATTCGAACTTAGTGCATTTCAGGCAAATTTCTTAAAAAATCATCTTCTCCAGATCCAGCAGGCAGAATCTTTTGATATTTGGTATGCAACATTGCGGGGTGGATCTGATTCAAGTTTGTTCAAATCGACCCCCTGGATTCATATTTGGGCTCACTACAGAAGCTCGAATTCAAACTTAGTGCATTTCGGGCAAATTTCTTCAAAAATCTTCTTCTCCAGATCCAGCAGGCAGAATCTTTTGATATTTGGTATGCAACATTGCGGGGTGGATCTGATTCAAGTTTGTTCAAATCGGCCCCCTGGGTTCATATTTGGGCTCAGTATAGGAGCCCGATTTCGAACTTAGTGCATTTAGGCAAATTTCTTAAAAAATCTTCTTCTCCAGATCCAGAAGGCAGAATCTTTTGATATTTGGTATGCAACATTGTGGGGTGGATCTGATTCAAGTTTGTTCAAATCGGCTTCCTAGATTCATATTTGGGCTCACTATAGAAGCTCGAATTTGAACTTAGTGCATTTCATGCAAATTTCTTAAAAAATCTTCTTCTCCAGATCCAGCAGGCAGAATCTTTTCATATTTGGTAAGCAACATTGTGGGGTGGATCTGATTCAAGTTTGTTCAAATCGGCCCCCTGGGTTTATATTTGGGCTCAGTATAGGAGCCCAAATTTGAACTTAGTGCATTTCAAGCAAATTTATTAAAATATCTTCTTCTCCAGATCCAGCAGGCAGAATCTTTTGATATTTGGTATGCAACATTGTGGGGTGGATCTGATTCAAATTTGTTCAAATCGGCTTCCTAGATTCATATTTGGGCTCACTATAGAAGCTCGAATTCGAACTTAGTGCATTTCAGGCAAATTTCTTAAAAAATCTTCTTCTCCAGATCCAGCAGGCAGAATCTTTTGATATTTGGTATGCAACATTGTGGGATGGATCTGATGCAAATTTGTTTAAATCGGCTCCCTAGATTCATATTTGAGCTTACTATAGAAGCTCGAATTCGAACTTAGTGCATTTCAGGCAAATTTCTTAAAAAATCATCTTCTCCAGATCCAGCAGGCAGAATCTTTTGATATTTGGTATGCAACATTGCGGGGTGGATCTGATTCAAGTTTGTTCAAATCGACCCCCTGGATTCATATTTGGGCTCACTATAGAAGCTCGAATTCAAACTTAGTGCATTTCGGGCAAATTTCTTCAAAAATCTTCTTCTCCAGATCCAGCAGGCAGAATCTTTTGATATTTGGTATGCAACATTGCGGGGTGGATCTGATTCAAGTTTGTTCAAATCGGCCCCCTGGATTCATATTTGGGCTTAATATAGAAGCCTGAATTCGGACTTAGTGCATTTCGGGCAAATTTATTAAAAAATCTTCTTCTCCAGATCCAGCAGGCAGAATCTTTTGATATTTGGTATGCAACATTGTGGGGTGGATCTGATTCAAGTTTGTTCAAATCGGCTTCCTAGATTCATATTTGGGCTCACTATAGAAGCTCGAATTCGAACTTAGTGCATTTCAGGCAAATTTCTTAAAAAATCATCTTCTCCAGATCCAGCAGGCAGAATCTTTTGATATTTGGTATGCAACATTGCGGGGTGGATCTGATTCAAGTTTGTTCAAATCGGCCCCCTGGATTCATATTTGGGCTCACTATAGAAGCTCGAATTCAAACTTAGTGCATTTCGGGCAAATTTCTTCAAAAATCTTCTTCTCCAGATCCAGCAGGCAGAATCTTTTGATATTTGGTATGCAACATTGCGGGGTGGATCTGATTCAAGTTTGTTCAAATCGGCCCCCTGGATTCATATTTGGGCTTAATATAGAAGCCCGAATTTGCACTTAGTGCATTTCGGGCAAATTTATTAAAAAATCTTCTTCTCCAGATCCAGCAGGCAGAATCTTTTGATATTTGGTATGCAACATTGTGGGGTGGATCTGATTCAAGTTTGTTCAAATCGGCTTCCTAGTTTCATATTTGGGCTCACTATAGAAGCTCGAATTCGAACTTAGTGCATTTCAGGCAAATTTCTTAAAAAATCTTCTTCTCCAGATCCAGCTTCAGAATCTTTTCATATTTGGTAAGCAACATTGTGGGGTGGATCTGATTCAAGTTTGTTCAAATCGGCCCCCTGGGTTTATATTTGGGCTCCGTATAGGAGCCCAAATTTTAACTTAGTGCATTTCAGGCATATTTCTTAAAAAATCTTCTTCTCCAGACCCAGCAGGCAGAATCTTTTGATATTTGGTATGCAACATTGTAGGGTGGATCTGATTGTGATTCATGAACGTATTTATTTGTAAAGTTGATAGAATCTTAGACAAAATTTGCAGAAAAGATCTACTATAGAAGGGGTGGTATCCAGGGTGAACCGTTTACCCAAATCTAGCAGTACTAATGCATTATTCACACAAATCTTCGTTCAAATTTTATGACCCCTCATTGGAACACACGCATTCAGCTCATTCCAACAAAGGTCATATGCCATGTTTTCGAGACAAAGGAATAAAAATTTTAGTTATTCATGAAATTTTTAGGCAACTGTTGTCTGTTATTCACATTGCTTCATGAAATTTCAGTACTTTTAGAAGTTACCTCAGTAATCAAGGGTTAATTCCCCTTAATTAAATGTCGCCTCTAAAAAACAACCACTTTGCATATCTTACCTTTTTACCAGCATAACTGCCAAAACTTGTCAGCATTCTTCGCAAAAATCGCTATTCAAATTTTAATTTTTGTCTCTTAAACATACATGTACTTATCGCTTGTAAATACCCCATTGGAATGAGCTTTTTGAGCTCATTCCAATGAGAGGTCGCACACCATGCTTTTTGAGTCAAAAAAGCAATTTTTTTAGTTATTCCAGAATTTCGTACGTAAAACACAGCTTTATGACTTCACATTAAAATGAGCTCTCTAAGCTTGTTCCAATCAACATTCACGCACTATGTCTTTCACACAAAAAATAAAATTTTCCATTTATTCAGGAATTTTGTTTGCAAGAACACTCTTACCCCCCCCCCCCCCACACACACACACACACAAACACACACACACACACACACACACACACACACACACACACACACACACACACACACACACACACACACACACACACAAACACAGACACACACATCTAAAAGTTTGTCAGCAAAAAAACAGTTACCGGTACTTCAATTTTTAAATGCATTATAGGAACAACTTGCCTAATCAAATTTAAATACTTTTGCATCATTCTGTATCTAGAACAAACCATTTACCATATCTTTACGCAAAATTCTCCAGCATCATTCACAAAAAAACACCATTATTTATATATTCACATTTCTGTCTCAAAAATATACCTGATCTTCCCATACCCCTATTGGAATAAGCTGTTTGAGCTTGTTCCAATGATGATAAAAAAAAATAAAATTTGTGAAAATTTTTGTTTTCTTGCATGCAAATATATACATGTAGCACATGGAAGATATCCACAGTTGGGGAGAGATGTCCAAGGCTATCTCTTCACATTCCTTGTTTGTGCTTCATGCTAAACCAGTTTGTCTGCAGAGATAAATTTGCTTTATTAAAAATCATTGGAGACTGGCCACACACCAATGATTTTAAATAAAACTAATTTTAGGTAACAAATGTTGAACTTCAAACAAAATCTATCACTCAACCAGTTAATGTTGATGAGGCATGACATGGTGAAGGTGACCTAAAATACTTCTTAGAGTCACTTTGTCAGGTGAGCGATTAAGGCCACGTGGGGCCTCTTGTTTATAAGGGGGTTCGTCACAGAATTAACCATGGGTTCCGAATTTCCTCTTCCCGGCCCTGTGGTCATCCCTTTACCCAACAAAAACGATTTCTAAATTTATTTTAATTATTTTTTTTTCGTATTTTAAAAAAAGTTTCAACAAAACCTTATCATGTAGTCCCTTCTTGGAACAAGCTCGATGAGATCATTCCAATGAGGGGTTATATGATATGGCTTTGTTAAAATTTAAAAAACATTTTTTTTTCAATCGCTAAGTTTGTAAATTACATGACAGATATGACCGATTCATTAGGTAAAGGATTAACCCTCTGCACAGTGATGTCAAAATGGCAAAGTTTTCAGCAGCAAATATTTTCCATAACGCAGTTTGATATTTAACCAAATATACCTTGTTTGATAAGAGATCAGTGAGCTCTGTCAAGCAAGATATAATTGGTTAAATTCATAGTTAAACAAGAGAAAAACAGAGTAAATGGAAAATTCTGTTGCACAACCAGAATTCTAGGAGTTAACCTTTTACCCAATGTAACTGCCAAAACTGGTCAGCGTTATTCACAAAAGGCCCAATTAATTTTCATTCTTTTTTCATTTTTTGTCTCAAAAACATAGGTTAAGACCCCTCTTTGGAATGAGCTTGTCGAGCTCGTTCCACTGAGTGGTCATAACCTATGTTTTTGAGACAAAAAATGAAAAAAATTAATTATTCAAGAATTTTGTTTGCATGTGTCTGCTTTTCATGTTAGGTAAAGGGTTAAAGGCATTTTTCTGTACATATGGCAAAAAATATACCAGAAAGAGAGCATACATGTTACAAGAAATTATCTCAATACTCGTAGTGGTAATCCTTTATGCATGTGCAGCACCAGTTAATCAAGTGAATTTTGACAACTTCTGGCATGCAAGACAACATTTTTTGTCTTCTTGAGCATTATCATGCCATTCCTTTCATTTTGCTGCTATTGATGCATATAATTCTGGGATAAAATTAAATATTGCAACAAGTATACGGTTACTTTATGAATCTGAAAGAACTTGAGTGTTCGAACAAGTCATCATTACAGTTTATTATATGGTGCAAGGCTAAGACACAGCCAAGTTATCAGACTTATTTTGAGATCTAAGCCAGTGGGCATGACAATTACCACTGCATCTTTTCACTAAACAGTGTCTGCTCATTTGTCTGTGTTATGCAGCTTGCCAGTTTACATGTTCGATTCATGTTGTTTGAAGATAGAAACCTTTTATACCATGCCATAAGGTGATGGGACATTAACTGCTTGAGAGCCCTGATCTCTATCCAACTGAATTGCTGGAAACTTAGCGAAAAACAATGCAACTCATACAGTACACCCCCCCCCCCCCCCTTCCACACACACACACAATTCCATCAGGTCAATCAGTGCACTAACTCCTCCTACTATTCTGTGGGACCCCCAGGAAACATGTTTTACCCTGGGACCCTGTGGTAAATAAGCTCTGTTTACTGGTAAAATAGGAGCCAGTCACCTGTGCATGGTTTTGAAGTCCACAAAAATGGGCAACATGGGTTTGAGCAGTTAACCCCCTTCACTCTGATGTCAAAATACCAAAATTTCAGGAAGCTGTTTTTTCCCATAATGCAACTAGAAATTTAACCAATTCAATCTCGTTTGACAGAGCTCAATGAGCTCTGTCAAACGAGATTGAATTAGTTAAATTTCTAGTTGCATTATGGGAAATTTTTTTCTGCCTGAAATTTAGATATTTTGACATCAGTGTGCAGGGGGTTAACTTATGTTGACATGATTAGCCACTATGCAGTAGAGATGAGTGGTATATCTTAAATATCATTCAGTATCGGTATCAAACCAATACCAATTTACCGTACAGAGGAAATAACAAAATTTTGGTATTGAAAAATATTCCTGACATTTGTTAAAAAATAAAAGGGCAAAAAAAATAGAACGCTGCGCAAAATTCATGGCAAGAAGAGCCCATTGACCGTGTAGTTCTAAAAACAGTCACCACCGATCATTTGATGTAACAAAATGCTGAGAGAAAATACCCAAGGGGCATTTTCTCTCTGCAGTTTTGTTACATCAAATGACTGTTGGCAGGTGTGTATGTGTTACTTCCAACATTTTGGCAATTCTGTGGCTTTGTCTGTTGTACACAGTGACCAATAACTGGGCAGTATACCCAAAATACCATTCGATATTTGTGTGCGTACATCTGTGTTGTTGATACTGAATACCATACCTACAATGATACCGAGGTGAATCATTCTAAAAATACCAATACCGAACTTGAAATTTCAATACTGCCCAGCCCTATTGTGCATAAATGTGTGATCTTAAATACCAATAAATAAATAACTCCTCCCATTGATGACATTTGATAATGTGAAAGCTGTACCACTGTGACTACTGTCACAGCCTAACAGCTTGCTCCTCATCAAACATCATGGTGTTTAGCTAGCTTGAAACTATCCAATCTCAGCACTTGGTTTTGTCAATATTAACTAAAATATGTTATAAATACAGTAGAACGTGTCTTGAGAGACCGCCCTTTGGGCCACACAAAAGTGGTCTCTCAAGACAGGTGGTCTCTCATAACAGGTTTCAGGTTTTCTCAAGTCAGTGAATAACCAACCACAAAATTTTGAAATGGAGAAGAATGGATTTTTGTAATTACTTTGTAGTTGTTCTTTTTTATGAAGTTTTTGTAACAAATTTAAATGGACTGTTATAAAAGTTATAAAAATAAATTAGTGTTGAAAATCTTCCTTGAAGATTTTCAACACTAATTTATTTTTATAATTTTTATAACAGTCCATTTCAATTTGTTACAAAAAGATTTTCAACACAGATTTATTTTTATTCCCATATTTCAGGTTTGTTTGAAATTGTTTATTCAGCAATAATCCTAATCTTTTCGCAGAGGTCTTATAAAAACATCTCAATCTGTAATGAGTTAGCAATTGAAACCCAATTAAGAGCTTTTAATTATGTTAGTATAACCACAATGGATATTCCAATTCCAGAACAGGTAAAAAGTTTTTGTTATGGTTTCAGTCTTCAAAGGGGCGGTCTCTCAAGACAGGTCCATTATGGCATAAAAAGTTGGTACCAGGTAACAGTGGTCTCTCAAGACAGGTGGTCTCTCAAGACAGGTAGTCTCCCGTAGCAGGTCCATTATAGAGTAAAACCAATCGGTGCCTGGTAGATGTGGTCTCTCAAGACAGGTGGTCTCTCAAGACAGTGGTCTCTCAAGACAGGTTTTACTGTATTCAATTTGTATTGCCGCGAAAAATCTGCACATTATCACCATATTTATTTTTCACAGACATCACAGTATATATTCTTCAAAAAGTGAACGGCGATTGCGAGGTGTCTGAGAATTGAAAACCTCTGAGGAATTTTGTTTCGGTGTGAGCATTCTTTATTTATAGCAACAACTGACCCTCGTAAAATGGCAGCCAGTGAGACTCGTATCTTATGTTTTTGATCAATGAGAAATTCGGCAATTCAGTTGTATAGAGATTAGTGGTTGAGACCTTAAACAGCTCAGCTTATCTTCAGAAGTTAACCCTTTACCTAACATGAAGAGCAGACGACACTTGCAAAAAAAATTCTTGAATAACTAATTTTTTTCATTTTTGTCTCAAAAGCAAACGTTCCAACCCCTCATTGGAATGAGCTCAACGAGGGAGCATAACCTATGTTTTTGAGAGAAAAAAATGAAAAAAATAATGAAAATTAATTGGCGATTTTTGAGAAAAGCGCTGGTTGGCTTTGCCTGTTATGTTTGGTAAAGGGTTAAAAAATTATTGAAATGGATTGTTGTGCATGCCAAAGGAATATATTGATGCCTGACTAAACTAAGTTCAAAGATCGTTGCCAGCGACAACATTTTTTGACGGACAGAAATGGAAGAAAATCGATAGCTCCCATCTAGAGGTCACCCCAAACAAGAGAATAGTGCTGGTTGGTTTTGGCTATTATGTTTGGTAAAGGGTTAAAAAATTATTGAAATGGATTGTTGTGCAAGTCACTGATGTCATTGGATGAGATGACATATCCAGCTTGATTAAGGGGGTAGATCAACTTATTTTCTCAGTATTATAGCCCTTTTGTGACTTAAAAGTACTGAGATTACAGATGTTTGGATGTTATCTTCATTTGTAAGTAACAATAATAATGATATTTGGTGAGTAGTGATGCTGATTGTTTAAAAAGTCCAGTTTGATTTTGAGGTTGGCTGATGTATTCTTACCAGAATTATGCCTCTTCAAAGATTTGTTTCAGTGTGAGAAAAGTGCCCTTTTTAAGTAAAAAAAAAGTACATGGTAAATTGCATCATCCGTAGTGGGAACATTGTGACTCAGTGGTTACAGCATTGCACTTCAAACCGAAAGGTCCATGGTTCAATCCCCGCCAGGAGTAACTGTGTTGTGTCTTTGGGCAAGGCCCTTATTTCTGATTGCCCACGTTGGGGTGCGGTGGTGCTGTGTACTAAGACGTACTGCAAGGCAATAGTGCACTTGTCTTCAACCAATGCTAACTCTGCTTGCATGGAGTTTGTATGTTGGGGAGACTGACAGGTGCTCGCTGCCACTTGTTGGTTCTCTCTGGGTATACTCTGGCTTCCTCCACCTGCAAAACTGTTGGACAAGAGGTGACCATGGCTGTTGAAATTAAGAGTCATTAAACCCCACTAAATAGATAAATCACCAGGAGTTTATCTTGAAACTACTTTACCTTCATTCCATATGAATCACCTTGCCATGGAGACAAGTCAATCTTGAAAACTTGCAGTGGGCTGATTAAAAACAGTCAGTAAATAATTGTGCATCCTGCTATTTTGAGCATTGCATGCTTGCTGGGATAATTTAGGGAAAGAATTTCCATTTGAAAAATTCCTGAATGAGACGAGCGGACTTTTAATATTCAGTGCAGTGAACTTTGTTGCTTTGTTTCAAGACTGTTAGACACTCAAAAATTGATCCCCTTTCCTTTGAATATTAGTTAGTTGTTCATGGGAATTAACCCTTTACCTAACGAATCGCCCGCATCTGCCCACGTAATATGCAAATTCAGCAGCTGAAAAAATATTAATTTTCGAAAAATTTAAAAAAAAACATATCATGTGACCCCTCTTTGGAATGAACTCGTTCCAAAGCAGGGTCACATGATATGGTTTTGTAGAAATTTTTGGAAAATGTTTTAAAAATGATATTTAAAATAATAAATTTTGATATCGTCTGCGTTGGGTAAAGGGTTAAGAGGCACATTGTTAGTTCACCTGTCTTGTGTGCAATACTGAACACTTTTTGTCTGGCATCTGTCCATCATAACAGTTGTGTTTGAGTCTTCTCCGAAACTGCTGACCTGACACCAGTCATTTTTCAGATGATTGATATTTGGGGTGGATTTCCCTAAATTCAGGGATATTTGATAAAAGTTTTGTCCATTCAGGGATTTCAATCAGAGGTTTTTTTTTCTTCCCCCACTTCCTATGCAAGATATGGGTGTCCCATGTGAGAAGGCCATGTGAGATAGATATCTATCTCACATTACCCACCTGACCTGCTCATTAGCATATTTAATGAGCGCAGGACTATTCAATCATCGCACGTTCTTCTGTAAACAAACAACATGGTGTCACACTTCGGAAATATTAGCAGACAAACGTTTGTCGAAGAAATCAGAAATAAAAACACAGCCCGCAAAACCAAAGGACATTTGTCTCTTTTATATAAATTTTTGGGTGAATGCTGTTATGAGTAGAGTAAGTGCTCGAAATTCCCGTTGAAAAGTTATGCGAATACATTGCAGAATTCATAATATAACATCGGAATGTGTCAATGTTCATTTTGCTACAAATCTTTAACACCTGTCTTGCCAGCATAGGGAATCAATTTCATGGTATATACCTGTAGTGTATACAGAACTTTTGTGTGCTCTTTTCGATAAGCAAATCATTTTTTTTCAGAAATGGACAACAAAATTGTTTGATATAGCAGCACGTTCCCTTGAATCACTTTTGATGAACTCAGGGTGTTTTGGTGGGGGGTGGAAAATTATCCCTGATGGGGGTGGGTGTGCAATTCAGCAAGCCTCGTGTCTGGCTCAAATATCTTGTCCTTGGGTGAGATTTCCCACATTTCACACACCCTGACCCAGGGATAATAATAGTCTTTTGTTGTCCTCCGTAGTGGAAGAAAACTGTCATAAATATTTTTTTTAAAAATCTTATCCTTATTCGTTGGAGGTAATTAGTTGATATTTGGTGGGGGATTGGCGATCACAAGGGCTGGGCAGTTTTGAAATTTGCATTTTGGTTTGGTTTCAGTTTTGTACAAAAACTCGGTTTTCGGTTCGGTTTTCAGTTTTTCAAAATATATTGAAGAAATCCACATTTTAGAGGGTAATATATACATAAAATGTATCTGTATTTGTCATCCAAGTCATGAGGATCATACAGAGTGTTGAGTCACCAGGGTTACTCAGTGTTCACCACTCTTCTCAGCTAATGGACATATTGTGGAGGAATACTGTAGTGGGTTACAGCGGTGGAGCTATGGGGTATCTTGGGAGACCTGCTCCTCCTCCCCCCCCCCCCCCCCCAATCCCACTTGCTCCTCCCATCCCCAAATTTGAAAATTTGAAAAGATTATTTTTGATTTCCTGCCCTCAGTAGGCCTACAAGTACAGTACCCTCAGTCCTGAGATTCCCCCCCCCCCCCCCCCCCCCAACTCTTCAAGGCTCCACCACTGGTGGGATCTGCCTTGTTCTGTCAGTGAGATTGGGGCCTTGTCAAGAAAAGCTACATTTTAGCAAAAATCAACATTTCCTTATTTTTTAAGGAGTCGCTAAGTTCTCATCCTGGTTTTGGAGGATAATATGCAATTGTTGTGCTTATTTCGGTAATTATCACATTGCTTCAAAATGGACTGCCCCGTGTTTCTTAATGGCACCTGCTTCAAATGACAATGGAATAAAAGGAACACAAATCATATTTCTTGTGACTTTGATAACTATTTTTGAAGTAAGTCATGATATACGAATCACTTTTATTGGTAACTCACTCACTCCAATGTTTTCACAATAACTCTCCTAATTTCGACTATCAAGGTTCTTTTTTAACTTTGATTTTGCCCAAACAAAGAAATTGGGCAAAATGAGCTGTGCCAAGGTGAAGATAATGCCAACTTCACTTCGCCCTCTTGGATGATCCCTGTGTTGATTTCATCTCAGTCAAGACAGGCAATTGATGTTTTTGAAGGGAGACGGCTGCATAATGGGATTTGTAAGTCTGCAATATTGCATATTGGGATTCGTTGTGTATACAAAATACACGTTGGAAAACATGTGTTGATTATAGCAACTGCGTATTGGGAATGGAGCGCTAACTTGACAGTTTATACATGGCAGACCTGCAGTACTGCGCGATTCCTTGAAGTAAGTTCAGATACATGTATTATACAAACAAATCGCAAATAGTTTTAAAAAACTTTCAATAGTTACCTGCCATCCATTAAACAGGATATGTTCTATTTTAATTTAACCATTTTATTGTTGACAAAAACAGAACTGCCAATGCACAGCGTTATCTCTGAGCATGTGACTTAGAGAACGTGCCAGAAGTTGGTTAATTAACATAATTTACCCATCATTTTTCCCATGTGAACTTTGAGGTTTTAAAACTCAATAAATTTTATGTTTACCTCCAATCTAATTTACTACGTGCCGTATGCAGATGATTTTGGGTCAAAGATAATTTATATTACTTTTACACCGTATATTGTCAGGTAACTTTCAATACCTATTTTGTCAAATATGAGTGAACCTGATGCTGTGCCCGGTTCATTAAATTTACTTAACGATTGGAATCGCATGTGTAGATTCTTATATAAGACTTTTTCATTTTTCATATTCCCTTTGGTGGTGGTTCTGTAGATATCGTTTAAGAAAAAAGAAGTTTGCTACCACTGTTTTGGAAGGATTTGTTGTCAATCATCTTGAAGTAAGCATAAACAGCACAGCGTTTACCTTCGCTGGACATTTTAGCCTTTGACGTATGGAATGCAGGTGATGGAGAGGTCATAAACTTACCAATTCTGGGAAATTTGTTGAAACCAAAAGTCTCTGTTTTTTGTTAAGGCGGCGGTTTGGTTTCAGTGTTGAAAAAAAGAAACGAACCGAAAAACCGATAAACCACCCAACCCTAGCAATCACATGGTGTTGCACTTTGGATGTATTTTCTGTTGAAATTTATTGCAGAGTTCAGGTCAGGAGGTGTAATAAAAAAGTTACTGATGAACACATTTACTAAACAAATTGGGAGTGGTGGTGGTCCAGTACTTATAACAATGGACTTTAACCCTTTACCTAACAAATCGGCTGTATCCACCCACATAATCGACAAAATCAGAAGTTGAAAAGAGAAAATTGTTTTTCAAAGTATTGCAACAAACCATATCATGTGACCTCTCATTGGAACGAGCTTGTTGAGCTCATTCCATTGAGGTGTCACCAGGGCTGGTTACCTGGTTGAACAAGAATTTTTTGACAGGTTAAAATTGAAAAAAAAAAGAAAAGAAGTGATGTGATGCGATCAAAACGTATTTTGGGCCCACCAAAGGTTTGATCTAAAAAAGTTTATATTGACCCAGACAGAAATTGCAATATTGTATCCAAAACCCAAACAGTGATTGAGACACGGTGGCAAATCTGTCTCATGACTCTCATCCAATCAAATGCCTGGGTTCCAGCAGGCAGGCCACTTCTTTCCTTTATTTCACACTGGATTCTGATGGTAATTTTTTGGTATTAATCAATCAGTGATTGGGTCATGTACCTCCGAAAGAGTATCTACATTCTCTTCTCAAATCATCTAACCCTTTACCTAACATGAAAAGCAGACGACACTTGCAAAAAAAATTCTTGAATAACTAAATTTTTTCATTTTTTGTCTCAAAAACATAGGTTATGACCCCTCGTTGGAACGAGCTCGACGAGCTCGTTCCAACGACGGGTCATAACCTATGTTTTTGAAACAAAAAATGAAAATATTTTGAAAATTAATTGGTGATTTTTGAGAATAGCGCTGGCCAGTTTTGGCCGTTACGTTGGGTAAAGGGTTAAACGAGTTATGTGAAGTGTAAATGTTCTAACCCGACTTGGTATTCAAATTTAAGCATAATTTTTCATTCTCTCTCATGTTTTGTGAAGTTTTGAAAAAGTCTGACGGAAATGAAATAAATGTAGTGTTATTTTTCACATTTACTTCAATATGCTATTGGTTTTCTTTTAACTGGTTATTAACCGGTTAAATGTTAAAAATGAATTAGCCTTAACTCTTGAAAAAAATTAACTGCTCCCAGCCCTGGGTGTCACATGATATGGTTTTGTTGAAATTTTTGATAATAAGTATAATTTTTGTAATAAATTTTGATATTGTCTTTGTTGGGTAAAGGGTTAAACCAAAAGATTCATGATTGGATCCTGACTTGTGGTAACTCCATTGTGTCCTTGGGCAAGACACTTAATCCTGATTACCCATGTGGGGGCACAGTGGCACTGTGTGCTAAGGTTTTCTGCATGTCTTTGGTGCACTTTCCTTCATTTGCAGTGTGCAAAATTGACAAGAACACTCATTTCATTCGCGTGGTGGTTATGCAAATTTAAATCTATGCGAACAGATGACCAGTTAGCCAAAAGTTGCATCTTGAATGGTAAAGTCTGAGTAACTTAACTGGTAGAGTGCTCATTAGCTCAACTTTGACTTAGTCAAATTTTTAGCTCAACTTTTAAATTAGTCAAATTTGAGGTTATTCCATGGCCTGTCGTCCGTCTGTCCATCCATCCATTTGTCCATCAACAATTCAATACAGCTCGGACAAGAGGCCGTATTTATGAACCGATCTTTACAAAACTTCTTGGGTACCTTTGTTATCACCACGTGGGACGAGAATGGGTGTTTTTGGGTGCGGTCCGAAATTCAAGATGACCACCAGCAGCCATTTTCTACCTAAGTTACTGCAATCAGTTTTTTGTACAGAACTTCTGTATGAAAGTTTTGATTTGAATAAATTTTTGTCTGAATGTTTAGTAACATGGAATACATCACATATAATACGTTTTTTTTTCTCGTGCAGAAATTCGGCAAATTAGATGAACTTTGATTTATTCAGTGCTACTTATACACAGTAAGTACACATGTCAATACGGCTCGGGCTTGGGGCTGTATTTGGGAACCGATCTTCACTAAGCTTCTTGGGTACCTTTGTTATCAACTTGGGATGAGAACGAGTGTTTCTGGGTGCGGTCCAAAATCAAGATGGCTGCCAGTGGCCATTTTGTACCAAAATTAGGTACAATCAGTTTTTTGTACACAACTTCTATACAGCTCGGGCTAGAGGCCGCATTTATCTTGGGTACCTTTGTTATTACTGTGGGACAAGAACAAGTGTTTTTTGTTGCGGTCCAACATTCAAGATGGCCACCAGCAGCTATTTTGTACCAAAACTAGTGCAGTCAGTTTTTTGTACAGAACTTCTGTATGAAAGTTCTGATTTGAATAAATTTTTGTCTGAATGTTTAGTAACATGGAATACATAACATATAATACAGGTTTTTTTCTCGTGCAAAAATTTGGCAAATTAGATGAACTTTGATTTATTCAGTGCTACTTATACACAGTAAGTGCACATGTCAGTACGGCTCAGGCTAGAGGTTGTATTTATGAACCAATCTTCACAAAACGTCCTGGGTACCTTTGTTATCACCTTGGGATGAGAACAAGTGTTTTTGGGTGTGGTCTGAAATTCAAGATGGCTGCTGGCGGCCATTTTGTACCAAAATTAGGTACAATCAGTTTTTTGTACAGAACTTCTATACAGCTCGGGCTAGAGGCCGCATTTATGAACCGATCCTTACAAAACTTCTTGGGTACCTTTGTTATTACTGTGGGACAAGAACATGTGTTTTTTGTTGCGGTCCAACATTCAAGATGGCCACCAGCAGCCATTTTGTACCAAAACTAGTGCAGTCAGTTTTTTGTGCAGAACTTCTGTATGAAAGTTCTGATTTGAATAAATTTTTGTTTGAATGTTTAGTAACATGGAATATATAACATATAATACAGGTTTTTTTCTCGTGCAGAAATTTGGCAAATTAGATGAACTTTGATTTATTCAGTGCTACTTATACACAGAAAGTGCTCATGTCAATACGGCTCAGGCTAAAGGTTGTATTTATGAACCAATCTTCACGAAACTTCCTGGGTACCTTTGTTATCACCTTGGGACGAGAACAAGTGTTTTGGGGTGTGGTCTGAAATTCAAGATGGCTGCTGGCGGCCATTTTGTACCAAAATTAGGTACAATCAGTTTTTTGTACAGAACTTCTATATGAAGGTTCTGATTTGAATAAATTTTTGAATAAATGTTTAGTAACATGGAGCACATCACATATAATACAGGTTTTTTTCTTATGCAGAAATTATGCAAATTAGATGAACTTTGAATTATTCAGTGCTACTTATACATAGTGCACATGTCAATACGGCTCGGGCTAGAGGCTGTATTTATGAACCGATCTTCACGAAACCTCTTGGGTACCTTTGTTATCACCTTAGGACAGGAAAGAGTGTCTTTGGGTGCGGTCCAGAATTCAAGATGGCTACCGAAGGCCATTTTATACTGAAATTATGTGCAGTCAGTTTTTTGTACAGAACTTCAAGGACTATGTTTGTTATCAACATGGGATCGTAATGAGTGCTTTGGGGCTCGGCCAAAAATTCAAAATGTCTGTTGGCAGTCATATTTACGGGAATTCTGTGTATTACATTTTTTGTACAGAACCTGTAAAGAAGATTTTTTATGTCAGTAATGTTTGCTATAAATTTATTGGGTGCCTTTATTATCACTGTTCTATGAGAACAAATATTTTTGAGTTCAGTCAGACCCACTCTGGGACTCATAAAGGGAGATAATTAAAAATCTTTTCCAAAAACACCAGACAAAATAATGTTCCTTGCATTCAGCTTCCCTAGGATGTGTATATTCAAATGTGTTGAAGTCAAGTTCCTGTGTTAATATTTGTTGTTGTTTGGGGAGTGTAAACTTTATTAGCACAACCCAATTTTCTATTTACAATGAGAAAAATAAAACCTCCTCATCCGTAGGAACCCTATGAGCTAAAGATAAAAAATTCAAATACGTATATCTTAAGAAAGACTGGACAAATATTTATTAATTAGTATGAGTCAACCTCAGAAGGGTTTGAATCAAATAGCCCCAAACACTTGCTAACATTTGGCTTATGGTGTGCCATACAAGGATCCCCTTTGTAACATTAACCTCATGAAGATTTATTTTCTAGTTTAGCATCTAACTGTTGCTCACCTTTACAATACATTTGTTACAGGCTACAGTCAGTATTTATGTACAGACCGTTACAATACTTTATATGTACCTTTGTTATCAGGTCATTACCTAGATGTGTGTCATTGCTGTGTCACATACTATACATGTGCATGTCTTAAACAAGTTGAGTTACAGTGTCATTGACACTTTCATTATTTTCTCAGCCTCAATATTTTTTCACACATTTTTATCTCGTCACAATTTATGGGAGAGTGCCATTGTAAAAATGCAAATCGATGGAGCTGAAGTAATTTTACTTCCAAGTTAATAAGAAGGACGTCCACAGAGTATGAAGCCTTCAACTTTCAGTTTCTGCCATTCATAATAAAGCCTAAATATGGGCTTACAGCTCTCTTACCAGTTAACTAGCCTTTCTTGTGTTTTGATAGATTTTACAGACTATATATATATCAATTCCACACAATATATGAATACTTGTTAATGATAAAAAAGCAGTTTCCCCAAAATTTTTACATAGCTGAGCATTCTGTTAGCCATCTTCAAATCACGTGAACGGTCAGTCGGTCAGAGTCATTTTCAAAATTTTGCACAATGATTTGCTACTAACTGCTTGTGCAAAGTTAGTAAGTTGGAGAATCTGAGAGTTGCATGTCACTGCTCAGTGGTTCTCCCTGGGCTCTCCTCTGGCATCCTCCACTGATCAATCTACCTTGCATGATGTGACCATGACTGTTGAAAATGTCACTAACCCTTTACTCAAAGAATCGCCCGTATCCGCCCGCGTAATATGCAAATTCAGCAGTTGAAAAAATATTATTTTTCAAAAAATTTCAACAAAACCATATCATGTGACCCCTCGTTGGAACGAGCTCATCGAGCTCGTTCCAACGAGGGGTCACATGATATGGTTTTGTGGAAATTTTTTTTAAAATTTCAAAAAATGATATTTAAAATAATAAATTTTGATATCGTCTGCATTGGGTAAAGGGCTAAACCCCAATAAACAATATTAATTCTTAATCTGTCATGTATTTTCTTGAATTTTTCATAAAATCAAGCCAAGGCTTCTGCAAATCAGCCATGACTTGATTTGATAAAAAAATGGATAGATTGTATGACAGAAAAATCATTGTTAACAGGATTACTGCTATTTATATATCTTTATTGTGTTAACTTGGGTCAGTATCTTACTCGGCTACATAAGCAGAGTGGTTTTTGTTCCAGGCTTGAACAGCTACCTTCATCAGACAAAGAGTTAATTTATCCCTCAACAAGTTAACCAAACATATACTGCAATTTTTATTTGCCCCCAGCTGTATAATTGAAATCATCCACTGATTTCATTTGTCATAACTTTAGGAGGTTCTGACAGTGAAGGAATCTCTTTATCCCAGATCAAAAACCCCAACTGAGAGTTTATTTATGGCTGTATTTTTCAACTTTGACAATTCATCTGTTCCTCACAGGTTTCTTGTGACTGTTTCCATCAGATCTCACTGTATTATCCATCAGGAAGATTGATAAAAATGCTCAGAAAATGTAAGTTGAGAAGTTGCCCAACACCATTAACTTGAAACACATTGCATTTCTTAACTATATACAAGTAATAATGTTGCAGAAATATCAATGAGTTTTAACAGTTTGCCAGTCAGGTGAATCTGTTCAAAACCTTTTCTGATGGGAGTTTGGTGGCTCAGTGGTTATGGCGTTGGACTTCAAACCAAAAGGTTCATGGTTTGATCCCCTCCAAGCACAACTGCCTTGTCTCCTTCGGCAAAGCACTTATTGCCCACATGGAGGCACCGTGGCACTGTGTACTAAGGTATGGTAGCATGGTGGCTCAGTAAGTTGAGATGCAGGCTGCAAGCTGAGAGGTCCTCGGTTCAAATACCAACCGCGTTGTGTCCTTGGGCAAGACACTTAATCCCAGTAGCCCATGTGGTTTACTCCAGGTACTCCGACTAAAAAATCCTCCACCCATAAAACTGTCCGACGTGAGATGACCCTGGCTGTCAAAAGTATCCTTAAACCCAAATAAATAAATAAATAAATAAATAAATAAATAAATAAATAAATAAATAACCTTTTCTGGTGTACAGTAAGCTTTTCACTGAGATATATTTTCAGAACACCAGGAAATGTACATCAGTCGGGGAATGAGTAGATATTTGATGCCTGGGGATGTGAATATATAATTCAGACATATGTAAAAAGGTCAAACTGAGCTATTGTTGTCACTTCTCATCCATCGGCGTACATATGTACATCCACAATTGTATTTGGCACAACTCACAGGTCGCATTTATGATTGGATCGCTTTGAAACTTGGTATGCTTGTTTGGGGTTGACCTCTGGATGGGAGCTATCAATTTTCTTCCATTTCCATCAAAAAATGATGCCGCTGGCAATGACCTTCAATGAACTTAATGCAGTTAATATGCATCAATATTTCCCTTTGGCACACCCTGCAGGGCACATTTGTGATTGGATTGCTTTGAAACTAGGTATGCTTGTTTGGGGTGACATCTAGATGGGAGCTATTGATTTTCTTCTTTTTCCATCAAAAAATGTTGCTGCTGGCAATAATCTTTGAACTTAGTTTAGTCAGGCCTCAATATTTCCATTTAGCACACCCTACAGGGCATATTTATGATCGAATTGCTTTGAAACCTGGTATGCTTGTTTGGCATAATCTCTGGATGGGTGCATTCGATTTTCTTCAATTTCCATCAAAAAATGTTGCCGCTGACACCGACCTGTGATGAACTTACTGCAGTTATGCGTCAATATTTCCCTTTGGCACACCCGGCAGGACACATTTATGATCGGACCGTGTATAAGTCGCACTTTTTTTACCTGAAATGCTATGTCAAAATCGGGGGTACGTCTTATACATGGGTACGACTTGTTTCAGAGAATTTTCAGGGAACTGACTTCTTCGAACAAACGTTGTTCCTACTGTTTGTCAATTGTATAACAGACAGTACAATCGTGTGGTTTGACTGAGTGCAGATTCACCAAAATTATTTTCATTTTATTTCAGTTTAAATTCCTCAGAAAAAAATAAAATATTACGTGTGTTTTCTGTTACTTTTATCCATAAATAATAATAAAGAAATACTCTATTTAGTCGTCGTTGTTCAATCGGCCCTAGTGTTTACATCAGTGCGTGTACCGGAAATCAACAGGTTTGTGGGGCCAATATGGATGAAACCAAAAAAAAAAATACAAAATCATCAAAATAACGAAAAAATAAATAATAACACATTAAATGTATGCCAGCAATACCTGGAGAGAAGTATTTATTTATTCCATGAACCCAATTCACTGATGTGTAATGTCCGGTTATAAATTACACACACATGCACCAGATAAAGTTAGTTTCAATAGCACCAACAATGCTTAAGTGGGACGACAATTTGAAAACAATTTGCGCTGTAACCTCCGCATTTGTTGTATTTTTATTGGTTTTTCCAGAACGTTCTGGAAAAAACAACTTAATCGCAACAACCGCGCAGGTTACGGCACAAATGGCATTCTGATTCTGAAACTTTGAAGTTTCAGTCACAAACGAGCGTTGGATTTTCTTGACAGGGATGAAGACATTGGGGTGATAAACAAACAATGAAAAACAAATAAATGCGAGTATTTTTTAAATCTTAAATAATAATTTTCCTTTATTCTTTTATCTTATTCACCACGTGGTAACTCTTGAAAACTTACCTATTTCCATTGCATCCCAAACTGCCCCAAATTAGCAAAACGTAACTTGCAACTAATTCTTTTTGACTGCATATATTTAAAAATGGGGGTGCGACTTATACATGGGCTTTAGGCAAAAGGGAGGAATTCCAAGTGTGAGTTTGGGGTGCGACTTATACATGGGGGCGACTTATACACGGACATATACGGTAACCTCGACCTTTATTTGAGTTATTGATTTATTTGTTGTCCAGTGACGTGGGAAAGGTTTATTTGCTAAATCTGTTATCGTTAGAGTCACCTTTTTCATTCAAGTTGCCTTGTTCATTACACAATGTGGATTTTGGGCCATCTATTGTGTATTATTGGAACATATACGTTATTGTGATGAATTGACGGTAACATGGTCTGAGGTTTGTGGTTCGGAATGTATGTTAAACCCCGAAGATTTGCGTCTCGGTTGAACATAAACTCCAAGCCGCAAACCTCAGACCATGTTACCGTCAATTCATAACAATAACTTATAATGTGGAAGTTTCACCAAATAACACTGGAACCAGTGATCTTCAGTTTTGCCATTTCACTTATAATTTACCAAGTTCAAGTTTGTCAAGTTGAGCTACAATGTCATCGACACTTTCATTACTTTTTGCGAGAAGAGAACAGTGTGCCTCTGTTCCACCTAGCAAGTGAACAACTTAACCCTTTACCTAACCTGAAAAGCAGACGACACTTGCAAAAATAATTCTTGAATAACTAATTTTTTTCATTTTTTGTCTCAAAAACATAGGTTATGACCCCTCGTTGGAACGAGCGCGATGAGCTCGTTCCAACGAGGGGTCATAACCTATGTTTTTGAGACAAAAAATGAAAAAAATAATGAAAATTAATTGGCGATTTTTGAGAATAGCGCTGGCCGGTTTTGGCTGTTACATTAGGTAAAAGGTTAACGAATTGGCTGCATCCACTGCATAAATTTTAACTAAATTGTGCAGTAGAAAAAAATTGACAAAATTTCATCCAAACCATATTATGTGAATCTTAGTGGAATGACCTCGCCAAGCTTGTCCGAATGAGGGAGTCAAATGATATGATTTTGTTGAAATTTTTTTAAGAATTGGGTGAAAAAAAATAAACTAACAAAATTTTTGTTATAATGCATTCTGATGCCAGTCAGAAAATTAATTTCCATTCTGTCTGTTTCAAGTTCATGTGCACTGAAAAATGAAGATTTCTTTTCACCACAAGTAAAGTCAGCTGTGATTTTACTGTCTAGAATCATGATTCATAACTAACACTTTACTATCCAAAATAAAACAATGAAATTAATAACATGAAAATGTCAGGAAAACATTAAACTATCAACTTGATTCGAACTCAACGGGTAAAGTAGAATAATGTAAATAAACACATGAAACCGATCAACCAATCATGTGGCACATAACTGGTTAACATGAGATATCATACACCAGAATCAACGTCTCACATATGGTGGTATTAACAGAGCTTGTGAGGCACTATAGAAATTCCATTATTCGTGGCACTAAAGTTTTATTAACGTTCACCCCATTGAACGTGTTATGGGTACTTCCTCTGATGTACGAGCACATTTTAATTATTGTAAATATTTACAACACAATTGCTGAAATTGAATTTTGGGGCACAATACTGCATTTTGTTGCATATTTCTTTGGATTGCTTTCGAATGTCAATTGGTGTTGAGTTTTTTGAACACTCGATTTCCTCCAACACACTTATCAGATCGTCGTCATCAATATCGGTATCTAATAATTCGGGTGCTGATACTGTGGAATTTCCCCGTGGGAACCCCGGGAAGTAAGCAGCACTTGTTTACTGTGGTAAACCAGTTCCGCTTTACTAGTAACAGGCCCGTCGGAACCGGGGGGCTGGGGAGGCTGCAGCCCCCCCAATAATTTGCTCATATTTCGTCGTTAGTTTATCCATGATGGGAGCAACCGATGTAATCTGAATAAAACTGGACATTACATTATTTAACTCAGATTAGAACAGTGGCGTAGGAACCAGGGGGGGGGGGGGGGGGGGGTGGTGGTGGTAAGGGAGATATTTTCCACCCACCCCACCCCCACAAATTTGTCAAAAGTAGGCTTTACTGGGCTGGGTTGGTGGTTTCTCCACCCGTGATGCCCACTGGTTACCATATTCCGACATTGCTGTTAATGATTACTGGATTGAGTGGGTTCCATGTGGGCTTTCTTCCACCAATAAAACTGACAGTCGTGTTTTCGCCTAATTGTGGAAAGCGATGTTAAACCCCAACCAACTACAGGGTAATTCATTGCATGTTCACCATTCCTGTCATTCTGCTCGGAAATCACGCTGAATTGATCAGAGAGCTGACGTATTTCCTTACTGACGATGTATTTGCTCAGAATCACTCAGAATGCATATTTGTACATCTTAAATTAAAAAAAAATTCCCGGGGGAGGCCCCCCGGACCCACACAACGAGACGTGGAGATACCCCCTCTCGTGCTCACCCCCACTCGCCTCTTCGCGGATCGGATGACGTGAAGAGTCATAGGAATATACGATTTATTTGCTCAGAATCAACCAGAATGCATGTTTTTACGTCTTAAATTCGAAAATTTTCCCGGGGAGGCCCCCGCACCCCCTCTCATGTTCACCCCCACTCACCGCTCGGATGACGCATCGCGTCATGGGAATATAGCTCCTACCCCCCCCCCCCAAATAAAATTAGCTTTCTACGCCCCTGGATTAGAATTATGAACGTATCACTGAATGTATAACATGCACCTGCATATGTTGATGTGCAAACGTTTTGAGCAATTCCATTGGCAGCTTAGAAGACCACGACAACCGTTGGCGTAATGATAAAACTAATGAATCCACCATAAGTCCTGACTGTTTTTTAGCATGACGGAATACGGCCCCGGGCTACAGGTGAGCCCGGTGTGAGAACCGTCCCCAAATGTTATGGGGTTCTATTGGGATTTTTGAAACATTTTGTTAAAAAAAACAACTTTTGCCGTTTAAAAAAATCAAGAGGTTTTTGCTTCAAAAGCTACCAGAATGCTTCCTTTGATTGCCGTTTTCAAAAAATTTTCTGGGGGAGTAACCCCCCTCCTCTCCCCCCCCTCACCCCTCAAAAAGCTTGTGCCTTCAGCACTCGCGCCAAATGCCTTCGGCATCTGGATACCCCATACCCATTTAGTATCAGCCAGTTCACCCAAATTAGCAATATCAGCCCCCCCAATATAAATTTCATTCCGACGGGCCTGAGTAAAATAGGACCCAGTCACCAATGCTTGGGGTGAAAGTCCTCTAAAATGGGCAACATGTTGATCAACGATTGACTAAACTTGACTTCATCTCCATGTTGTGTCACGATTAGCCATAGTGCATAAATATGTGACGTTAACCGCCAACAAACTGTGGAATTTGCTGACTGGAAAGAGAGTTGCGTTGTTGTTTTCTCAACAGCATTCCTCGCTGTAGGCATTTCTGAATGTTCAGCATCTGCATTATCGACCATGGAACTCAAGCTCTCTGACATACCTCATTTGACGTCAGCTCTTGTGTCCGAAACGTAACTTGACAATGATTTTTCATTTCTGTGTCCCGATAAAGAAATAATATCGCGATCTTTGAATCCACAATCATTAAGAATTGTTATGGTCGTAGCACGCACACAGTGGTTGGTATATGTATCCGAAAGACCAACTTGTTTAGACATTTTTACCATGAACTCTCCTATGGAATTTTTTCCCATTGCCCTTCGCTCAAACCAACATTCGTCATTCTCGTGGTATGAATTTTTGGGAATTTGAAAGAGCGCATCACACTCATGGTTTCGTTTCATAAGATATCGTTGAAAACTATTAACAGGGCACATTTTTGTGCCAGTTTCATACATTCGAGGTCCATCACCTTCATCCTCACTCGTTACACCTGTGTGATTTTTTGTTTGCTCAGAAGTAGTTTTCAGGATGTATTTTCTTCCAGTGTCATCAGTTTTAACTACAAAATCACAAGCTTTAATTTCTCGAATGTTTTCTCTCCCTCTCTGACAAAAGTGAAATAAAAGCTCAAACATTACTTTATTCAAAAGACCTCTTGGAATGTCCGGATTAAGCACAATTGGGTGCTGATATAATTTCCTTAGATCACCTGAAATAGAATGAAACTCTAAGCATCAAAGCAGAATAAACGTTTACACGGTCAATCACAATCGTTTATTGTGATCAAAGATAAATAATATTCAGTGCCCGCTCTAACACTCTTATTCAAAACTATTTAATTGATAGGTCTACAATTTATTTATTTATTCATGTTTATGATAACTTTCAACAAACATTGCTCCCCATAATTTATCTATTTATTTATTCATGTTTATGATAACTTTCAGCAAACATTGCTGCCCGTTATTTATTTACTTTCTCTCACAACTGTTCTTATGTGTCTCTTGTCGGTTTGAGTAATAAACAACACTCGTCTATTTCATGTAATTAACAAGACTGTGTATTTATACGAGAACAAATAATTACAACACCACTGTCTATTGCAGACACTGACTTGTTCACTTTCTAGTTTTGTTGTGTTTTATTTTATTATGTATTTTTTATAGTTACTTGGCGGAATGGTTTTTTTGTGTCGGACTGTTCCTTTTCCGTCTTCTCTTGTTTTCTTCAACTTGCTGTCGAATACACGATTAGCACCTTTGAAAGCTGGGTCTGTTATTATATCAAAGTGTCTCTCATGTGGGGGTTCTTGCAAATATCTTCTTATTCCTTGACGAATGGCACAAATACTGCTTTTGGAATACAAATCACCATCGCGATTTCTAACGTTTGTATAAAAGTCTTTCAATAGTTCTGTTAATCTTCCAACATCTAACGTTTCAAATGCACCATTCCTTTTTCTGTCAGAACAGAACTGCCGGAGAATATTGACAGCATATTTGGTTAAACTAACAGTCTTTCGGCTCTGATGTTGTTCAAGAAAAGAATTAATATTCTCGTTTGCGAATCTCGAAACGCTCATTTTATTTCTATTCGTCTCCACATTTGCCGTCTGCTCAGAAGAAAAGGGGAATCCCCTTGGGATTCTGTTTGCAATGCGTGCGCACTATTGCATGACTCCAGGCACTATGCTTGACTCCGGGCACTATGCTTTCATAGTCCCTATCAATACAGCCAATGAGAATACGGGGATTTGTCACGTGATGTACTAATGTTGATTATCATGAACAAAATTTTTATGATAACATTTGTTTAATCATCAAATTAGCATTAATCTCAATTTTACATGCATAGAAAAAATGTAATATCAACTTTTGGACTTTTGAAAAAAAAAGTTTCTGGACACTGGCAATAAAAACTTTCGAGTAGTGGTAATTTTACTGAGTAGGTAGGGAATAAGCAAACAAACATTTTTTTAATTACAGCCTAATATCGTGCTACTGTCCACACATTTCCTACAGATGGATATATTTTTTTTTACCCACTATATCGCAGCAATCAAAAAGTCTGACACACAGAAAAAAGGTCTTTTTTTCTTTCACCAATTTTTTCAAGCAAAATCTAGTTTTTGTTAATTAACAAATAATATTTATATATGTCATCAAGATTTCCCCACCCACCAATCGGAAGCAATATATGCTCTACAAGCTACACACAGTAGTTGATGAAATAAATAGTACGCAATTTGCGTACTCATTATACATCATTTCGGTGAACTTGGCGATTGTGAGAATACTTTTTGCATTCATAGTAAGTAAATAAACACTAATCATTTCCAGCCATTGCATTGCATGTCGGAATTTTTGCTTTGCATTTTATGATGTAAAACTGAAGAAATCAAGACCTGCAAGTGTAGTTCCTCTATCCACCAGGTGTGAATACTATAAAACTTCTGCAATTGTATTTTCTAGAATTGTATTTTCTACTTATTAACGTAATTAACTAAAATTTATAATTAGCATTTTAAAAGATATGGCAATTTTCCAGCTGGCAAATTGTTCCATCTTTGAAAATGCTAATGCTTCATTTCAACCCATTTGAAGTCATAACTAGAAAATACAATTCTAGAAAATACAATTGTAAAATTTCTATATTACTGGCCCCTGGAACAGTTTTGTCTCTGTAAACAAGCTGTTGCATTTGCTGTTCAGCCGGGAGCACGGTGGCTCAGTGGTGGACTGTTGGACTTCTATGCTAGAGGTCTTAAGTTCAATCCCCTTCCAGGATGACCCACGTTGTGTCATTGGGCAAGGCACTATATCCCGGTTGCCCACATGGGGGCATTATGACGCCATGTACTAAGGCGTACTGCATGTCGATGGGGCACATGTCTTCAACTGCTGTAACCCTGCTTGAACAGAGCTAGAATGTTAAGGAGCTGAAGTTGCTCATCGATGTATGGGAGTTCTCTCCAGGTACTCCGGCTTCCTCCACTCATAAAACTGTCATGGTCATGCCATTGTGCATAAGTATTTGACCTTAAACACTAATAAATAAATAAATAAATAAATTGCTGTTCAGCCCACACCATCTCACCTTGTAGACAGCTTTAGCAACTACCATTTACTCATGGCACTAGTTGGTGAGAAAAGTCTCTGAGCACTTCTTTGTGAAGTAAACTTCCTTGGTTTACAATACTGTAATTTGTTCTGTAAATCTTTGTGTTCTTAATGACACCATCAGAAATTCACACGTACTCAGTAAACGTGAAAGTAAAGAAAAATCATTAAACCTAAACACGCAGGTAGTGCAACAGAACTTTCTCCAATCTTCTTATTTTTTCTTGTATAACTATGAATTTAACCAATTATATCCTGTTTGACAGAGCTCACTGAGCTCTGTCATACAAGGTATATTTGGTTAAATATCACACTGCATTATGGAAAATATTTGCTGCTGAAAACTTTACCATTTTGACATCAATTTTCAGAGGGTTAAACCATGGGATCTCTACCCACACACATAATCTGAAAGATATCTAAATCCTCATGGAGATTACTTTATAAAATCTTGAGTACATGACCAGATGAAAGGTAAATAGGATAATTGCCTGGCATATAGAACAATATTGAAAACAATTACTTTTCAAATTCTTCTGGTGTTTTTTAATAAATTAATATAATGCTGCACTCAGTGTTTCAAACATTAGCTATCTGGAAGGATTTTATTTTTGTCCTGAAACTCATCCGCCACTATTTGGTGTTGGATTATGGTGCCTTTATATTGAAAGGCAGAATTTGGCTGCTGTCCATAACCAATTTGCAGCTTGGGGTGAAATATTAATTAGTGTAGCTTATTGAATTCCTGTATGGTTGCCACATTTTTATTGTTTGTAATGTTTATACTGGATAACCCTGCACTGAAAGAAAATTAGTTTGCTGTTATGGGTAGTGTTCCATACAAAAATGTTGAAAATAGAGCTATTTATTTATTCATTGGGGTTTAAGGACACTTTTGACAGTCAGGGTCACCTCTTGTCAAAACAGTTTTACAGGTGGAGTACCTGGAGAGAACCACTGAGCAGTGGCAAGCAATTGCCAGACTCCCCAACATTCTAGCTCCACACAAGTAGGATTAGCGTTGGTTGATGGCAAGTGCACCATCAACATGCAATGGGCAATCAGGATTAAGTGCCTTGCCCAATGGCACAAAGCACTTACTGCAGGTCAGGGTCAAACCATGAACCTTTGAAAGGTTTGAAGTTCAATGTGCTAACCACTGATACACTGCAAAAATAGTGGTATATGTGGAACATATGCAGAATGATATGCGTATGTGAATGGGTTAATCGATTTGGCACAAGTGCCATACCAGAAAATAAGTGGTCTGACGAGGACAATGGTAGGATGACTGTATAATGTCTAGATGAGAATATCATATTTTGGCCGTGATCAGTCAACCGTGACAGTCGCACAGGCACATGACTTTGATTTGTTTAGCACAGTCTACAGTTCTTATTTATTATCATTGTAACTTGGAAGGATAACATGGTATGATGTCCAGATGAGACTGCCGTATTTTGGTCACAATCAGTCAGCCGTTACCACCGCCTGGTCATTTGACCTAGATTCCTTTAGCTATGCTTGCAGGTTGTTTTTATGAAGGGATTTCATTGTAACTTGGTAGGATAACTTGGTATGATATCTAGATGAAACTATCCTATTTTGTTCATGATCAGTCGTCAACCATGACTTCCGAACCGTCACGTGACCCAGATTTCTTTAGCAAAGTCTACGAGTTATATTTTTGAAGGAATTTCATTGTAACTGGTAGGATGACTCCTTTTGGAATCATTTTACTGTAACATGGTAACTTTGGTTGACATACGTTATCTGTTTGGGCCACATCAACCCAGGTCTTAATTCTTCAGTACTGTCTACACTCAAATTATTCTTATTGAAAACATAGCATACAGGGAACAGAAATTAACGTATTCTCCATTATCACAATTCTTGTCTTATTTCAAAATCCTTTCATAAACATTGAACATTATCCTTTTCATCAAACACTACACACACTCAAGTTAAGCTACAGTGTCATTGACACTTTCATTATCTATATAATTGGGTAGCTGCTCTACATGTGTTGAATTTTGCAACTTTGTTGTATGCTTTTGTGATATATGAACACAACAAGAGACAAATGTCCATTTTCTGCTTTAGTTTGGGCTTTAATAAAATGTTAATCGATAATACTGAAAATTTTGGTATAGCGAATGATTGAAAATTTTCTCGGTATGCAATCAGTATTTAAAAATATCGAATTTCGGTACAAATATCGAAATACCGTGAATGCCTACACGCAGCCATTGCAATCCACGTTGACATCGCTTGGGTGTAAGTTGTGGACCAACGTAGGGATGTCATGGCCTTAAATTGAACTCTCGCAACCAATTCCTAACTGTTCTTGGACACACTCGGCGACCATGAGTGCCTACAACCTGACTCGCCGTCTCTGTCGCCATCTGAAATCAGTTATGGCAGTGTGAGAGATGTATGCCTCTATCTTGATGTGGCCACATAACACGTGGATGTCCGCTCCTAAGATGGTCAGCTAATCTTCGTGTGGCTCTGCAGGATTGTGGAAATTTTTTTTAAAGTGAATTCCCAAAAATGAAAACATATTCTATTTTCATTGGCATGGCGGGGGTTCGAACCCACACCGAGAGAGATTCCTTCGGCACCAACCGCCTAGCGAAACTAGACTGAACCACGCACACCACTCAGCCACCGACAGACCCCACACAGTTTCGCTAGGCGGTTGGTGCCGAAGGAAACTCTCTCGGGGTTCGAACCCCCGCCATGCCAATGTAAACAAAACCAGCATCCTTTCTTAATTCTATGGCATCCGAGAAATTTGAAAAAGACAAGTACTGTCGCTGATTTCTTCTGAGGCGCAGTTCGTAGAATTAAGTGCTTAGATGCAACTATCTGATGAATAATATTCTATTTTCAATTGCATGTAATATCTTGTCAACTATTTTTAGAAGGCACATGGTTCACAGGAATAAGTTTGTACACATTATCTTTTAGAACCCTAAAACTTGATAGGAAAACTGTCCGAAATAATAAACCTCTGAGCCAATCAGAAGAAGGGAAAGTCCCATGATATATAAAATAAACAGATAATTGATTATCTTTGATCATCGATACAAGTTGACTATTGAGATTTAGCAGTATTCTCAGCAGTATTCACATTTTCCCCATGCCAATCGTAAACAGAAATAAATAAATAAATAGACCGTAATTTGATAATTGTCATTGTTGTTTATTCTGAGCACATGGAAGTATGAAAAAAAATGACTTTATATTATTCAAGATAATGCTTTTTTGCATTACATGCATCGTTTGTCAAGGAAAACAAAAGACCTCTAAAACTATTCCATATAAAAATCACATCCTATCAACAGACTGCACCTTGCATATGGATTCCCGAGAGAAGAACTTGAAAAAGTAACTTTTTATTCTGTATTAGATAATAGGTTATGAAGCGAGCACCGATTATCAATCAGGTTTTGGTTCATGGAGACAAATTCCTCATCAATAACAACTTCCGGCAAATACACTGCAGTATGCATGGAATAACTTCAGTACAACTGCAAGTCAAACTGTTTTTGCCACGTCTGTGAAAGATAAAGAGGACACCATTTATCATGGTTTGTATTGCTTCATAATGTTTGCAAGAAGCTGTCAACCAAAGGCAAATCTGATTTCATAATAGAGAAGTCAGCTGTTTATATTTTTATCGATATGGGTGGTTAGACATCAAAGCTGGTGTGCTATTTTTCAAGCACACTGGGATCTATTGTATCAGTGCGATGGCACGTGGGTGCGATTGCGCACCATTCCCAGCAGCCACTAAACTTGCTTTCTTTTTTTGTGGAATGAGTTTTGAAGGTAAGGTTATTGGGAAATGCTTTCGTACACTGTGATGCCTAACCAATTACCTAATGAATCGCCAACATCTGCCTGCATACAGTTAAAACTAGAAGTCCTGTCACGAAATGCGCAGAAATAGCACGTTGATCTGCACGTTATTGTACGCATTATGTCCATAGTAAAGCAATCAAATTCTGTACATATGGCCTGTGCACAAGCACTGTTTCAGCCAATGGACCTCCGGGTAACCCGGAGGTCCATTGGCAGAAACATTGCATGTGTTTGCTATGAGTAACCAGGAGAACCTGCCGTGCTTTGGGTGCCGTTCGATATGGCAATTGTGAGCAATTCCAACGTGCAATTAAGCCTAGATAAGTGCACTATTTGTGACAGGACTTCTAGTTTTAACTGTAATATTCAAACTCAGGAGTTGAAAAAAAACTATTTTTCACAAAATTTCTACAAAACCATATCATGTGACCCCTCATTGATACGGGCTTGTCGAGTTAAAATGAAAAAAATATTTTCAAAATTATAAATTTTGACATTGTGTAATTTGGGTAAAGGGTTAACAAAATCATCAAAGATGAACTTGGAAAAGCTTCATGCAGATTAAAAAAATTGGTCATATTGTCTTGTATATTCAATTTTTATATTATTCATTTCAGGGATTCGGAAGAGCTGAACATGCAATAGCAGCAGCAATTCTGCGTAAGAAGTACTCACATTACGATAATATCAACTGGTCAAATGATGGATACTGAACCTCAGCAGTGAAGATTTCACAGTGATCAAACTTTTCTGAAGAATTGAAGCTTAATATGCAAACATTTGCATGGATATGTGATGGCTCAAGCAGTAAATGCTGAACTTGAATGATGAAACATTCTGAATAACAACAGTATATAGTTGTTAGACTTTCATGTAGCTGCAACATGCACATTGCAACAAACTGATTTGCAGATTTATTGCCATCAGTATATGTCACTGTGGTAAAGGTTTTAATCCTTTACCTAAAATAACAGCCATATACAGCCATCTCTATTATGACTAAATTAGCGGACATTCTCTATTAATATTAACAGAGTTTTTGTAGGGCGGTAAAACTCCGTAATTCATGGTGTCATACAACCAGAAACGGGCAGTGGGATGTCAATGAAAACAATATTCATTAACATCCCACCACCCACTTCTAATCATGGTATTAATAGTAATAACATGTTTTTGTCAGGCATCCCAGTTTATTAACAGCCACCAAGGACTGAATAACAGCCCTCTGGATTAATAAAGGCTGTTGATTTTGTCTCGGACCAGTAATAAGCCCTCAGACTGTTCTTAATTCCTCTTGGTTTGTTAATAAACTGTAGTACCCTCCAAGCCCATGTCATTGTTATATTCACAAAAATCGCCCATTCAAATTTTATTTTTTATGCTTTTGCCCCAAAGATAGCTTATGAACCCTCATTGGAATGAGTTCATCAGACTCATTCCAATGAAGGGCCATAAGCTGTGTTTTCATGGCAATAACAATGAAAATATTTATTTATGCAGGCCATTTCTTTTGTTATTGCCCCAAAAACATAGCCTCATCAGGATCAGCTCTTCGATCCTGTTCCACTAATGGTTCATAAGCTTTGTTTTAGATGCAATAACAATGATAGTTTTTAATTATTCAAGAAATTTTTATTGTTATTGGCTCAAAAACATAGCTTATGATCCCTCATCAGAACAAGCTTGTTCCATTCAGGGGTCATGAGCTATGTTTTTGAGGTAACAACAAGCACAACTTTTAGTTTTACAAGAAATAATCATTTGTATTGCCTCAAAAACTTAGGTTTTTCATAGTTTTTTCTCCCTGATTAGAACAAGCTCAACAAACTAATTTTAGAGGCAAACTTTTTTTTAAAAAACCAAGAATTTATTTTTTTATTTTTTGTATGGGTCACCTTCTAGTCATGGTAGGTAAAGGGTTAATTGGTACAGTGCCCAGTTACTTTTGGTAAAAGGAGTTTATTGATATGTGTTTGTTTTGTTGCAGGTTATTGGAGAGTGGCTATAGGCAATCTCCTTTTATTTGTAGCAGTACAGATCCATATGGAAAAAATTATTTTTGCTTCCAACTTAATATAAAGCACATTCTCAGAATGTGAAGGCTTCGTGGTACCAATTTTTTTTTAATAGACCCCAAGTATTGGCTGATGGTACCAAATCATTGGACTCATTGCAGATTCACTTGCCCCTAATTGGCAAACCCTGTTAACCCTTTACCCAATGAATCGCCCACATCCGTCCGCGTAATATGCAAATTCAACAGCTGAAAAAATATTATTTTTCGAAAAATTTCAACAAACCATATCATGTGACCCCTCTTTGGAATGAACTCATCGAGCTCTTTCCAAAGAGGGGTCACATGATATGGTTTTGTTGATATTTTTTGAAAAAATTTAAAAAATGATATTTAAAATAAAAATAATAAATTTTGAAATCGTCTCCGTTGGGAAAAGGGTTAACCATTTACCTAACAAACTGGCCATATCTGCCCATGTAACATAAATTGGGCAGTTGAAAAACAATATTTAAAAAAAAATTCAACACAAACATATCATATGACCCTCATAGGAATGAGCTCAAACCTATGAGAAAGGTCACATGATATGGTTTTGTTGACATTTTTTTAAATAAAATAATTAAAATAACAAATTTTGATATTCATTGAATAAAGGGTTAAATAATTATTAGGGATACAGAAGAAGAGGCTTTTGACCCTTTCCCAAACAAAGCAGAAAAATATGACAAGTGTTATATACATACAAAAATTGCTGTGCAAATTGGATATTTATTTCGATTTTCACATGCAAAACCAAGTTTTTGATTCCTCATTGGAATAGTGAATTTATCAGGCTTACAAAACGTTTCATTTTTTAATTTTATTTTATCAAGAGATTGATGAATTAGTCTTGAACTTAAGGATCTGCAAATCACACATTTTTTTTCGAATCATATTATGTCTCTGATATCGATATCGAATCAAATCTTAATAGACAAGTTATTTCATATTGCACCAAATGGAAGTTAAGGTACACTTTGATCACCCTTACAAGACTGACTGACACCTTAACCACCAATAAATAAATATTCACTGTAGCTCCGTCACTGAAACAGCTTGGCCCATTATCCATAGTTTTAGTTTTTGAAGGCTTAACTTGGTACTATTCACGTTCTTAAGAATGTGAATAGTAACTTTTTAAGCCATCAAAAACAAAAACTATTGAAAATGTTCCGGGCAAAATTCACTACTTACCTAACAATTAACCTTTGTCAATTACTCAATTAAATATGAGCCTACATGAATGAATTGTGTTATGTCAATTTTATCCAATTTTTGTTGGAAATGTAACAAATTGAAGTAAGTATGAGAGATTCGAAAAAATCGAATCTTAAAACTGATTCAGGATCGATCTTGAAGCAGACATGCGATATCGATAGCGAATCGAATCTCGAATATTTGCAGGACCCTACTTGAACTATCTCAAGATGGAATTGATTTTTGAATATACATGAACAAGATGGTTGCTGGTCTATGAAATGCTAGAAAGACATTGAAATCAGAAATGTGTTTTCAGTAGAGTTGTGAGTGGGCACTGTGGCTTAGTAGGTAGAGTTAGAGGCTGAATGCCGAGAGGACCTTGGTTCGAATCACACCTGCGGCAACCGCATTGTGTCCTTTGGCAGGACACTTCATCCCCATTGCCCACGTGGGGGCATGGTGGTGTTGTGTACTAAAACGCACTGCACATCAATGGTGCACTTGTCTTCAACCAATGCTAACCATGCTTGTGTGGAGTTAGTATGCTGGAGAACTGACAGTTGCTTGCCATTGCTAGGTGGTTCTCTCTGCCATTGCCAGCTTCCTCTACCCGTAAAACTGTCGTGGTCAAGATTAGCCATTGTGCAGAAATATGTGACCTTCAACACCAATAAATAAGTAAATAAATGGTAGAGCTGTCAGTGGTTTTGATTTCTCAGATTCTGTTTTTGTCTCAGGAAAGCCTCGGTTTTGATTTAGTCTTTCAATGTGTTAAGAACATATAGTAAATAAAACTTAACTTGGAAAAAGTTCCCCAATAGTTTATATGACATCACTCACCACAAAAACCCCTGTGTACAAGTTATCTCCATTGGGTTCAGCCTAACTTCCCTTTGATCATACTTTGTGGTTCAAGAGGATCACTTGCTAAGCCTATTGACAGGGTGTGCACATTCTTGAAAAGTCCTTGAATTTCAATCTTACTCCTTGAATTTTGAAAATTCAGAAAATGTACTTGAAAAGTACTTGAAAATCCATCAGACTCCTTGAAAGTCCTTGAATTTTGCCTTATATCATTTCTACCTGTGTAATAGTTGACAATTGAAACATTTCTTTTGCACTTATTTTAGTTGAAAAACGAAAAAAACGAACTTATATAATGGATAATCGATAAATGAAGGAAAGTTCAGACATTATTTAACTGGGTGTCATTCTGGAAGTACCATAATTTTGTTGCAGAGAATTTTAGAAGCACTGTTTTCCTGGAATTTAGAAGGATGAGGTAGAAGCCACTTTGTACCCTTTACCCAGTCTAACGGCCAAAACCAGCCACCACTATTCTCAAAAATGTCCAATTAATTTCAATTATTTTTTTTAGCTCAACTTTGGCGAAGCCAAATTTGAGCTTTTGTCATGGCCCGTCGTCCGTCTGTCCATCTGTCCATACGTCAACAATTGGATACGGCTCAGGCTAGAGGCCGCATTTATGAACCGATCTTTACGAAACTTCTTGGGTACCTTTGTTATGACCCTGGGACGAGAACAAGTGTTTTTGGGTGCGGTCCAAAATTCAATATGGCTGCCAGCTGCCATTTTGTACCGACGATGCAGAAATCTGTTTTTTGTACAGAACTTCCAAATGAAAGCTCTGATTTGAATAATTTTTTGTATGAATGTTTAGTACCATGGGATACATCACATATAATATGGGTTTTTTTCTTGTGCGTAAATTGTGCAAATTAGACTAATTTTGATGTTTTTTGGTGTTACTTTCAGCACTGTAAGTGCAAATGCCAATACGGCTCGGGCTAGAGGCCGTATTTATGAACCGATCTTTACGAAACTTCTTGGGTACCTTTGGTATCACCGTGGGACGAGAACGAGTGTTTTTGGGTCCGGTCCGAAATTCAAGATGGCCGATGGCAGCCATTTTGTACAAAATTAGGTGCAATCCGATTTTTGCACAGAACTTCCATATGAAAGCGCTGATTTGAATAATTTTTTGTGTGCATGTTTAGTACCATGGGATACATCACATATAATACGGGTTTTTTTCTCGTGCAGAAATTATGCAAATTAGATGAACTTTGATTTTTTCATTGCGACTTACACACAGTAAGTACACATGCCAATACGGCTCGGGCTAGAGTCTGTATTTATGAACTGATCTTCACGAAATGTCTTGGGTACCTTTGTTATCACCTTGGGACGAGAACGAGTGTTTCTGGGTGCGGCCTAAAATTCAAGATGGCTGCCAGTGGCCATTTTGTACCGAAATTAGGTCTAATCAGTTTTTACCTGCGTCGCCATCGGCGAAGCAGGTCTAGTAACCGCTCGACTCCGTCCGTCCGTCCGTCCATCAGTCCGTCAGTCCATCCATCCATCCGTCCCAAACACTTTTTCCGTCAAAGTTTTCTTGGCTTCTATAAAAGGGAATGATTTTATATTTGGTCTGCTGCTTCATAATGATGAGTTGTATCGTGTAAGCAATTTTCAGATCTGCCGTGCAGCCACTTCCTGTTTGCCGATACTTTGAAATTTTACTGTACCCACTGAACATTGAAATTTTCCGTCAAGGGTTTCTCGGCTTCTATGCAAGGGATTGATTTTATATGTGGTCTGCTGCTTCATAATGATGAGTTGTATCGTGTATGCAATTTTCAGATCTGCCGTGCAGCCACTTCCTGTTTGCCGATACTTTGAAATCTTACTGTACCCACTGAACATTGAAATTTTCCGTCAAGGTTTTCTCAGCTTCTATGCAAGGGATTGATTTTATATTTGATCTGCTGCTTCATAGTGATGAGTTGTATCGTGTAAGCAGTTTTCAGATCTGCCGTGCAGCCACTTCCTGTTTGCCGATACTTTGAAGTTTTACTGTACCCACTGAACATTGAAATTTTTTGTCAAACTTTTCTCGGCTTCTATGCAAGGGATTGATTTTATATTTCATCTGGAGCCTGATAATGATCAGTTGTATCATGTATGCAATTTTCAGATCTGCCGTGCAGCCACTTCCTGTTTGCTGATTCAATTGCATGCAGCGACGCAGGTCCAAACCCGGTATTGGTCTTGTTTGTACACAACTTCTATACGGCTCAGACTAGAGGCCATATTTATGAACCAATCTTTACGAAACTTCTTGGGTACCTTTGTTATCACCGTGGGATGAGAGCGAGTGTTTTTGGGTGTGGTCCGAAATTCAAGATGGCCACCAGCAGCCATTTTGTACCAAAATTAGTGCTATCAGTCTTTTGTACAGAACTTCTGTATGAAAGTTTTGATTTGAATAAATTTTTGAATGAATGTTTAGTAACATGGAATACATCACATATTGTAAGGTTTTTTTCTCATGGAGAAATTATGCAAATTAGATGAACTTTGATTTATTCAGTGCTACTTATACACAGAGAGTGCACATGTCAATATGGCTTGGGTTAGAGGCTGTATTTATGAACCGATCTTCACAAAACTTCTTGGGTACCTTTGTTATCACCTTGGGACAAGAATGAGTGTTTCTGGGTGCGGTCCAAAATTCAAGATGGCTGCCAGTGGCCATTTTGTACCAAAATTTGGTCCAATCAGTTTTTTGTCACAAGTTTTATACAGCTCGTATTTATGAACTGATCTTCACAAAACTTCTTGGGTACCTTTGTTTTCACCTTGGGACAGGAACGAGTGTGTTTTGGGGTGCCTTTGTTATCACTGTGCTATGAGAACAAATATTTTGGGGTTGAGTCAGACCCACTCTGGGACTCAAAGATTTCTTTTCTAGTTTAGCATCTGACTGTAGCCCACCTTTACAATACTTTACCTATACATTTGTTACAGGCAACGGTCAGTATTTATGTACAGACCGTTACAATACCTTTGTTATCAGGTCATTACCTAGATGTTTGTCATTGCTGTGTCACATACTATACATGTACATGTCTTTGTCTTGACAAGTTGAGCTACAGTGTCATTGACACTTTCATCATTTTTGTCTCAAAAACATAGGTTATGACCCATCGTTGGAACGAGCTCATCAAGCTCGTTCCAATGAGGGGTCATAACCTATGTTTTTGAGACAAAAAATTAGTTATTCAAGAATTTTTTTGCAAGTGTCGTCTGCTTTTCATGTAAGGTAAAGGGTTAAAGCAGGTAAGGTTTCTAAAAATGGTTATATTCCAAATGTACATTTTCAAAATACATCCTTGGAAAATGCTGATATGTCCTTGAAAAGTCCTTGAATTTTTTTAGTCCTTGACTGTAAGAACCCTGAGTCAGAAAAAAACATAAAGTTAGGTAACAAATGAATAAAGTTCATTCAATATATGCTGTGTTCTCATTGTCACATCTTTACCCTTATTGACTTGTCCAGTGATGTGTCATTAATGGAGAAAATTTGACAATGAGAACATGATGTATTTGCTCCTTCGCCGGATAGACCAAGTGACAAAGAGTGACAAGAATCCAAGTCCTGTTCTCTCCTAGTAAGATAGTTTGGTGAATTTATGTATAATCACAGTACACCTGTTTGGCTGTTTTTTGCTTGGTCTTGTCATTTGGTTTTCTGGTTTGTAAGAAAAAATGGAACCAAATCAGAAAAAAAATGCCCAGCTCTGGTTTTCTTATGTAGCAGTTTGGTTTGCTTGCTACAGGCACATAGTCCTGCCCTGTTCAAAAATACTTGGAAAAGGACAATAAGCTGCAGATTTTGAAAAAGTATCGACTCTCAGATTTTTCTTTTATGTGAGAGAGGATGGATATAAAAAAAACCACTGTATGCAAAGTGTAAGACATCAGAAGCAATGCAAAAATATTTAAATCTGTAATTGAAAAACTTTAATGCAAACAAATGTGAGACACATTATAAAGATATCAAGATTGCTTGAAAGTGATTGGAAGTAAACTCAACAACGTGACATATTTCCCTTGCTGCTCTCTGAATGATTGACTGACACCAACAACAGCAATGCATTATTATAGCAATAATTGGGTATTATCAGTGCATTAAAAACTTTGTATTATTTCAAATAAAGAGCAGTTGTGCTTTCAGTAGTACACACAACACGTGTATCAACAGCGGCAGTCTGAAATTTATTGCATGGACACAAATGCTACAAATAGAAACACATTTATACAAACTTCACCTTTGGCCTTCTAAGAAAGCTAATTTTGATGAATATGGAAAATGAAGTTGCACTGAATTCTTCATGAAGATTCAGCTAACTAGATCGGAATGATGTCTTTTTTTGGAGTAAAACAATAAATTCTCATGTTAATATATGTAATCGATATGAACAGTTTCTTTAATCTTATGAATGGTGTTATGAAACATAAAGGTACTTTTACATAACAGGGGTTGTGATTTTTTTCATATTGTCAATTTATTTTTTTCAAATTCGTGGCTTATTGTCCCTACAACCTACTTGAGTTGTGTTAAAGACTCTTGATAACAAAATATACTCAAATATATAGAATTAATCTGCTTGTCGCTGATTTCTTTACTTCAGAATTTCTTTACTCGCAGCCATGACTTGATTTTAAGAGAAATTCAAGAAAATATACTTGCCAGATTAAATGATAGGGCTTCTGCCATCTCGTCAGAGTCCACATCTTCTATCACTAAATTAGTTGAGATAAACTTTCTGTAAGTGAATTGTGTATCTTATAAATTGGCTAAATCCACCCAACCATTATACCCCAGAATAAGTTTTTATTTTAAAAACACCTGTTTTTCCCCAAATAATTTAAACAATTTTTTTTTTTTAACAGTCACATAGGTTTTGACTCTTCAAATGAACAAACTTATTTAAACTCATTCCACTGAGAGGTTATTAGATTTAAAATTATTTGAGAAAATTTATTAGAACTGAAATCCACAACATGTACTTGTATTAGATAATGGGTTAATTTGTAAAGAAAACGATGAGTTTGAAATGACAATCAATCATCATTTTAGCTTTAAAACATTTTCATATTTTATGATAACACATTTTCACAACATAAATTAATGCAGTTTAGTTATTTTATTTATCAACCTGTCAACCTGTTTTGTTACATTTTATTGGACTGCTGAAGCTGGGCAGTATACCAAATGTACCTTGTGGTATTAGTATCATGATATAGGAATCTAAAATAGCAAAATTCTAAAATAACAAAATTTGGGTATTGAAAAATACTCATGCTGAAAGCTAAGAATAATTCAGACAATAGAAAGTCAACCCAAAATGAGTGACTAGAAGAGCTCATGGACTATTTATTTCTAAAGGCACTGGTCATATTTGATGTAATAAAAAGGTGAGAGAAAATATGCCATAATCAATGACGAATGCCTGTGTTATTTCCATTATTTTGACAAATAATACATTGATTATTCGTCAAGTTTGCCATTTCTTATCCTCATTGTAAATGGATAGTTGAGTACAAGCATTCTGCATCTCTGACTACTGCAGAATAGGGTTGTCGTGATTTTTGAATTTAGGAATCGATTTGTCTTCACAAATAATCGATTAATCGTACCTAGATGACCCCCCCTCTCTTTGAAGTTCACAACTGCCAACTGGTCTTGATTATTACACTGACGGTTCAAAAGTTCAGAACAGCAATCCTTTGAATGTACCTAAAAGACAAATGCTTCTAACGGCTTCTTGAGGTTTAACGTTGACGTTCTTGACCTTTTACCGTTAGAAAAAACAGTTTTTTCATCAAATTTGTTTAAAATTATTAAACATCTAAAACTGGGTAAAATTTATTGATTCTTCGACCACGAAAAATACTAATCGATTTTGGCGTGACCATTCAACAATCGATTAATCGTGACAGCCCTACAGTAGAATGATGATCAACACCTAAGAAGTTTTTTGAAAATACCATTCAGGTCAGGTATTGATGGTGGTATCATGTCTGTACTGAATACCATATTGATATTGAGGCATATCACCCCCAGAATACAGACACCAACACTTGTGTCTGAAATTTAATCCTTAAATCGCCAGATGAATTTTAATGATAATAACTACTGTATATAATATGTAAACAGCTGCAGATGACTGAACAGTGTTTCTACATCATTGTTGGCTGCCTTTGAGACAGCCAACAATGATGTAAAAACATTGACAAGATAAATGCAGCCTAACGTTAAGAGTTCTCAAGAAAGAATACACTTGTAGATAACTTTTTCTAAGCAATATAAGAGGGGCAGTTTGGTGGTCTATGGGGACCTAAGGATTAAATACTGCCCAACTCTAAAATAGCGTCCATAGGCATGCACCAATAAAATGTAACAGAACAAATTCATACAAACAGAATTTTATTTACTATCGACTGAATGGGAGACACAAAGGACAAAAAAGCCATTATAATGATTTCAAATGCTATTTAATGGAATCCAGGTAAGTGGTTCCTGATAATGAGAAAAACCGACTAGAAATAGTATTTGGCTCACAAATCCTTGAGCAGGGTTCATGCAGGTGCTAATAGTTATTGTTCCCGAACAATGTCATTTTGTTGGAGGACTATTGTAATCAGCTGTATCTGCCCATGCGTGCATCTGGAGTGATGACTAAAGTTTGGGTCATCCAGTCAAAACTTGGTGTATATGTCCCTTTGCCCAATGATTAGGTGAATTCTGAATATCGCCTAGCTCCGATAATTTTTGGTGGAATTATGCCCATTTTTGATGTTTTTCTGCCCAATTTCGCTACTTTGGAAATTTTGTTGTCCCGGTGATAACATCAGTTTGAGTTATTGAATCAGCAATAAATTTTTTTGTACATAGGTTTGTCTCTAGAATATGCAGGTCAAGTTCGAATTTGGGTTCAGTCTGACCAATTTTGGCTGAGTTATGGTTCTTTTTCCATTTTTTGGACTTTGAAAATTGCATGTCTGGCTGATAACTCTAGTTTGAGTTATTGAATCAACACCAAATTTTGTACATAGGTTTGTCTCATGAATACACAGGTCAAGTTTTCGAATTTAGGTTCAGTCCAACCAATTTTGACGACCAAAAATAATTCAGCACTCTACCAGTTAAAAGTAGGCACTGGTCTGTTTATGGGCTAAACTGGTTCCAGGACGTAACAGCATCAGATTTCTTTCTGAATTTGACTGGTGGCTTCAGAGCTTAGATAAAGTTGTGAAGATGAAATGTCATCCTTGAAAGCACTTAACTTGGTATTGAGACTCAGTATGAACCCTGTTTGAAAGAGGCTTATTGATACATATCTTGTGCTCATAGTTATGTTACTGTGAGATAGTTTTCCAAACATCTTGAAAAGTTGGGCTTTGTGCATCTATACTACTTGAAAGATGAAGTTAATACAGCTGAAATATCCATTATTGTAATCATTTAATTGGATTTAGAAAATATAATAGAATTTTCAAATTATCTTTTTTTTTTTATCTTTTCAGTCTATCATCTTGGGAAAAAAATGTGACATATTTATTCAAAATTACATGTACATGCATTTCTTTTTGTCAGTTGGTGTGTAATTCTATTTTTCACAGTTATTCATTTTTTTCCTCAGACATTTTGCATTATGTGTTCTTGTAATTTTTTTATGTAAAAAAGTCTCTTAAAATCTAATTTCCAACAAAACAGAAAAACCCTGAAAATTGAATAGCATTTTGCCAGTGAAAAGCGTTAACTTGACAGGAGTATTCTGTTAACAGGAATTGGGTTATTTCCTATACTTTAGTGATGATTTGAGCATTTATTGTATTATATCTTTTCTGACAAAGGTCACAAAGCTCTGTCAAACAAGATACATTAGATTAACCCTTTACCTAACGAATCGCCCGCATCTGCCCACGTAATATGCAAATTGAGCAGTTGAATAAATTAAATTTTTCAAAATATTTCAACAAAACCATATCATGTGTCCCCTCATTGGAACGAGCTCATTGAGCTTGTTCCAATGAGGGGTCACATGATATGGTTTTGTTCGAAATTTTTTGAAAAATTTTAAAAAAATTATATTTAAAATAATAAATTTTGATATCGTCTGCGTTGGGTAAAGGGTTAACTCTTAACCAGCTGAGTATTTTCTAGAATTTTTTCACAAAATTCAGTCATGTCTTCTGTGGAGCAGCCATGACTGGATTTCAAGAAAAATTCGAACAAATGAAGTCCAACTATGATCAGTGACATGATTGTTCCAGTTTACAGCAATACATTCTGTTGAACAAAAGACAAATTATACCCTTTCTCTTGGCAAGGGTCTTGGCAGAAATATCTGCTAGCAGCATGCAAGGAGTAAAATGCTCAGTTTTTCTGGCAAAATAGGACCCAGTCACCAATGCTTGGGGTGGAAGTCCTCTAAAATTGGCAATAAGATACAATAGATTAAATGCTTATATTTAATGTATTGCGGCCAAAGAGGTTTATAAACATTGGAAACTCAGTGGATGTCACAGTTATTCTTCAAAAAATCATACGATTTTGAATTCAGTTTGCTGAAATTTACTCTATAACCTATTTACAGTGAACAAATCAAATTTGTACCGAAGGTTTGGTGAATGGTTTGTTGTTATGCTGTTATCAAGGTTATTCAATTAAGAAATAGCTTTTCCACCTATTTTACACTGAATGTAAAGCATGCAACTGCCAAACCTCAATCTGAATAAAGGCCTTAACCCTTTACCCAACGATTCAACCGCATCTGCCTGCGTAATATGCAAATTCAGCAGTTGATAAAAGTATTATTTTTCAAAAATTTCAACAAAACCGTATCATGTGACCCCTCATTGGAACAAGCTTGTTCCAACGAGGGGTCACATGATATGGTTTTGTTGAAATGTCTTGAAAAATTTAAAAAAATGATATTTAAAATAATAAATTTTGATATTGTCTGCATTGGGTAAAGGGTTAAGCCGAAACAGAAAGCCATATCCAGAGGATAAATTGGCCCTTTGTATGGGATAGCATCAGCAAATTCACCCTCTGGGGACCCCATTCTGCAAAATGACACATTGCTTATTTCCAGGTTGCACATTACCCAATGTACACAATATCAGAATTTGTTATTTTGATTATTGTTTTCAAATTTAAAATGAAATTCCAACAAACCCATCAGATCACATGACCCCTCATTGGAATTAGCTTGAAAAACTTGTTCCAAAGAGGGGAAAGTCACATGATATGGATTTGTTGGGAATTTTATGAAATTTTTTTTAAAACTGCTCAATTTGTACATTATGTTGCCGGAAGCAGCTGATCCATTATGTAAAGTGTTAAAAACCAAAACCATCATTTTCGCTTCAAATTGGATTGCATTATTATGTCGCATGATTAAATTGCTAAATAAGGATGCAAGAGCAAAATATTCTTGTAATCATTATTAATCAATTTTTTTTGGATTACTGATTATCTGAAATACATGTTCCAATATTTATTACATGCCTGTTCTATGTAATCCCCATCTACAGCAACACTAAACCATGCGGAAAAGGAAAATCTGTTCTGCACATATGTGCAGAATGGAAATTGTTAACGGACTACTTTTAAATAGAAGCAAAATTTCACTGGAATTTTCTACAAATCGTGCAGTGCAATTACAAATTGAATCACTAGCAATAGCAGAAAATGGCCCCCTGAGTTCCAATGTGTTCTATGTGCAAGTAGGCACGTAGAACACATTGGAACTCAGGAGACGAAACAGTAACACGGGTTCCTTCACAAATTTGGTTGGCGATGAAATGTATTCTTTTTGTTGATAGTTGTGAAATGAATTGCTGAGTGTCCTTCTAATAATTGTTTTTTTTATAGACGTGAAGGCATGTAATAAACACAGAATGACTCATGCTTGTGAATGGGTTAATCGGTTTGGCACTTGTGACATCACAGAAGGATAAAACGAGAGGCCCCAGGCCTCTCGTTTTATACTTCCGTACTGGCACTCGTTCCATATCGTTTCACCCATTCACACGCCTGTGTCGTTCTGTGTATGTATTGCCCATACTGTTAACAAACTATGTATGGTAAAGTAACTTGTTCCAAAGTACACCGCCTCAATAAATGGTATCCGAATTTTCATGTTTATTATAAAAACTATATATAATTGTAGCTTCGTGTCTTTGTCATGGTTTTATTTGCAGTTTGTCTCATAGAATTTTGATGTTCTAAGGAAAAGTTTCTAGTGGTCCAGTCTTGCTTTTGTCAGCATGTGATCTCTTTTTCAGTTGCCTTCTGAGCTGTTGTAATAATTTGTATGTTTTGACCACTCAATAGAAGGTACAGCACATTTATCTTTGTAGTAGGCATAATTTTGAATTGGACAGCACAGATTTCACTAACCAATTTTGTTTGCTCAATCCTCGGCATGCAGATGGCAAAATTTCAAGCAACAAACTTTTCCCATAATGCAGCTCGGAATTTTACAAATTCACTTTTGTTTGACAGAGCTCTATGAGTTCTGTCAAAGAAGACTACATTGGTTATTAAATTCTGAGTTGCATTATCAGAAAAATTGGCAGGTTGATATTTAAATATTATGACATCAGCGTGCAGGGGTTAACCCACGTAAATTACAAATTAAAGAGTTGAAAAAAAGTTATTTTTCAAAAATAACGAGTTCCATTGAGTGGTCACATGATATGGTTTCATTGAAATTTAAAAAAAAAATTAAAAGTAAGATAACCAATTTTGATATTATGAGCACTGGGTAAAGGATTAACCACCTGCACACTGATGTTAGAATACCAAAATTTTAAGTAGCCATTATTCCCACAATGCAACTAGAAATTTAATCAATTCAGCCTTGTTTGACAGAGCCCAATGAGCTCTGTCAAACAAGACTGAATTGGTTAAATTTCTATTTGCATCATGGAAAAAATTAGCAGCCTGAAATTTTGAGATTTTTACAACAGTGTGCAGGGGGTTAACATTGTTAACTTCAAAGAATGCTTGCATATCTATTTTGTTGAGAAAATAAGATTCTGCATACTAAGTCAATTGCCAAGGCAGAGGCATCTGCAGGATTTTCTTTGAGAACACAGAGGCAGACTCAAATAGTTTCAATGGTTGGGAGTTCAGTGCAATATGCTGCTGAGCTGTAATTGTCACCCGCCATCATAGATGGAGAACTTTATATCTGGCAGTCTGAGTGTCCTGCAATCTATATGTCACATCCAACCCCTGTGGTAAACAAGCTCTGTTAAAATAGGACCCAGTCTCCAATGCTTCGGTTCCTCTAAAATGGGCAACATGAGTATAAACGATTAACAAAACTTGACTTCATTTCCTTGTTGCAGTCACGATTAGCCATTGTGTAGAACTATGTGACCTTAAACCCCAATAAATAATAAATAAATGTCACATCCATCCATCCTTAAAGCAATTCACGCTTTCACATCTTTCTACTTCTATTTGACTTCGGCTTACTAAACTTGGCATGCATATAGAACTTGTGGAGGGTTTGTGTCACAAACTATTAGCAGGTCATGCTGACCTATGTTTTAGAAAATAGGTCATGCTGTATCTCTCTGTATCTCCATCCTGAAATCAATTTGGGCTCACTAAATTCCTATACCACATGGCTTAGTGTTACCAAACTGGATGTACATCATTAACTGGGAGAGTGCTAAATTATTTTTAAAAAATGATTTGTAACATGAGTATTTTTTTTTTCAAAAATACCATACTACTAGCAAGGGGAGCTTTAGTTTAGCAAAATATCATTCATAAATGTTTATTACAATTTATTGGAGAGTGCCTGTTGGCATTCTCCAACAAATAGCAATCAAACTGTTCTATATAAACATTTTTTCTACTGCTGAGCAAACCACAAGCTGATGCTTCAGTGGGTTTTTTTGTTTGTTTTTTTTATTAGGGTTTAACGACACATTAACAGCCAGGTCATATCATGTCGGTGACAGTTTTACGGGTGGAGGAAGCCGGAGTACCTGGAGAGAACCACCGAGCAATGACGAGCAGCTGTCAGCTCTTCAACATCGTAACTCTGAACTCTGCACCGTGGCACAGGCAGGGTTAGATTGGTTGAAGACATGCACACCTTCGACGTGCAGTATGCCTTAGTACACAGCGTCATCGTGCCCCCATGTCGGCAGTCGGGGTTAAGTGCCTTGCGAAAGGACACAACGCAGGAGCATGAATCAGTCGCTGAAAAGGTCACCCATCCAACTACTAACTATGCTTGACATTGCTTAACTTTGGTGATCTGACAAGAACCTGTTACCGTGATGCCACTGCCCCAGATGCTTCAGTGTAAAGCTACTAAAGTGGCTTTCAGCACTTTTCAGTGGATCCTTGATCGTGGCTTCTAGCACTCAGCCAATTAACAAAACTTTTGTTTGTTTTGAAACCTATTCTTGTTCTGTTTATTATTTATTTATTTATTTGTTGGTGTTTAAGGTCTCATATTTCTGCACAATGGCTAATCATGACCACAAGAGTTTACGGGTGGAGGAAGCCGGAGTACCCGGAGAGAACCACCAAGCAATGGTGAGCAACTATCAGCTCCCCAACATAATAACTCCATACAAGCAGGGTTAGTATTGGTTGAAGACAGGTGCACCATCGACGTGTAGTAAATCTTAGAACACAACATCTCCGTGTGGGCAATGGGGATGAAGTGTCTTGCCCAAGGACATGCACCTCTACCTACTGAGCCACCACGTCCCCTTCTGTTTATAACCTAAGAAAACTGTTGCTCATGTTGGAATTGTTCTGGTGGGAACTGGATTAGTAGCAATCGCCCTAGCTAATAATAGTCAAGTGCTCAGGGAAAAGAAATTGTTGTAAAATGTACTTATTCTCGTGTCACTCTTAATCGGGGTATATAGTGAATAAAATATGTTTGAAAACTTATTTTTCCGAAACATTATGGTAGGCACATGCATATTGTGTATGTAAAGTTGGCAAATTGCATTCAACAATTGTTGGTAAATTATTATTTTAGGGGCGAAAGAGGTTTCGTGCTCAGAAACAAAGGGTGAATTTGAAAGTAAAATGTGCTGTATCTTTTTTTGTATGGATGCTTCTAACTTCGTGTGATTAGTGTATCATCATCAACAAACCAGCACATGTTGTCATGTTGTCTTTCATTTGTTGTGTCAAACATTATTGACATCATCAGTTATCATCAATGATTTTTTGGAGTTATTATGCAAGTTTGTTCAACATTATTTCTATACTACCCAGTATAACATGATTACATTGTTGATTTATAGAGTCAAATTTGATTGTTTGACAATGAAGTCAATTAACCTTGGTGGTTAGATAAATTAAGGCGAGCACATACTGGGAGCAATGCGTGAGTTACATTCAGCATGATAAAGTTATAATTAACCCTTATAGTACTCTGGTTGTGCAACAGAATTTTCACCAATCTGTTTTTTTCTTGTTTAACTATGAATTTAACCAATTATATCTTGTTTGACAGAGCTCACTGAGCTCTGTCAAACAAGGTATTTTTGGTTAAATATCAATCAGCATTATGGGAAATATTTGCTGCTAAAAACTTTGTTGTTTTGACATCAGAATGCAGAGGGTTAATTATTTTTCTTATCAATTTTAAATCCTAACATGGCACAGTCAGGCCTGCACTAGTTAGGCGACGATCATTTTGTTTGCATATCATTCGCCTAAAAAAGAAATAGGATGACCGATTTTTCATTTGACAACATTACAAGACCTCGGCTCAAAAAAATAGTGAGCAAGTTTAGATTTATTACCCTGGGAGTTCCTTTGTTTACTTTTCTACAACCATGAAATATTTTATCATGATGACTAAACTTAGCATCCTTTGAAATACTGTGATGTAATACACTGTTGGAAAGAGCTCTCTAGCATGAGGCCCTTCCAATGGTGTATTACAGCACAGCATGCCAATTTAACCCTTTACCCAACTCAGACGATTTTCAACAAAACCATATCTGAGCTCGTTCCAATGAGGGGTCACATGATATGGATTTGTTGAAATCTTTTGAAAAATAATATTTTTTCAACGGCTCAATTTGCATATTACGAGAGGGGATGCAGGCGATTTATCAGGTAAAGGGTAAATGAGTGAAACTTGTGGTACAAGTATTGGGCATTTCTGATATCACCCTTTGGGAACACACTGGCTCAGTGGTTATGGCACTGCACTTTACACCATAAGGTCTATGGTTCAGTCCCGACCAGGATTAACTGCATTGTGTCCTTGGGCAGTCTGACAGTTGCTTGCCACTCTCTGGTGGTTCTGTTGGGTACTCTAGCTTCCTCCATCAGTAAAACTGTCCGGCACGAGGTAACCCTGGCTATTAAAAGTGTAATTAAACCCCATTGAAAAAAACTAAGAAAACTCACCCTTCGCACTGGTAATATAGTAACTTCTCAGTATTATCATTTTTCTTGCAAAAGATTCAAAACAGGGTTACTTAAAAATAGGTTTTATTAATTTAGCAATTTTTTCATCTTATACAAATTCTTGTCAGGCCTTTTTCAAACAGTACACATCTGACATGCATTGAATTTCAACAATTAACTTGCAATCTTTCAAATATGAAATAAAAACTTTGAGTGCCTTTAGGTTGGACACCATGAACAACCATTTGTTTAACCCTTAACTGGTAGAGTGCTGGAAGCCCATATTTGAGCTTTATTCTGAAGTGTTGGTACCACAACTTAAAGGCTTAATATTCAGTGGCTGTTGAACATATCACCTTTGAAGTGAAACTATTTAGTCTGTTAGGATTAGCCTTGTTACAATTTATGGGAGAGTGCCTATTGGCACTCTCCCATAAATTATAACAAGACAAAGATATTTGAACAAATTTTGATGACCAAAAATAATTCAGCACTCTGCCAGTTAAAGCCACAAATAAATTTTATGATAATAACTACCGAAAATACATGTACACAACTGCAGGTAACTCTACAGTGTTTCTAAATCATTGTTGGCTGCCTGTATAGGCAGCCAACAATGATGTAAAGACACTGCCAAGAAAAATATAGTCCACCTGCTGAATTTTCAAGGAAATATATGCTTGGGGGTACTTTTTCAGAACAATGCAAAGGTGGCAGTTTGGGCCTGTATGGGGACTTAAGTGTTAAAGGTCTTTTTTAATGATTCCCTGATTTACATCCTGTTGGGTTAGTAGCGTACAGTGTATACAGCCCTTGAAAAATTTGCTTTTGGCCCATGAAAATCCCTCGAAAGTTGTCAGCAAAGTTTTGTTGAACTCTTGTTCATCACCTCCTCAAGTTTCAACTGAAACATTTTACTCTATGCAAAAAGTAATGTGTGCCATGTTGAAAGGTTTAAATCATATTTCGTTCTTCTAAAAACTTGCTCCGTGACATTTAGTGGATATGAATTTTGTGATGTAATATTTTGCAGGTCTCCCAAGAAGCATTTGGGTAGACAATGAGGCTTTCATCTGGATGGATAACTATTTTTATTTGATGGATGTCTGTTTTGTAAAGATACAGTGTTTAGCAAAGCCTTATTCTGATAAGAAGTGCTCAGACAAAAATGTTGGGATCCCAGAAAAATATGTTGGTATAGAATATTGTTCAACAACTTAATAAATATTTATTATAATTATAATTGTGATGAGTTGGTTTGAAATAAATGTATCAATGGAGTCAAGTTATGTCTGTTGTCTCTCTTACCCAAAAAAAATTTGCAAAAATTTCTGAGCAGATTTAAACCTTCTTCCACCCACCCCCAGACCACTCCACTTTCTGTGAGAATTTTTTTTTTCTGATTCATCTTGGGACCCAATATCCCCCAAGCCCAATGATTACCACTATGCCCAGATTGCCAGTTCTGTAAAAAATGTTTATTTGTTCTTCCAACAAGCAAGGGAGATAATTCATTCAACTTTAAAAAAAACAACGTGTGTATTGGTGTTGTATTCTGGATTACAAAGTATTTTACAATTAACTTATTGAATAAGACATCAGTGGTTGTGTGTGTGTGTGTGGGGGGGGGGGGGGATATAGCCCCCACGCCTTGCCACCAGGGAGGCTTAGCCCCCACTGGTCAACACATATCTAGTCTCTGTTGTGAGTTGTATTGTACTTATTATATTTGGGGCTTGTGGAACTAGGGTATGGAAAACAGGTGTCAAGGTGAATCTCCATGACATCTGTTTTGGATACCCTAGTTTTACTTGCCTATGGGCACTCTCCCATAAATGATAACAAGGGAAATCCATACATATAAAATAATTTCACTTACAAGATAATATGGAGCACTTCAACTGAATTTATTTATTTATTTATTGGGGTTTAAGGTCACATATTTTTGCATAATGGCTAATCATGACCATGACAGTTTTACAGGTGGAGGAAGCCGGAGTACCCGGAGAGAGCCACCGAGCAACGGCGAGCAACTGTCAGCTCCCCAATATACTAACTCCACACAAGCAGGGTTAGCATTGGTTGAAGACAAGTGCACCATCGACGTGCAGTACGCCTTAGTACATGACGTCACCGTGCCCCCACATGGGAAATGGGGGTGAAGCGTCTTGCCCAAGGACACAACGCGGTTGCCGCAGGTGGGATTCGAACTGAGGACCTCTCAGCTTGCAGCCTGTAACTCTACCTACTGAGCCACACCCCCCGCCCCCTTCGACTGAATATGTAGCCTTTAAGTTACAGTACCTACACTTCAGAGTAAAGCCCAAATATGGGCTTCCAGCACTCTACCAGTTAAGTAAGTGTTACTTGCAGGCCAGGTGGAACCCGAGGCGTGCTGTTGTCAACTCGCAAAAAGTAAAAATTGCTGGTGCAAAGGTGTGCAAGAGCATTAACTGCTCGCCTCAAAACTGACAAACCGAATTAATAATTAACTTAAATGGATATTTTCCAACTGACAAACCGAATTAATAATTAACTTAAATGGAATCTTGTTATATAGAGCTCATGGAGCTCGGTCAAACAAAATATAATAGATTAAATGCCTATTTTGTACTGAGGTCAAGTAGACCTTTTAACACGGGAAATCAGTGGTTGTAAGAGTAAATTCTTTGGTTTGTTACATGATTTTTTTTATTCAATTAACAGAAGTTTACTCTACAACCAAAATGCAATAACAGGTCAGATTTGCATCGAAGGTATGGTAAAAGGATTGGTGTGTGGAAATTATTTTCATTTAACTGAGTTATTCAGTTAGGAGATATCCAACTGAAAGGTCTCCATTGTAATGGGAGCTTGGGGTTGGGCTTAATTTTGTTGAAACTCGGCTGGTCTTAGATGCAACTGGCCAAACCTGAGACAAGCAGCGTTTCGATGAAACTAGGTTAGTGTAAACAATAGTTTATTGATAACAACAAATCTATTTTCAAAAGTGCAAACATCAGAACCCCCCCACACCCAGACCATGTGTGTGGAAAAAAATTACAGAGCCTATCACCTCTTTTAACTGGTAGAGTGCTGGAAGCCCATATTTGGGCTTTAATCTGAAGTGTCAGTACCACAATTTAAAGGCTTCATATTCAGTGGATGTTCTGCATATCACCTTTGAAGTGAAATTATTGAGTCTGTTAGGACTTGCTTTGTTACAATTTATGGGAGAGTGCCAGCTGGCACACTCCCATAAATTGTAACAAGGCAAAGATGTGTGAACAAATTTTGATGACTAAAAATAATTCAGCACTCTACCAGTTAAGGGTGAATTGAAATTGAACAAGTATACCGTTTGAGCTGTAGTTGTTGTTTTGAGAAACTCATCAACGAAAACAGTATGTGATGTTTGAGCAGAAAATGAAGGTAAAAAGTCAAGTCAGATCATTTTGATTGTTTGTGTTGTCTGTTCAGTCATTCTGATTTTCAGTACCCTCTCTCACATACTGTAGCTCTGTGTATAAATAATGTCTGGTTTTTGGCTCGCCAACGATAGTTGTGTGAGCCTATGGCATAGCCCTCATGTCGGCATCGGCATCCAGATTCATACATTTTGAATTTTTGTGTGCAGGTTTTGATTTTATTTTTTTTTTATATGTCAGCATGCTTTTCAGGGATAGTAATATTTTATTCAACCCTTTCCATGCTCAGTTTTACTTGAATTTTTGACTTTTGTGTACAGGTTTTTGACTTTTGTGTGCTGGTTTTGATATTTGTCTTTCTTTTCTTCCAAGGAGTAATTTACCTTGCAGTATATTGCCATGGTTCCAGTTTCATGTTAGAATACTTCTTAGGGCCAGTATTATATAATTTAACCCTTTCCCTACTTATTTACTTTAATTTTGGACTTTTCTGTGTAGGTTTTTGACTTTTCTGTGTAGGTTTTTGACTTTTCATTGCAGGTTTTTGACTTCTGTGTACAGGTTTTGAAATTTTGTATTCAAGTGGAGTTTTACCCTACTGGCATATTGCCATGGTGGTTACCTTAACATTTCAGGGTATTTTTCTCAATTTTAACCCTTTGAAACAAAAGTGATACTTTTTGACTTTTATGTGCAGGTTTTGAGGTTTGTCTTTCTTTTCTTCCAAGTGGATATTTTTCAAGTAGAGTTTCACCTTACTGGAATATTACCATAGTGGTTACTGTGACATTTGGAGGGTATTTTTCTCAGTTTTAACCCCTTAAAACAAATGTGATACTGTTTTTTACTTTTATGTGCAGGTTTTGAGGTTTGTCTTTCTTTTCTTCTAAGTGGCAACTCACCTTGTAGCATATTGCCATGGTTCCTATTTTATGTTAGGATGCTTCTTTGGGCTAGTATTATATTATTTAACCCTTTAGCTGCTTATTTACTTTAATTTTGGACTTTTGTGTGCAGGTTTTGTACTTTTGTGTACAGGTTTGATATTTTTTTTTAAGTGGAGTTTTACCTCACTGGCAGATTGCCATGGCGGTTACTGTAACATTTTCAGGGTATTTTTCTACATTTTAACCCTTTGAAAAAAATGTTATACTTTTTTGACTTTTATGTGCAGGTTTTGAGGTTTTTCTTTCTTTTCTTCCAAGTGGTGACTTACCTTGTAGCATATTGCCATGGTTCCTATTTTATGTTAGGATGCTCCTTGGGGCTATTATTATATTATTTAACCCTTTAGCTGCTTATTTACTTTAATTTTGGACTTTTGTGTGCAGATTTTGGACTTATTTTTTTACTCCAGCCACCCCTTTGCATTGGCCACCTGCTGGTGAGCCACAGAGTACTGATACCCCCTCTAGTTCTTCGAAGTAATGTATTAGTCCAGGCACATTAGACATAAAAATGAGAAAGTAAGGAAAAAGCTGATTTTTTTATATGTTTCCGGGACACACATTGCGGATAAAGTGTGAAAAGTCCCCGCGAATCCGAGTTGAGCTTTTTTAGTTATAGCGTTTTTTTGATGAAAAAAAAAATTAAAAAAAAAATTCGACCCAGCTCCATATTTCTCATTCTTATTCGCCTTAGTAGGGTGAGAATCATAAATATCGTGCTGAATTATATTGAGAATACATATCCCCAACAGAAAATGCCAACTTTGTACCAATCCTCACACGCAATGGTGAAATATTCACGAAAATGTACAAAATTACGAGAAAAAATTATTGTTTTCATACACACAACGGTACACAACGTCCATTAAATCAAATCTACGACTACTTTGGGAGTTAAATTATATATCAAAAATTGCAGAAAAGCAGTGGCTTTATAATGATATATAACAATAGTCATTTATTCCACAATGAACTGGTGAAACGTGTGAAATATTAACCATACCCCCTAAACTCAAATTCAAACGGCATCGACTTTTCTCATTCAAATTATAGCATCATTGTTTCAATTTCCATGTTCGATTAAATCACATAATGTGGTGTTCGCCTACACTCAAGATGCATTGGCATGTAATGTGTGCACGCCACTTTATATCAAAGCAGTGGAGATTGTGTCTTCGTCAGATAAGTTGACAAAAGTTTTCGTTAGACTCGGCGGCTTCCATATGATTATGTCATATTTAGGGGCAATTGGTTCGATCATGGCTGGTAGCGGCTTGGATGAACTTTGGAGGACTGTTTTTGCTGGTGGGTCAATCCATCATTTGATCAGTGGTCATGCATATTCAAGAGCAGTTCGTGCTCATTTGCTAACACAAATTGCCATTACAAAACTTGTGTTTGAAGAAAGCCGAACACTAGATAACATAGACTGCACAGAAGTCAATGAAATATTCTGTGGACTTGCCAGAGGTGACTGTACAACAGCTGACGCTGTCAATCAAGAAAGTGTCAACCATCTACTGTCAAAATTACACGAACTGCTCCAGAATGCGTCCGTAGGACGCACAGGAAAGCTTTGGGTACAATACTACGAGCAAATAGGTCTTCTCCAGTTGTTCTTGAGAGCAGAGCGCACAGGAGACTGTGAACTCCACACATATTGTGTTCGCAATATGATTCCAGTATTTCACGCAGGTGGTCATTTTGCATACGCAAAAAGTTCTCATCTCTATTTGCAGCAGATGAATGAGCTAACAGAAATAATGCAACAGGATGATTTGAAGTTGTTCACTGAGAAAGGTTACTTTACCATAAGGCTCTCAGATAAATTCTGGGACGGGATATATTCTGATCAGACCATAGAGCAGTGTTTAATGAGAATGTTCAAGCTCCCTGGTGGTCTCACACATGGCAGGGGAATAACCGATAGTACTGTTGCGAAATGGGTACATGGACTACCTCTTTGCCTTCCGATATGTAATGCTCTCGAAAATTTTGTTCATGTTCACACTGGTCATGGCGAACAACATCGGGATCTCCGTCAAAGTTCACAATTGACTGATGCCAATGATATCACCAAATTATTGAACTGGCTCAGAGTGCATTCCCCCTTTCAGAATAGAGATCCACTACAATTAGTCTCTATAGCGACCGGGCTTGTGGCCGACGAAACTGTGAACTGTGACCAAGTTCGCAAAATTGGTGAATGTTGCGTATCGAATGTTGTAAGCAAAACGTTCAACAGCATCAAACTACGACGTGTTGAAACTGTGAAGTCTTTCGCATCGATGGCAAATAGCATCAAAGTCCGTGGAAGTAAGGTAGTGATTGACCCCACAATTCTGTTCAACCGCATCACATGTGTTATTCAGTCACAAGGAGAGATGGAAGGGTATCTCAAATATGAACTCGCCCCGAAACCACCAGCATTGTTTGATTCTGCTGGAATGAGGAAGACACAGAAAAGCACGCTCGGTAAGATCCTCAAAACATACGGTTCCGAGTAAACTAAAATCCCAGAACATTCTCTGTTTGTTGTAGATGGTGGATTTTTATTGAGGGCAGTTGTATGGCCTAAACAGTCGTCATATAAGGACATGTACATCATATTCCAATTATTTAGTGAGACATTTTGGGGCGAACGTCGTGGTTGTTTTTGATGGTTATGCTTGTACAATGTCGACAAAGGGCATGGAACAAGCCCGTAGATCTAAAGACAGGTATTCCATTGATATCAATATCTGACCCGAGTTACCAGCCACCACACCCCAATCCGATTTCCTTGCAAATGCCAAGAACAAAACCCAACTGATCGATCTTCTAATGCAGGAGCTATCTGCTATCAATATTCAGTCCAAGCAGGCCGAGGCTGATGCTGATGTACTGATAGCCGAAACTGCACTTGACATCGCTCAAGATGACAAAAATGTTGTCGTTGTGGGAACAGACACAGACTTGTTAGTCATTCTTACCTCTCGAGTTCAACCGGGATGTAATATTCACATGATGTATTCCATTACCCCAAACTTACTAGTTTCAGTTAGTGAAATAGCAACCAAAATGGGTGACCATAGAAGCAACCTCCTTGTAGCACATTCTATAAGTGGTTGTGACACTACTTCTGCACTCTTTCGAGTTGGTAAGAAGAAAGTATTCAGTACAATTGTCTCCGATGTTACTAGCGACTCACAACAGTATGTCAACACAATTTTGGCGGATGACAGTACACCAAGTGCAGTAGCCGCTGTCGGGGAACAACTTCTCCTGATCTTATACGGGAGTAAAACTGTTTCCTCTCTCGACCAATATAGATATGTCACTTACAAGCGTTATGTAGCAAAATCTAAACTGAATAAACCCATCGACCTAGCCTCACTCCCACCAAGCAGCGATGCTGCACAACAACATGTCTACAGATGTTATCTCCAGGTCCAACAATGGCTGGGCACTTCGCTTCCTCCGACGGATTGGGGGTGGTCGCTAGACAATGGACTTCTTGTACCGACTGCAGCCACAAAGCCATGTGCCCCCGATAACCTACTGAATCTGATCAGTTGTGGTTGCAAGAGTGCTTGTACAAAAAGGTGTGGGTGTAAGAAGGCAGGACTCTCTTGCTCAGGTTTGTGTAATTGCAGTTCGGATTCTTGTAACAACCACAGAAACACTGTCCTGTCGGAAATTTCTGAGTTCGATGAATAATATGTATATAGGTCATGTCATTTCTGTATATAGCGTTGATAATAGTCAATGTAACTTAATCCATGTTGATTGATTTGTACATTCTGTAAATATTATTTACTGATTTTTGTACATACTGTAAATATTATTTATTGATCTAATGCTGCCAGACACAGACGTGTCTGTTCGGTTCCAAGCCCGAAAATAGTTGAGTTCTCATGCTGACGAATTTTATGCCAAAAGGGGAACTCGGCCAGAAGCAGAGGGGGTCTTCCATAATGTCTATTTTGTAAGCAATGATAAAAGTCTTCAAATGGTGGTGGATTTTTTATCGTCTGTCCAACTAACATCCCGTTCTGTACTACGACCCTTTGGGCAAATCCGTTAGGAAAATCGTCATTTTTTGCGTAAATCCGATACTTTTTGTGAATTTTCAATAATTTTTCGCAGAAATTGTCACAGAATGCACATTTTCCTCTAGGTAAATGTATATTAGACATTATGTAGCTCGAAATACGCGTAAACAAAAAATACAGTTGGATCAATTCGAGGTTACAAAGTTCGTGCGATTTTTTTTGATTTTTTTCAAACGCGTTTTCGAAAAAAGGCTGTAGAAAAAAAAGCTCAACTGGGATTTTAGAGGACTTTTGTCTAATCGTTCAGTGACATGTACTCGACATTCCCTGAAAAAATCAGCTTTCTCCGATTTTGTTCCCTAGTGAAACCTAATGTTCTTGGGCTATATGCTTATTGTTAAAATAATGCATACCTATTGTTGTTTTGGATAACAGAGAAGGTGAAACAAAGGTAGTTGATGGCAGCAGCCATGACTTGATTTAATGCAAACTTCAGCGTTGCATCAAGAACACACATGGGAACCCCGGGACATTAGGCAGTGCTTGTTTACTATGGTAAACAAACTCTTTTTTTACTGGTAAAATAGGACCCAGTCACCAAGGCTTGGGGTGGAAGTCCTCGAAAATGGGCAACATGGTTATACCCGATTTACTAAACTTGACTTCATCTCCATGCTATGGTCACAATTGCCATTGTGCAGAAATATGTTACCTTAAAAACCAGTAAATAAACTAGAGAATTTTAATTTGTTGGACAAATTACGGGCTTTCTCAACTTTCCAATGTGAAAATGTAGACTATATTTTGCAAAGCAAAGTGTTTGAAAGTAACCATTTCCAAAATGATAGACAAAAAGCATCCAAAGTTGGCTAATTTTGACTTTCTAGATTATTATTTATTATTTATTTATTTGTGTTTAAGGTCATCTACTTACGCACAATGCCTAATAATGACCGTGACAGTTTTACGGGTGGAGAAAGCCGGAGAGAACCACCTAGCAACGATGAGCAGCTGCCAGTTCCCCAACATCGTAACTCTGCACTGTGGCACAGGCAGGGTTAGATTGGTTGAAGACATGCATACCATCAACATGCAGTACGCCTTAGTACACGGCGTCATCGTGCCCCCATGTGGCCAGCAGGGTTAAGTGCCTTGCCAAAGGACACAACGCGGGAGTCCGAATTGATCGCTCAAACGGGCACCCATTGGCATTCTATAACGGTACTCTTTTTCTCACTCTCATTGTGCTTAAGGGTTAAATCTTGAGATTAAAAAGTAAACAGTAACTTCCTTCTGCAATCATTGGTGCATATATCCATACCAAAATAATCACTACAACAACCATGCAATTAGATGAAATGAGTACAGATGTTTGCAAAATTCACTGAAAATCAATTTTTTCGGACAGTACTATTCTTTAAGTGGCCAAAGCATATGTTGGGTTAAGCCCCAAAGCATAACTTACAGCAGCGGATTTGTTCATTAAGCATCTCCACCTATAGCAAAACAAGGTGTTTGAAATTAACTCTTAACAAAATGGCCGGAAAATGCAACCGAAATTAGCTAATTTCGGCATTTTCGAATGGTACTCTTATGCTTGCCTTCATTGTGCTTGAGGGTTAAAGATGAGATTAAAACTTAAACAGTAACTTTCTTCTGCAATCATTGCAAATGGAAACAGTTGCTACAACAAGCTTGCAATTAGAGAAATTTGCCCTTGAAAATAGTCAATCTTGAAGATAAAATGCTATATTCATATCATTTGTGGCCTAAGGGGTTAATTTTGAAATATTTGTGTGGTGATTTTAGTGTATCATAATATGCTCTAAATGTGTGAATGTCAATCACAGACTCAGTGTCTGGGAAAAGACATGGAGGAATCTTGAATCTTGGTATTTTAATGACCATCATGTACAAGTTGAGAGTACTCCAATTCAAGGCCTGACAGTTGGGTGAGGGTTAAAACTTGGAATAAAAAATTGGTCTTGGATGAATGCCCTATCTTCTCGTGGGAAAGGTTTTGAGAAAATATGGCTCCAGTGCTGAGAAATCACATGTGAATTTGGCGAAAATAACAATTATTCAGACAGGACCCTTATGGGAAGTCTCAAATCTCCTAAAGGGTTAAACTTTTAATAATAACATATAAAACAAAATTTGTCATACTTTGACTGCAGCCATAGAAAACATTCAGAGCTCAGTCTATTAAACATGGAGCAAATTGTCACTTGAACCTGCCAAATTCTGAAAAATGGGAGTTTCTTTGGACAGTACCTACATTCATGCAACTAGAATGGGCATAGGCTTAAACTTTACAACCAAACTTACAACAGCAAATATGCTCGGTAGTCAATTGTGAATACGGACATGCAAAGAGTTGAATTTAACCCATTCGAAAATGACAGAAAAAAACAACCAAAGTTCTTTAATTTTGACATTTTCAAACGGTACTCTTAATCTCACCCTCATTGTGCTTGAGGGTTAAATCTAAGATTAAATGAAAGTGTTAGTGACACTGTAGCTTAACTTGTCTATGTGTTGTGTTTGATGAAAAGTGTAATATTCAATGTTTATGAAAGGATTATGAAATAAAACAAGAATTGTGATAATTGGGAATCTGTTAATTTCTGTTCCCTGTATGCTAAGTTTTCAATAAAAATAATGAGGTGTACTAAAGAATTCAGGGGTGGGTTAATGTGGCCCTCACAGTTAATGTATGTGGCCCTCACAGTTAATGTATGTCAACGAAAGTTACCAAGTTACAGTGAAATTATTCCAAAACGAGTCATCCTATCAAATTACAATGAAATCCCTTCATAAATACGGCCTGCAGACTGTGCTGAAGATTTTCGGGCTTAGGCCTGTGTAGCCATCACGGTTGACCGATCGCAACCAAAAGGCGGCGTCCTCATCTCGACATTATACTGAGTCAACGTACCAAGTTACAATGAAATCCCTCCATAAATGCGAGACTATGCTAAAAGTTTTCGGATTTGGGCTTGGGCAGCCATCACGGCTGATTGATCGCGACCAAAAGGGGACGTTCATCTAGACATTATTTGGAGTCATCCTACCAAGTTACAATGAAATCCCTTCATAAACATGACCTGTAGACTGTGCTAAAGGTTTTCGGGCTTCGGGGCCCTGTTGCCGTCGCAGTTGATCAATCGCGACCAAAAGGGGACGTTCTCATCTAGACATTATATGAAGTCACCAACCAAGTTACAATGAAATCCCTCCATAAATACGACCTGTAGACTGTGCTAAAAGTCTTCGTGTTTTGGGCTCGGGCAGTCGTCACGGTTGAAAGATCGCGACCAAATGGGGAAGTTCTCATTTAGACATCATACGGAGTCATCCTGCCAAGTTACAATGAAATCCATCAATATTAAATATGACATGCACACTGTGCAAACAGTTTTGGATTTTCGGGCTTGGGCGGCCATCACGGTTGACAGATCATGACCAAAAGGGGGCGTTCTTTTCTAGATATTATACAGAGGCATCCTACCAAGTTACAATGAATTCCGTTCATAAATTTTTCGGATTTTGGGCCCGGGTAGCCATCACGGTTGATCGATCGTGACCAAAAGGAGATGTTCTCATCTAGACATGACCTCAAACCTGCATATGAAATTTCGTAACGATCGGACAAGAACTACGGGGTGTAGCCTGTGCTAAAGGAAAATGTGAACAGTCTCATAGACTCACAGACTCATAGACTAACAGACTTCCGCACGCGTGATGGCAATAGCTTACCTTGACTTTGTCAAGTTAAGCTAAAAATAAACAGTAACTTTCTTCTGCAATCATTGTTGCATTTATACATACCCAAAAAATGTTACAACAATCTTGCAATTAGAGAAATTTGCACTTGAAATTGGTCAGTTTTGAAGACAAAAATTCTATATTCATATCATTTTTGGCCAATAGGGGTTAGTTTTGAAATATTTGTGTGTTGGTTTTGGTGTATCATATATGCTATAAATGTTTGGAAAATTTGAGCTAGACATCTGTAAACACTTTTAAGGCTTTTGAAAAATGGTGAAATTTTGATGGTTTGGGCAGAAAATTTTGAAAATAAGCGTTTTCACGAATATAACGATACCTCATTTCACCAGATTTTAAGACAACACATAAGTTTGCCAAATTTGGTTGAAATCATGCAGCTTGTTTTTGAGTTATGTTGAAAAATGGTGCAATTTTGAAGGTTTTGGATTTTGAAAATAGGCGTTTTCACAGACATGGCGATACCTCATTTCACTAGATTTTATCGCATTACATAAGTATGCCAAATTTGGTTACAATCACACAGCAGGTTTTTTTAGCAGTGCAACAGACAAAACTGGCGGCAGAAAAAAGAAAACAAAACTAGAGAATTGTAATTTGTTGGGCAAATTACGGGCTTTCCCAACTTTTTAATGTGAAAAGGCAGACAGCATATAGCAAAACAAAGTGTTTGAAATTAACCCTTTCCAAAGTGATAGAAAAAAGCATCCAAAGTGGGCTAATATGGACATTTTCAAATGATACTCTTATTCTCACCCTCATTGTGATTGAGGGTTAAATCTGAGATTAAAAAATAAACAGTAACTTTCTTGGGCAGTCAATGTTGCACCCATCCATACCAAAATAATTACTACAACAACCTTGCAGTTAGAGCAAATAAGTACAAACATTTGCAAAATTCACTAAAGTACTATTCTTTAAGTGCCTAAAGCATTGATTGGATTAAGCCACAGAGCATAACATAAAACAGTGGATTTCTTCATTGAGCATCTCTACATACAACAAACAAAGCAAAGTGTTCAAAATTAACCCCTTACAAAATGATAGAAAAAAGCAACCAAAGTTGGTTAATTTTCAAACGGTACTCTTATTCTCACCCTCATTGTGCTTGAGGGTTAGATCATAGGTTAAAAAGTAAACAGTAAGTTTCTTCTGCAATCACTGTTGCATCTATCCATACCAAAATGATTGTTACAACAGTCCTGGCATTAGACAAATTTAACCTTGAAGTTAGTAAATTTTGAAGAAAAAATGCTATATTCATTTCATTTTTGGCCAATATGGGTTAATTTTGAAATATTTATGTGGTGATTTTGGTTTGCCATATTATGCTCTAAATGTGTGGACATCAATCACAGACGGAGTGTCTGATAAGAGACATGGAGGAATTTTGAATCTTGGTATTTGAATGAACATGTACAAGTTAAGGGTACACCAATTCAAGGCCCGACAAGTGAGTGAGTATTAAAACTTTGAATAAAACATATAACAGCGACATTGTTCTTGGATGAATGCTCTATCTTTTCATGGGAAACGTTTTGAGAACGTTTCCCGTGAATAGATAGGGCACTGATCCAAGAACAATGTCGCTGGTACCAACTGACAGAGGAACAAAGAAGAAGAAACATCATCTCGTCGCCATTTTGATTGTTAAAACAACACGTTTTCCACCACTGTTAACTGATAGACTGATTACACGGAATCATCTAATATCTCTCTAATTCGTTATAATTGGCTTATTAATAGATATGTGTAGCTTCGTTTTATATCTTCACGTGCTTACATTCATGATTTTATAACGGATCTTTCTTTTCAGCGTAAGTTTATCCTACCCAGTTTGATTTTAGAAACTCAACTTCTCGAGTCTGTTTTCTATGATTACAAATCCTCTGCTTTTAGCACGAGGTGACTTCCACGTATTGGGTAAGACGATTCCTCCACAACTAATGTGCGAGTTGAGATTCCTCCGCAACTATTGTGCGAAACGATTCCTCCACATCCATTGTGCGAGATGAACTTTAGAAAACAATACCTCGACATAATTCCGGGGTACCCACCCGAGGACTAATAGCTGATAAAACCATATCCACATCAGCCTTGCACGTAGTGTAAACAAAACCTACGGCTCATACCAACTTCTCTACGCGCTGATAACAGTTGTTTGAACGATCCACTGTACGTGAAAATTTCACAAGCTGATCTAATCATATCAGTTATATACGTAGCGTGCCTCAAAGTCTACATAACACACCATTCTTAACACACTGATACACAGTCTTCTTAGAGACTGAATTGATTAGCAGAAAGCAAAAGCACAAGGCTATTCTCTTCTATAAACATAATGACTGAGTGTGCTTAATCCACGCTCAGTAGTACCACTCATCCTCTGTAGTGTAAAATCGCACTTCAGTAAAGCTTCAACAAGCTGTTTGTCACTGCAGACAACATAACAGTCGAAATATTTCTCAAGCGCATACACGCTATAATAACTGACCACAACATAACTCCAAGTGGTCTATAAAAACACAACCTGAACACGAAATCTTATGTATTTGTTTATTTGATAAGACCTTACGGTCGAAACTATAGTCATACCAGCGGCTCTGCCGGGCAAATGCTTCGAGATTTCCTTTCCCCCGCCATGGGGCTCTGCATTCTAACTCACTGAAACAAATACAAAAGTCCGTCACACTCAGTAATGGCCAAAAGTAGAAACATGCCCCCCCCATAACTTCTTCGGTCCAAATGCTCAAGGGGAGCAATGGTCAGAAAGCATCCGACTGACTATGAGAAAGGCAACATCCTTATGTTGATTCCAAGTGACTTCCACGGAACCAACTGAATGAGAAAATACAAAATATAGTGGTCGGTTAGCAATACACAATTGTATATACACAAGCCTATCTTGTTACACATCCTGACAACGATAAAAGAGTATGAATGATAGACTTCATACCGGCACCTAGAAAACTCTTTCAAATATGATAGGTGAACTGTTCAAATAATGAATAAGCGAAGCTCTTCTATAAAGCAGCCAAACGCTACGCTTACGCAATCAAGCTTGTCGACAAAGCAGCAAATCTCCTCGATAAAGCAATCAAGAACCAAATAAATAACCCTTGAATAAGGGTGCTGACAGCTGATACAGCCTAATCTGTTCTTAGCAGCAAAGGGTTATATAATCCCAAAGAGTGGAAATCCACCCACATGATTTTTCAACACAAATTAAGTCAAATAAAGGGCACAAGCTGACAAATAATGGCATACACTGCACACTTGGTCTCAATCTATCGACAATATCCTTTGAAATGTCGACAGTTAATTACTCAGGCAATGTACTCAGTCTAATGATTGGAAAGCACATTACCTCCATCAATACAGCACACACGTGCTAATGAGCCTTTTGGTACGGACATATCTCATACTGCGCGCCGACACTGATACGGTTTTGCACGCTAAGAATTATGCCGACCTCAAAATAGGGCCAAATCATGTTATTGGAAACACTGACGACCTCGGCGTAGTATCATGGAAAGCACATCCATTCAACGATATAGCGTGCAATTATAGATGAGCCATAGAGCGAGGTCTAGGGGTGAATGGGGAAAACGGGTAGCTAAGCCATTCACCTTTGGTCTTCCACCAGCGCCATCGACCATCACGCATGCCTAATACTGATACGATCTCACAAATAAAACAGTGTACACGTCGTATATTCGAATTGCACCCAGTTAGTGAAACACGTATTCTCACTCGCAGCAGTTACTCAAAAACCACAAACAACACACCGTATCATGCGCTAAATAAGTAACCCGTAACTGTGCTCAGCCTATAGCTGATGGAGCACAATCTATTTTCATAAGAAGTGAAAAGATACATAACTCCATGGGACGGAAGTCCACCCATACGAGTGTCCAAAACATGGACCACAATCTATAACAATTCTCTGCCCATATACTCAGCGTGCAGAGAGCCGTGACCTCATACTCTAAGAGTATTGGAGAGGTACCCCTCTCCCCCATATACACACTATGCTGGACCCACCGAATGTCTCGCACTGAACGTGCAGTGGTAAACATGCAGCCACAAGACTAGCTCTTGAGACATCCTAACTCTCTCTTCGCAAAAAGTCATGTAACGGACTCCCACAACTGCCTGTAAGCATGCCTTCGTTTCTGCCTCCCCCGTTTCAATCAATTTCAGTCAATTACTATTCTTGACTAATAAACAAATCCTCTGACTTACAGCAGAGGATTTGTTTATTAGTCATCTCTACCTATAGCAAAACAAAGTATTTAGAATTAACCCTTTCCAAAATGACAGTAAAATGCAACCACAGTTAGCTAATTTTTGGCATTTTCGGATGGTACTCTTACCCTCATTTGCTTGAGGGTTAAAGACGAGATTGAAAAGTAAACAGTAATTTTCTTCTGCTAGCATTGTTGCATCTATGCATACAAACGTAATTGTTACAACAACCTCGCAATTATGAGAAATTTGCCCTTGAAGTTAGTAAATCTTGAAGATAAAATGATATATTCATATTATTTGTGGCCAGTAGGAGTTAATTTTTAAATATTTTTGTAGTGATTTTAGTGTATCCTATTATGCTCTTAATGTGTGAACATCAATCACAGACTGAGTGTCTGAAAAGAGACATGGACTAATCTTGAATCTTGGTATTTGAATGAACATATACAAGTTGAGGGTGCTCCGATTCAGGGCCTGACAATTGGGTGAGGGTTAAAACTTGGAATAAAACATATAACAGCAACATTGTTCTTGGATGAATGCCCTATCTTCTCATGGGAAAGGTTTTGAGACAATATGGCTCCAGGGCTGAGAAATTGCATGTAAACGTTGGCGAAAATAACAATTATTAATCTGCAAGGGTTAAACTTTTAATAATAATATATAGAACAAAATTTGTCATACTTTGACTGCTGCACGCAGCTATAGAAAATATTCAGAGCTTAATCAATTAAAAATGGAGTAAATCGTCACCTAAACTTACCAAATTCTGATTACATTGGAGTTTTTTTGGACGGTGCCTACTTTTATGCAACCAGAATGGGATAGGGTTAAACTTTACAACCAAACTCACAACAGCAAATATGCTCGGTAGTCCATTCTGAATAAGTACACGAAAAGTGTTTGAAATGAAGCATTCCCAAACTAATAGAAAATGCAACCAAAGTTGGCGAATTTTGGCATTTCAAACTGTACTCTGTAGCCCTCATTGTGCTTGACGGTTAAATCTGAGATTAAAAAGTAAACAGTAACTTTCTTCCACAATCATTGTTGCATTTATCCATACCAAAATAATTGTTACAACAACCTTATAATTGGAGAGATTTGCCCTTGAAGTTGGTCAATTTTGAAGAAAAATGCTATATTAATGTCATTTTTGGCCAGTGGGGGTTAATATTATATTATACCATATTATATTGTACCATATTATGCTTTAAATGTGTGGAAAATTTGAGCTAAATAACTGTAAACAGATTTGAGACTTTCGAAAAATGTTAATATTTTGAAAGTTTTGGCAGAATATTTTGAAAATACGTGTTTTCACAGACATGTGAACGCATTTCACGCATTTCACTAGAGTTTATGACATCACATAAGTATGCCAAATTTGGTTAAAATCGTACAGCTTCTTTTTGAGCAGTTCAACAGACAAAATTCACGGCGGAAAAAAAAGAGAGAAGAAAAAATTTGAAAAAGAAGAATAACAAGAGTCTTTCCCAAACTGGGTTTGAGAAAGCCTAAAAATTGCCAATCCCCCTATATCAAGCAGCAAACATCAGTGAAAGAGATAGCTGTTTTCTCTCACTCTCTGCCTTTTGAGAAAGTGAGTAATACGTACATGTGCCCAGGGTGGGACGCGTATTTATTGAGACTACCGTTATTCTCGTTGGGTATCAGAGACGACGGAGGGTCGATAAAAGTGGAGGTGTCCACTTTTCAAGGATTCCATTGTTTGGCCTAGTCTGGCCTAGTAGGAAAATGTACCGTGACACGCCATAGTCTCTCGTTTAGATGATCATGCTGCGATGTGCTTACTTTCCGGCAGTGACGGTGCCACAGGACCCACCACTTTTCCCTCGCCCCCCCCCCCCCCCCCATCAAACTTCAAATTACTATCTGACTGCAGTTTTCCCACCCAATATCACACCCGCAGACAGCACACAACAATATACATCATGTCAGGTATTGTAAAAACATTCAGATATCGCTCCCAGGGTGTCCAAATATGAAAATATTCCCTGGGTAGATACCCCAGACCCCCCACCCCCACAGACGGGAGGGGGCACCCTTCTCCCTAGTTCATCGATCTGAATGTAGTGGCTACTACATGGGAGTCGCCACTACGTTCAGATAGCTGAACTACCTCCTCCCCTAGGTCAGGACTGCGGCGTTCGGGAGATGCCCCCAGCATCTCAACTTTGCCCCCCCCCCCCCACACACACACCCCATATCTTACTTAGACCCCCCCCCCTAAATTGAAATCCTGGTACCACCACTGTGGAAGAAACGGACTGAAGCGACCGAAGGTGGGATTCTTTGGCCAAATATTGTTTGGGTTTGCAAATAATACATTACTGGAATGCTCGTATATTGACAGTTTGCAGGCGACCATTTTAACTCATTGTGTAACCGCGTAACATGCCTGTGGAACAAAAGTGGAGGGGCATTTGTAATTTGTGCCCCCCCCCCCAACCCATCACCTCTGTTGGGTGTAGATGTGATACGGATGAATCTTACACCCGCGCGAGATTGGGCGAGACTCGAGGCTTGCATCGTGTTGGCGCAAATCTCTCACCACAAGGGTGGGATTTTGTCCTATCCCACAGCGAAAAACCATCGTCGATACTTTTTGACATCATTGGGGTTCAAAGATTTGTCACCTGTGGCACCCGATCTACCTCATAGCGGTCAAGTCCCGTGTTTTCTGCAAATCCCCCCCCGCCCCCCCCCCCCCCCCCCACCCCCCACCCAAAACTCATCGTGGGTATTTTTCCTCTCGCCCAAATGCCACCATGATATCATTTGGGTTCTAAGAATAGTCATGTGACAACCAGTCTACCAAATAGCTGGCCGGTTGTTTGCAGCAAACGCCGAAGGAGTGATGCAAACTTAAGAATATGGATATTACAAACTTAAAAAACAAACTGCATTCTGTACAAAGCCAACCTTAACCCTTTACCCAACGTAACGATCAAAACCGGCCAACGCTATTCTCAAAGATCGCCAATTAATTTTCATTATTTTTTCATTTTTTGTCTCAAATATATAGGTTATGATCCATCATTGGAACGAGCTCGTCGTGCTCGTTCCAATGAGAGATCATAACCTAGTTTGGAGACAAAAAATGAAAAAGAAATAGTTATTCAAGAATGTTTTTGCAAGTATCGTCTACTTTTCATGTTAGGTAAAGGGTTAACATCCCATAGAAACTGATTCCAAAATACCCAAATTTTAAGAAGTGAATTTTCTTTTAATGCAACTAGAAATTTAATATAAACTCATTTTAAATAAGATGAAACTCTGTAAGTCTCTTGCCATGAATATTCAATCGAATTAAACTCAAGATCACCGGTTTTGTGTGGCTTTTGAGAAAAAAAATACGACAAAATGATATCCCCTTAACATTTGCAAGCCAACAAACTGTAATGGAAAGGTAGCGCATGCGTTTAGAAAGCTTAGAACGACAACCAGAAACGGGTCTAATAGTGGGAAAGCGTTGAAATCTTTTGATCATTTTTCCTTTCAAACTTTTACTCTATTTCTTACTATTAGACTCGTTTCTGATAGTCGTAAAATTATCATTTTTGTGGTCTAAGGGAGATAACTCGAACGCATTTTCGCGTTTTTAGCGATGATTTTTTAAAATGGACCATAAATGGAGTTTTGTCAGTTTCCCGGTAGAAAAGCCGGTTTTCTCGGACGATTTTACTGGGATTTCTCCTCCGTTTTACTACCATCTCATCAAATAATTGTATATAGTGATTTTGCTGGATGAACTTTATCATTTTTATAGCGAATAAACATCCCTGCAATCTCTGTTTGGATGAAATAAATAAACTCGTAATCACAAACAGAACGCAAATCAAGAGGCGTTTGGTTTATTTGAGGCCTTCAATACATTATTAATATTATTATTTTCTTGTCTATCCCGAATAAAACGTTCGATTCATCATATGTGAGTGGCAGAACATCACACAATTTAAACTCGACAATGATGCTTGTTGGACTCGAACAGCAAACCTACAGACTTCATGACCAATAAGTTACCGCTGCGCCAAGTGATAATATTAAACAAGAAGAAAACGAGTCAATAAAACTACCATCCAAATAGAAAACAGATTAATGTTGTTCTGTTAACCGCTAACAGAGAAAATATAAAATGACAGCATCGGGAATCGAACCGTCGACCCTTTGTTTTGAAATTCAGCGAGTCACCACTGATCCACAGACGCACGTTAATTCACCTTTCAAAATTTTCATATGAAGTCATTCAAAATCTTATCTGAAATCATTTACAGCTCCTATTTCCAATGACTTCATATGGGAATTTTAGAGAGAGCGTTGATATGTGTTCGTGGTTTAGTGGTAGATCGCTGGATTTCAAATCCAGGGGTCCGCGGTTCGATTCCCACTCACGGCAACATGCACTTAATCTCGATTTTTTCTGTTGGCAACATAAAAACTTTTCTTGCATTCTTTTTAATAGTATTTTTGTTGACTCATTTTCTTCTTCATTTGATGTTGCTACTTGGCGCAGTGGTAACTTATTAGTCTTGTAACCTGAAGAGTAGAGATTCGAGCCCAACAACCTTCAATTTCTAATTTAAATTGTGAAATTTCACCGTTATGCTTGGTTTGTGACAGTGTTGTAGACTTTTATCACCTACATATGTTCAGTTCATTACTTTATTCAGCATAGACAAGAAAATGAGCAGAAATGTGCTGTCGGCTTCAGTTAAACAGCGTTATGTTTGTGACTGCGAGTTTCTTTATTTCATTGAAATAATGATCTTAAGACTTTTTGTCCGTTATAAAATTGACAACATATTGTCCAGCGTCCCCAGATAACATTTATCGACTTAATGGTGGTAAAATGAAAGAGGAATCGCCCTTAAATCGTCCGAGAAAACCGGATTTTTTACCAAGAAACTGTCAAAGCTCCGTTTGTGGTGCTATTCAGAAAATCATCGTTAAAAACGCGAAAATGCGTTCGAGTTATCTCCCTTAGACCACAAAAATGATAATTTTGCGACTATCAGAAACGAGTCTAATAGTAAGAAATAGAGTAAAAGTTTGAATGAAAAAATGATCAAAAGATTTCAACGCTTTCCCACTATTAGACCCGTTTCTGATTGTCGTTCTAGGCTCTCCAAACGCATGCGCCACCTCTCCATAACAGTCTGTTGCTTGTAAATGTTAAGGGGAGATTATTTTGTCGTATCTATTTCATCTTTTTATTCAAAAGCATCACTTGGATGATGTTCTTGAGCTAATAACTTCGACTGAATTTTCTTGCAAAGAGACGATTGATACAGTCGCTTCTTGAATATAAACCCAATCCAATTCGGGGCGACTGTGGCGCGATCTTCAATTTTAAATGTCAGGTGAAAAAAACTAGCAACACAAAATAAAAGAAACAACTGCAAGGAATTTTGGACCGAGATTAAATAAGAGAGCACTTTTGATATACAGAATTTTCAAGGTTAGCTCAGCGCTAACAAATCGTGAAAATGCGCACCCAGAGCTGGTGGTGGCGCCAGAAAATGTTTCACGTGATGGGAGTGGGTTAGATGAAGGTTTCCAATGGGGTTGGTGTTGGGGAGCATTCTACAGTATCTGAATGCAATGATCAACCGTAGAGATTTGTTTGAGTGTGTGTGTGTGTGGGGGTGGGGGGGGGGGGGGGTGGGGGAGGGGGGGCTGGTACTTGTCCTCCCAAACAAAAATAATTGAATTGTTCTTTGATATGAAGCCTTCAGGTGGCTTTTGCGGCTAAATCTTTACTCTTGTTTTTTTTCCTTTTTTGGGCGTCGAAAATAAAGAACCGCGAATATGACCGAGCAACTTTTTTGATGAGCTGACAGTTGGTGCTTTGGTTGAATGAAACAAATTTCTTGGATACGTTAAAGTTTCATTTACGTTACAAATTATAAATTCTTTAATATAGGTCAATGAACAATGCCAAAGAAAACATAATTGACTAATGCATTGTGAGAAGACTTCGCTGCTGAGAATTTTGTCATTTTAACATCAGATTATACAGGATTAAATTGATATAAAAAAAAACTATATCCAACGACGTAGGGAGCATTTCCCACAATTGGATGGGGATGGGGGGGGGGGGGGGGGGGGGGGAGGGGGGGGGGGGGGCACGACCAAACCATGCAGGCCTGGCATTCTTTAGGAGTGCAGGAGTGCTGAACGCCAAGAAAAATTTGAGGATGGCAATGTTTTGCACCCCTTGATTTTCTGGAATGCCAGACCTGTTTGGGGCTGTCTTTAAAATTTATTATCATTTTGTCCCCTGAGTTCAAGAGAACACATTAGAACTCAGGGGATGATTTGTCAATATTGCATTGAGACCCATTCTATGTCGCACATCGATAGATTTTGAGCGAAGAAGGCAGTCACAAAAGAATTGAATGCAACATTTGGAATAATGAGATGCGTGCGCCAATTTTTCCACTTTGTAGCTGAATGCAGCACAATTTTCCAGTCACAATAATAATACCTTGAAGTGAACATAACCAAAATAGCATACAAGTTTTTGCATTGAAAATTTCAGGTGCAATTGCACTCCCAAGCAATCTGAGGAGGACAACTGTCTGTCTGTTTGTCTGTCTGTCTGTCTGTCTGTCTGTCTGTCTGTATGTCCGTCCGTCCGTCCGTCCGTCCGTCCGTCCGTCCGTCCGTCCGTCCGTCCGTCCGTCCGTCCGTCCGCCCGTCTCTCTCTCTCTCTCTCTCTCTCTCTCTCTTTCTCTCTCTCTCTAAGTTGGGGGAAGGGCACGTGTCATCTGTGTCACCATCGGCTCATACGTCTATAATTATATATGATATGTAATCTATTTACACCAGTTAAAGTCCAACACGATCAAGAATGTGCGTGTGATGAGGAAGAAACTAAGCAATTTGTTCGATCGTATAGATTATCTGTCTGCTTGGGAGATGGGGTGATGTGGAATGTCCGGCGGGTAATGACGACACTGAACAAAACTGAATGATATTAAGACAGAACACAACGACGGTGGTGGACGAGGGACATCATTCAACGATCTTAGTTGTGTTTCCTGTATTTCACGTGCATCGAGGAAAAACAAACACCAACTAGGGAATTGTAATTTGTTGGACAAATTACGGGCTTTCCCAACTTTCTAATGTGAAAATGCAGACTACATATAGCAAAGCAAAGTGTTTGAAATTAACCATTTCCAAAATGATAGACAAAAAGCATCCACAGTTGCTTAGATCAGCTTTGCTGGCAATACTTGATGTGCCCCTTTAATTATTGATTAATTTTACGATAATAATAATAATAAATAATAATAATAATAATAATAATAATAATAATAATAATACTTTGGTCGGCCGCTGATTTGTCGCGGTTCTCGAATGAGAAGGCCTTGGTTACCCCTGTTCTACCGACTGTCTCCCTATTCCCACGCTTCTTCTCTCCTCCCAACACCCGGAGACGAACTGCTTGATGGCATCCCTTGCCCCATTCTTCCCAGTCTCTCCGATTAGCATATTAACCCTTTCCTTTGAGTCGCCCTCTAACCACATGTCCTTCATTCTCCCATCCCACTTCCCCATTATACTCCCCGTGAATCTTGTTCTTTTAGACTGGTATTTTGGGCATTCTAGAAGAAAGTGCTCCAGGATATCCACCACGCCCAAATTACACATCTGTAACTCGTATATATACTTGTACCCAGCTGCAGTTGACTTAGCAGTGTTTTTCCATCATTGTAATAACAATGTAAAGATAATTGGAGTCCACTAGTAGAGTTCTAAGGAATACTATACTTGTGACAACTTTTTACAGCAACGGTCTGGGGCCTACTAGAAAGTGCTGTTGTTTTTCGATCCATTTTAGTTTTCAGTGGATCAAGTGATAAATAGAATCTTCAATTAAACAGTTTATATAGTGAAATTTGCGAAACACATCCAGTAAATGTGGACTAGACCTCACCAAATGCTTGGTCCAGACCTATTTTACTGAACTCGTGTTGTAAATTTTTCTATAAGCAAGCCATTATTTGATATTAGAATAAGTTTTCCTTTTTCGAATTCACATTCCAGTGTAAATATTTCCATTAGAATGTAGTTCATTGAATCGTGCACCCTATGTACAGTACGTGGAGAGTGAATTACCACTAATATACTCGTTGAGTGAAGTTTCCATCCATACCATTCAGACAATAACAGTCGGTTCCTGTGGCAATACGTGAACAGGACAAGCACAGTTTTAGCCAAGGGACCTCCGGGTTCAGCCCGGAGGTCTCTTGGCTGAAACTTTGCTCGTCGGTCTAATGCTTTTTCCGAGACAACGACTTTTTGTCTGAGTAGGGACGCCACCCCACGAGTGATTTAGTAACATTCCACCCTCCGTGTACTGTAGCACGTGACCAACTAACCCTGTGCATTTTACAGCTTTGTCGGTGTATATTGTTATGAAGTATGTGATACGGCAGTCTTTCAACTAGCCCTGTACAAAGCCTATGGTCAGTCAGTGCATTGCACAGTTTTAGGGAGTGTACATTTTCATGTAGTGTGTTATATGGCAGTCAACATTTTTATAATCAGAAAGGGTGACTACCCCTGTTCATTGCACACGGTTAGTCATACTTTCTCGTTATAAAACATTTACGTTATCAACTGATTGACTAATCCCATGCACTGTGAGGTCTTAGTGTAAATCTCGTCTAGAGCAACTGTTTACCAAATGTAATGGCCAAAACCAGCCAGTAATATTTTCAAAAAGCATTGAAACTCAGTACTCAGTTTATGGCACCTCACTGGAATGGATTGTGGAAAGTTTTTCTTAGTGAATTTCAAAAATGAAAACAATTTCTATTTCCGTTAATATACTACTCAATGTTTGCTAAGCTCTAAGTATATCTAACTATCTGTTTTACGTTTTAGTTGAAATATTGTAATGAAAAGTGTATATATTTTTTTTATTTAATTATATCTTTAATGATTTAAGTACAGAAATTAAGATTTTATTTGTGTTTGACATTATTTTTTAGCTTTTGAATACGATAACCATGGAAAATGGATATTATTGGTAAAAGAGAAAATTTTTTTGCAGTTTGCCAAAAAGTTGACAGAGCGAACTGGTATGTGTTCAATATCGAGTATGAGACCCATTACTGTTAATTACAGCTTGACAACACCTTCTCATGCTTCCAATCAGGTCCCTGGTGGTCCTTTGTGGGATGTTGTTCCATTCTTGGACCAGCATGACACCAAGCTCCTGGACACTTCTTGGTTGGACTGGACGGGCTGAAATTGCAAGCTGCAACGCATTCCAGACATGTTCGATTGCACTGAGGTCAGGGATCTTGCTGGCCAGTCCATACGCTCAATCCCCTCCCTCGGTCGGTACTCCCCGACAGCATGAGCAACATGAGGACGGGCATTAGCGTCCATCAGAATGAATCTATCACCCACAGCACCTGCATACAATCCTACGTGGACATCCAGGTTGTCATCAATACACCGTTGTGCAGTCAATATACCACGTTCAAGGACACAGAGCTATGTAAGTCCATCCCAGCTGATGGCGCCCCAGACCATGATTCACCCTCCACCATGGCGGTCATGTTCAGCAATGTTGGATGCATGGAATCGCTCTCCTGGTCTTCTCCATACCCAAGAACGCCTATCTGTGTGGTCTAGGCAGTACCTTGACTCGTATGTAAAAAGGACAGGTCGCCAATCTTCTCTGGTCCATCCAACGTGGTCCATGGCCCATTCATATCATGCCTGGCGGTGGTTCTGGGACAGCGGAATGTGAATACATGGTCTTCTCTATCGGAGACCACCTTCGTGCAACCTTGCCCGGATAGTCTGCGTTGAAACATTTACCCCGGATGCATTCTGAAGGTCACTGCGAAGCTGGGTTGCTGTGGCAAAACGGTTCTTACGGGCCTGAATGATCAAAGCTGCAGATGTTGCCCTGTCTCTGCCATCACCATGCCGTCTTACTGGTGTGCCATACTGCTGAAATCTTGCCCAGGCTCTGGTGATCACCGTATGGTTCACACCAAGGTCTTCGCCAACATGACGATGGGTAGCCCCTTGCTCCACCATCCCTATTTATTTTATTTATTGTTGTTTAAGGTCACATACTTCTGCACAATGGCTTATCATGACCACAACATGGAGATAAAGTCAAGGTCAGTCAATCGTTTATACCCCATGTTGCCTATTTTAGAGGACTCGCACCCCAAGCATTAGTGACTGGGTCCTATTTTACCAGTGAAACAGAGCTTGTTTACCACGGTAAACAAGTCCACCATCCCTACAGCCCGCCACATTTCTGCTTCAGACAAATGTCTTCTTACATTTGCATTTGCCATATTCAATCATTAAATCACAAGGGTTTGTGTTGAAATGAAGACTGAATACCCTACACAAGTCATGTACATGTAGACAGTACACGAAGTAATCATCAAAATCAAGGGCTACATGCTTTCCATGACTGTCACGAAAAGTCTGCCTGTCAAAGAGAGCTATGTAAACACTGGGGGACTATCTCAATACATCCATCAATCATATCAACCAAAAATATCGCAAATATGTCACAAGCAAATTTCACAATGATATGTCAAATAGTTGGTGCTTAGCAAACCTGGAGTAGTATAACTTGTTTATAAACAAACTTTGGATTAATTGGTCATGCTCTGTCTATGGATAGAGCCCAAGCCGGTTATAGCCGCGCCTAACACTGAACCTGCGATACGATTCAATCTCCGTGGACTGGTCACTTTCCACGGGTGGGCAATATTTCCACGGACACAATAGTATTATATTTCAAACATTAACTATAGGAATAATCATCAAAAACTTAATTAATGAAGCACCGGGTGCAACCCGGTGCCTCATTAATTAAAACTTTGCTGATGGTGATTTTTATTACCCGGTAAACTCATGCGGAGGACATAATTATAATTATCCACGCGTGGATTACAATTTCACGGCGACTGTACTGTAGCTTCTCAATTAGGATCAGTGCAAGATGTAGATATTATTTCACTGCATGGGAATTGCAGTTTCAGCCTCTCATACTGATTTGAAAATATCAAAATTCCATCTCGCGATTTTTTACAATAATACATCTAGGAATTTGGCAAAGTAAATATCGCTTGATAGCTAAAATATGCACCTAGGAATTTAACTACTTCAGTCTTGTTTGGCTGAGCGCAATAGCGCTCTGTCAAACTAAATTGCATTGCTTAAATTCTTAGGTGCATTATGGGAACAATTTGATGCTTGGAATTTCTGTATAATGTCAGTGTGCAGAGGGTTAAGCAATCTACGAACTTTTCAGTACATATTTTGACCAATATGAGCCAAGTATTAATCCACAATTGAAAAAAAAACCTTTCCACGACTTTTTCCACGAAAATCCGATTTTCAAGGTCGTTCAAGGGTCTAGGATGCCAGGTGTCAGAAAAAAACAACACACACATAATGATAGTAATTAACAGTTTTAATTGTGTGCACAAAGAGTTACAATAACAAATAGGCAGAATGAATTTCCATCAATACAAAGTCATCTTGAACAAGATCAAAGTTTATGAATAAAGTGACAAGTGCAACTGCGATTGGAAAATTACAAGTATGATATGGCAAAAACAAATTAATTTTCATTTGTTTCATTAAAATTTCTTGAATGACTAGAAATTTTCATTCTGTGCCAAAAAACTTAGGTCATTATACCTCGTTCCAATGAGGAGATATATATAGATTATCATGATAATGTGCATGTCCTGTGGTTTGTATCAGATTCGAGGCGGTGTCCAGAATGGGATCTCAATGAGCCGGCTTTGCCGGCGAGTTGTGATCCCATTTTTGGACACCACCGAGAATCTGATGCAAATCACAGGACATGCACATTATCATGATAATTCATTTATCTAACAATTCTGTCACATGCACATATTAAATCTTAACCCTTTTACCCAACGTAACAGAACAAAATCGGCCAACGCTATTCTCAAAAATCGCCAGTTAATTTTCATTATTTTTTCATTTTTTTTTGTCTCAAAAACATAGGTTATGACCCCTCGTTGGAACGAGCTAGTGGAGCTCGTTCCAACGAGTGGTCATAACCTATGTTTTTGAGACAAAAAATGAAAAAAATGAGTTATTCAAGAATTTTTTTTTGCAAATGTCGTCTGCTTTTCATGTTAGGTAAAGGGTTAAATTACTTTTAAACATTTTTGGGACATGATGTTCGGTCGATCACTGAAACGCACATAGAATGTATCCATGCGCCTGTTATGATAGCCCGTAGCGCTACCGGAAACGACTCGTCTATATGATATGGAATCAGAATGAGTCGTCTATATGATACGGAATCGGAACACATTATGTGATACGTACCGTTTTTCGTAGTTTTCAGGCCAAAATCTATATGATTGTTAGATATAAGCTATGATTGGAAGGCAGAAATTAAAAAAGTGAGAGTTCTCACCTTAGCTGCAATGGATAGCAAAAATGAAACAAATTCTAAATCCATCAAGGGCAATAACGCTGACCAAAATACTCCGAATAACACCTGCATTGCCGTGGTGCTACTCATGAATCTATTACATGCCTGTTCTATGAAATCCCCATCTATAACAACACCAAACCATGTGGAAAATGAAAATCCGTTCGCACGTGTTCCGAACGGAAATCGTCGACGGACTATTTTTAAATAGAAGCGAAATTTCAATGGAATTTTCTACAAATCGTGCACCGCAATTACTATTTAAATCCCTAGCGATAGCTAAATATAGTAACACGAGTTCGCCTCGCAAATTTAGTTGGCGATAAAATGTGTTCTTTTTGTTTAAAATTCGTCCCCTGAGTTCCAATGTGTTCTATGTTCCAAATGACACATAGAACACATTGGAGCTCAGGGGACGAGTTGTCAAATGAATTGCTGAGTGTCCTTCTAATAATTGCTTTCATAGACGTGAAGGCATGTAATAAACACAGAACGACACACGCGTGTGAATGGGTTAATCGATATGGCACTTGTGCCATCGCGGAAGGATAAAACTCGAGGCCTGCGACCGCTCGTTTTATCTTTCCGCGCTGGCACTCGTGCCATATCGATTAACCCATTCACACGCATGTGTCGTTCTGTATATAAGATACACTTGCTTACCAAATATTGAAATATGATGTCATTTCACCAAGTATTTTAAAAGTTATCCAGTTTAAAAACCCATTGGCCATAGGCCGACAGACAGACAGACAAACAGACCGACCGACATGCCACATTTTGGTCAGCTTGTCGCAACTGAAAATGCAGATAAAATATAACTGAATAATGATTTTTGTGAATAGTACTGGTTATGTTAATTGAAAGACTAAAGTACATTGGTTTTTTTTTTGGGGGGGGGAGGGGTGGGTAGGTTCACCTTCGGGGTCCATAGCTATATTATGGCGACACACGTTTTAAGTCAAATTTATCCAGTCATTTATACCAATACTGCTCTCTTCATGGTCTCCTACATGAGCATTGGTTACTGCATCCTATTAGACCCACGAATAAATTGTCCACTACAGAAAACAAGCAATGCTCCACTTTCCGGGGTTCCCCATGGGAAACATAATGGAGGAAAAAATATACTTTATTTTGATGGTGACAGTGGAAACTGAATGATTATGTAGAAACTTTTAAGTATTTAATCCTTTAAATAACACAGTCAGGAGATGACACTTGTAAAAAATAATTGAGAGAACACATCAACCCTGAGATGGGTGGTAACACTGAAATAAATTCCAACTCCTTAAAGGACAATAACTGACAAAAATACTCCGAATAACATCTGCATTGAACACGAGTCTATAGTAGAGTAAAGACAACTCAGACCTATTTTCATTTCGACCTGGCATTTGTTTGAATGCATTTTTCAAGACTTTTGTCTCAAAAATCTAAAATGACTGTCATTCAGTTGTCAAAATGCCATGACATTAGGGAAACTTCAATATAAATAGCCCAAGTTAGTTGATTCTGAGTTCTCTACCAAAACAGCGAGGAAAGCTTCTGATTAACGTTTCTAAGTGAACTTTGTCGCATATTACGTGTTCGGTTACCGCAGTACTGTCAGCCTTGTTGTCAGGATATCTGACCCCTTTCAGACCAACCTATGCGAAAAATGCGGACTCAAAAGATTGCTCTTTTCCTTGTATATTATGAAAAATACCACTTGCGATTTCGCAGAAAACAATATACACCTTGTACTGACACAACTTGGGAGCAAGAAAACAAGTTCTCCGATGATAAATGTTTTTGGACAGAAAGGAGCGAAGTTCGCTAAATCATTTTGTTCATTTTTAAAACAATACATCTATCCCATCCTTTTGTGTCGTTTATTTCGACGAGGATTGGATATCGAAGATTGAATAAAGTTGCACATGTTGAAAATCATTTATCTAGTTGGTAGTTAGAGTTGTGTGTCGAATACCACTCCTTCTATTACACTACACATGTACATCGTACCAACATAACTGGATTACAAGTGAATATTATTTGTAGTATAACCCTTTACCCAACGTAACGGCCAAAACCGGCCAGCGCTATTCTCAAAAATCGCCAATTAATTTTTAAAATATTTTCATTTTTTGTCTCAAAAACATAGGTTATGACCCCTCGTTGGAACGAGCTCGTCGAGCTCGTTCCAACGAGGGGTCATAACCTATGTTTTTGAGACAAAAAATGAAAAAAATTAGTTATTCAAGAATTTTTTTTGCAAGTGTCGTCTGCTTTTCATGTTAGGTAAAGGGTTAAACATAATAAAGGCGGCATGAGATCAAATAATCCCAGATCATCGTCATTTTCCAGACATTGACGTTTTTTCGTTATGCGGCTCTGAAATGACCTCTTTAGAATGGCACAAGGACGTACCCGACAGCTTTGCAGGCACTCTGCTACAATGTATGAAGTCTGGAGGTGCAAGACCATACCGAGTCACAACCACATTTTAAGCCAGGAATACCTTGGCTAGGTACTTCATCCAAATAATGTTGGAGAGTGACTCGGTGATGCTGCACACCAGAGTATTGTTTTAAAAATATTCTTGTTGCGCGTGTTCTACAAACAATTCGTGTCTGAGGAAGGCTTACTAATTTCGGGCCATTGTTTGTGCATTGGTCTTTTTTTGTTTGACTAGGCTTTGGAATCGGACATATCAGCTGACTGATAGCCATAGCATTTGATTACCAGTGCAGTGATCTGGGCACAAACGCCTTCATATATGTGTCCTGTTCTCCGATCTCAACATGGTGAACATTGTCCATATGTTTGAACACTCAAGTTTTTCTATGTCAAACACTGGGCAATATTGTCACAGAACAGATAATCTGGCTTCCATGGGTTTATTTGGTTTTCTCCAAGAAAACCGTATAATGTACTGGATTTTGAGCAACAGTGAAATTCCCCGCAGGTAAGTCTGAACGGGTTCAGTAATTTCAGGTATTTTTATGATCCAAGCCTGACAGTGATGCATCAGCCGAATAAGGAATCAGCGAAAACGGTTGACTAAGAAACGTTAATCAGAAGCCCTTTTCAAAGTTTCAGTAGGCAACCGAGAATCAACAACTTGGACTGTTTATGTTGAATCCTCCCTAATTTTGTGGTATTTTGCCAACTGAATGTCCACCAATTTGGAGATTTGAAACAAAAGTATATATGGGACCCACAGAGAAGTGTCCCAAGTACAGAAATAAATACAAGTTCCGTTAAAAAATAACGTGTCTGTATTAATATCAACGTGATAGGAAATGAAATGCATATTTCGGGTGGCCACCTTGGCAGCAATCATGAATATTTGACAATGCCAATGATTTGCAGAGTTGCATCAATTGGACTCGGAATCAGTGGGAAAAGTTCATACAGGAACGGGAAGAAAATGTTTTACACGTCTTTTTTAGCAGGATGTTCATCGTGTCGCCAAGATTACCACAGGAAGGACACGTTTTAACCAGTCCTTTCATCAATATCTTGTGTTTATTTTGGATAGAATTAACTGTAGAATCAACGAGGATCACTTAAGGGCCTATATAAGTAATGAAATTTTGTTTATTTTGAATATTCTCACCTCCGATATTCCTTCAATTCAAATTACATATACACAAACTGTACATCAAAATGAAGGTTGGGATATATAGAACACGAAACACATGTGTAATCAACTCATAGAGTCGACTGTAGGCACCACTGGTTCCTGGAAGTCTGCTGCCGTATTCGCACCAGAACTGATAATTTAATAATATTTCACGAAAACAACTTGTGGCCAAATGTGCGTTACATATCCAAGAACAAAGCTAGGGGATAAAAATTCTTCAAAACACGGCGACAGAGCTGCATTGGGGAAAATTCCAACGCTTTTGCTTTTGTTTACGTATGAGTATACTTTCGATTTCCGGCCGACGTCATCGGACAGAAAAAGCATGTAAAAACAACGCCGTCTAAAATCAAATAATGAAAAAGATCGCCTTCATACAGTATACTGTTATTAGATAGAGATTGCACAGTTGCCATATTCAATGCAAGGTATCATGATACCTGTTGAAATTTCTTAGAATTACGATTTTGTTTTTTGATGGAAATTCGTGGTAACGAGTGATTTGCGCATGTCTGTCGAGCATGGAAACCATCTTCAATAAAAATGCAGACAGTGTTGTCTTTTTCCAAAATGCAGACCTATCGCTGTATTCGAAAGTGTTTTGAATGCCTAGCTTTGTTCTTGGATATATGAAGCACATTTGGCCACAAGTTGTTCTGATGAAATATTATTTTATTATCAGTTCTGGTGCGAATACGAGAGCAGACTTCCAGGAACCAGTGGTGCCTACAGTCGACTCTACGAGTTGATTACATATGTGTTTCGTGTTCTATACATCCCAACCTCCATTTTGATGTATAATTTGTGTATGTTTAATCTGAATTTAAGGAATATGAGAGGTGAGAATTTCAAAATAAACAAAATTCCATTACTTATATAGGCCCTTAAGAGATCCATTTTCAATCCTTCTGGTGACCCGATATACAGTCAGAGCCCGTGGACATGCACATTTACAAACACTGACCTCTCTCTTTTATTTTTTCCCCGAGATTTACATGGCAGTTGATGATCAGTATTTTTCACATACTAATAACACAACTGATGGGTGAATTCTGCATCTTATGATATCAAACTTCACCACTGTAGATGGTTTTAAACAGTTATTATAGTTAAAAAAAACTATTTCTCTTCGAAAATTGGTGGCGATCTTGGAATGTGCCCTCTAAAAATGTTTGCCGTTCCAATTGGAGGTGCAGTCATTTTTATTTTCTATTAATAAATGCCTTAAATTCTCGAAAATGCATTCAGACAAATGCCAGGTCTTTACTTTTATACTTGGCATCAATAAGATATTCTTGTATTCCAAAAAATGTCATCCACTATATATTTTAACCCTTTACCTAACATGAACAGCAGACGACACTTGAAAAAAAAAATTCTTGAATAACTATTTTTTTAAATTTTTTGTCTCATAAATATAGGTTATGACCCCCTCGTTGGAACGAGCTCGTTCCAACGAGGGGTCATAACATATGTTTTTGAGACAAAAAATGAAAAAAAATAATGAAAATTAATTGGCGATTTTTGAGAATAGCGCTGGCCGGTTTTGACCGTTACGTTGGGTACTGGTAGAGTGCTGAAAGAACCTATTTGGGCTTTATCCTGATGTGTAGGTACCACAACCTGAAGGCTTCATATTCAGTGAAAATGTTTCATATTATCTTTGAAGTGAAGTTATTTAGTTTATAAGAATTTGCCAAGTTGCAGTTGATGGGAATAAACACTCTCTCATTAAATTGTAACAAGGCAGACATGTGAACAAATTTCGATGACACAAAATAATTTAGCGCTCTTCCAGTTAAAAGTTATTAAGTTTAAAATCTCCTTGGTCACAGACCGATATACAGTCCGACTGACCAACATTGCCAGATCTAGAGCGGCTTATCACAGCTAAAAATCACTTAACAAATAGTATTTTCATTTTTTGCCCCCTCCCAAGAAAAACAAAGCCGGTGGCCCCTCATTGGAAGTGTTCGTTCCAATTTACAGGTCATAAGCTTTGCTTTTGAAATCAATTTTTGTGAATGGGTTATTTGGACGGCTATTAATTTTGTTTACTTATCTATTGAGGTTCGAGAACATTTTCAACGGTGAGTTTTATTTGTGGATGAAGCCGCAATACCCAGAGAGAACCACCAAGCGACGGTGAATAATAACTGCCTGACTCTGCCTCTTATTATCCTGACACTAGCAGGTTTAGCACTGGCTGTAGGCAAGTGTACTATCGATGTGAGGTATGTCTTAGTAAACAGTGTCTACATATTCCCACTTATGCGATCAGGATAAGTGTTTTGCCCAGCAATACATTACACATAACATGTATCACACATAGATCTAACGTCCAGTGTGCCAACTAATAATCCACCTCACTTCAACTGGCTTTCAGGCTGGTAATGTTAGGGAAGATGAACCCTTTTCCTAACCAATCGTCTGCATCCGCCGGCGTAATTTAAAAACTGAGCTGTTGAAAAAGGATTCAAATTCCAAAAGTTTCAACAAAACCATATCATGTGACCCCGTCAGTGGAACGAGCTCATCAAGCTCGTTCCAATGAGGGGTACACGATATGGTTGTTGGAAAAAAATATAAAAAGAATGAAAAATAATATATAAACTATTAAATTCTGATACCATGTACGTTGGGTGAACGGTTAAATGCATGACATCATATTGACAAGATTCCCGCAGGCAAGGAATGATAAAATTCAAGGCCACTTGAGGCTATTTCCCGACATTTTTCAAGGCTGTACAATAGCGAATTCAACAATTTTCAAGTCCACACGCCTTCATGATCTGTGCCATATAAAACTATATAGAGCTAATAATATATAATGTGCTTTGTGGGATTTTTATTTCCGGAATATACAAGACTTTTAAAGCCTTTCCAGCTCATTTTCCATGATTTCAAGGCCTTGAATGGCACTTAGTCAAATTCAAAGCTGTTCCTTGAATTCATGGCCCCCACAGGAACCCTGTACTGAGCAAGAATAACTCAAAACTTATTCTAGAGATTTTTTTTCATCAAAAACTGTTTCAAAGCCAAGGTCAGTTTGATCTGCCCACATTTGGACTTCAAAAGCTACAATAAATATGGACATTGCAACATAAATTAGATCTATCACTGAAGGTGATTAATACCCCCACAATTTTGATTTTGTCCAAGGCCAATAATTCTGTGAAGCGAGTCACAGCAGGTGTTATACAAATCTGCATTTGATGTTGATCATGCATATCAAGTTTCAAAACGATATCTTAATTAATGTAGAAGTATTTTGCTCCAGATGATTTCATCAGGTAGGCCAATTTGGAGGAAGTTCAAGGGCAGAAACTCTATAATGCTTAAATTGAGCTACAGCAAATTTATGTCATGCACAACAGCACTTGATGTTAATCATGAATACCAAGTTTCAAACCAATCTCTTCATAGTATTGTTGAAGTAATTCTTTCAAGGTTTACCCATACTATTGTGACAAGAATTCAAGGGCAGTAACTCTGATGCAAAATTGAGCCGCAGTAACTTTTGTAACACACATCTGCACTTGAACTGATCTTGTATACCATGTTTCATTTCAATATTTTAAACTGTTTATCGGGGTATAATTGGAAATTTTTGAAAAGGATTGGGGGTGTTGAAGTAGCAAACCAAATGTCAACCTTTAATCTGAATGCCTATAATTTGGGGGAAAACACATCTTTTTCAGGTAAGTTCCTTGAAATTCATCATGGTGTGACCAGAACAGGAATTCAGTTATGACTGGTGCCTGAAATGCTCACCTGGATCACCAAAAATGTACCAATCAAGAGGCCCCAAGGGGCCTGAGGGCGCTCACCTGACATGGTAGCCTAAATATCAACCCAGAGAACTGATTTCAACAAGGTGCTCCTAAGTAAAGCTTATACCAAATATCCAAAGATTCTGACCAGTGAATCTAAAAAAAAAGAAGATTTTTAAAGAATATTCCTCATATTGAACTGAGTTGTAATTCAGGCTCCCACAGGGAGTCCATATATGATCCCAGGGACTTGGCTTTAACAAACTTGAATCTCACCCCCCTAAGGATGCTGCACACCAAATATCAAAACATTCCGACTGTTGGATCTGAAGAAGAAAATTTTTAAAGAAAATTCCTCATTTTGAACTAAGTTACAATTCAAGCTCCCACAGTGAGTCCAAATATGGACCTAGGGACATGGCTTGAACAAACTTGAATCTCACCCCCCTAAGGATGCTGCATACCAAATATAAAAACATTCCGACTGTTGGATCTGAAGAAGAAGATTTTTAAAGAAAATTCCTCATTTTGAACTAAGTTATAATTCGAGCTACCACAGTGAGCCCAAATATGAACCCAGGGACTTGGCTTGAACAAACTTGAATCTCACCCCCCTAAGCATGCTGCATACGAAATATCAAAAGATTCTGCCTGCTGGATCTGGAGAAGAAGATTTTCAAAGAAATTTGCCTGAAATGCACTAAGTTTGAATTCGAGCTTCTATAGTGAGCCCAAATATGAATCTAGGGAGCCGATTTGAACAAACTTGATTCAGATCCACCCCACAATGTTGCATACCAAATATCAAAAGATTCTGCCTACAGGATCTGCAGAAGAAGGTTTTTTAAGAAATTTGTCTGTAATGCACCAAGTTCGAATTTGGGCTTCTATAGTAAGCCCAAATATGAATCCAGGGAGCCGATTTGAACAAACTTGAATCAGATCCACCCAACAATGTTCCATACCAAATATCAAAAGATTCTGCCTGCTGGATTTGGAGAAAAAGATTTTTGAAGAAATTTGCCTGAAATGCACTAAGTTCGAATTCGAGCTTCTATAGTGAGCCCAAATATGAATCCAGGGGGCCGATTTGAACAAACTTGAATCAGATCCACCCCACAATGTTGCATACCAAATATCAAAAGATTCTGCCTGCTCGATCTGGAGAAGATTTTTGAAGAAATTTGCCTGAAATGCACTAAGTTCGAATTTGAGCTTCTATACTGAGCCCAAATATAAACCCAGGGGGCCGATTTGAACAAACCTGAATCAGATCCACCCCACAATGTTGCATACCAAATATCAAAAGATTCTGACTGCTGGATCTGGAAAAGAAGGTTTTTGAAGAAATTTGCCTGAAATGCACCAAGTTTGAATTCAAGCTTCTATTCTGAGCCCAAATATGAACCCAGGGGGGCCGTTTTGAGCAAACTTGAATCAGATCCACCCTACAATGTTGCATACCAAATATCAAAAGCTTCTGCCTGCTAGATCTGGAGAAGAAGATTTTTTAATGTTTTTCCCATTGCCTACAGTGTTAAAAAGTGCTGACTCAGCACTTTTTCAAAGTCCTGAAAAAAGTACCTTGTGATCAAATAGGGATTTTTTTTAACCATTCTATTCTACTGGATAAAAGTAAGCTTTATACAAAATAAGAATTCTCTGTGCCGTGTAGTTTTGGAGATATGGCAGTTTTAAGGTTTTCCTATTTTTGGCTCCCGAGGTTCCCACGGGACAATGAGAAAATATTTTTTTGCATCAATCAACTACTTATGATCAAATCAATAAAAAAATTTTTGGCATCAATCAACTACTTATCATCTCATATCAAATTTGGTTCAAATCGACCTCACGGTTCTAAAAATAGAAATTTTAGGCGTGGCCAAAATTTTTGCCCCTCCCATAATGAAGGCAAATAATGCCCGACAAACTTCTCTTGAACAAACTTGATTCTAAACCTCAAAAGGACTCTGAATATCACATATCAAGTCTCTGCTACTGGTGGTTAATTAGAAGAAGATTTTCAAAAAATTTGGCCATTTTTTCCCCACACCTCTGCTCAATATGAGCCGAAACCTAATTTGGATAAACATCAAAATGCCCCTATATAACCACTACTTACATGAAATTTAATTAGAATATGGCTAGGGGTTTAGGAGAAAGAGGCTCAAACACCACCTTCACGCAGGACGACGGACGACAGACGACGGACGAAGAGTGATAAGAAAAGCTCACCCTGACTTTCAGTCAGGTGAGCTAAAAAGTATGTCTGTTTGTTATAAGATTACACTGAAAAATGAAAGAGCTTCCCCCTGAAAAGACTACCTAGATTGAATTCGGGTGAAATATTCAGTGTTCCTAGATGCCATCAGTTGTTTCAAGAAATAGAGTGAAATGGCAACAAGGACATGACTGAGATAGAGTTTTTTGTTGAGAAATTGTCATTTTCTGCCTGTGTTCTTACACACTCACAAACAGACGGAATCATTGATGAAAACAGAACATTTGTTTGAAATAAAATTTGTTTTCTGACCAAATACTAAAAGATTTGTCTGGTGGGTCTGAAGATCTTTGAATGAAGAATTTTTCACATATTGCACTTAGTTAAAATTTGGGCTCTACAGGGAGCCTGATATGAACACAGAGACTTGATTTGAACAAACACGAATCTCTCCCCACCACTTCCATCAAGGGTGCTGCTGTATACAAAATGTGAGAAAATTCTGACTAGTGGATCTGAAGATGATTTCTAAAGAATATTCCTCATATTGTACCAAGTTAAACTTCGGGCATACAGAACCCTTATATGATCTCAAAGTCCTGACTTAACAAACTTAAATCTGAACCACTACGGATTCTGTATACATAATATATTAAGATTCTGAATAGTAGTTCTGAAGGGGATTTTTAAAGAATGTTCCCAAATATAAACCAAGGGGCTTGATTTGAACAAACTTGAATTCCCCCCTGCCCCCCTCTCCAAAAAAAAAAAAACGCAGCATATCAAATTTCAAAAGATTCTGACCAGCAGATCTTAAAAAAGGTTTTTAAAGAATCTGTCACATATAGGACCAAGTTAAAATTCAGCTTCCCTTAAGGAACCAAAATTAGACCCCAGGGACTTGATTTGAACAAATCTGAATCGATCTCCTATAGGAATGATGAATACCAAATATCAAAAGATTCTGATTTGTGCACTGAAGAAGATTTTTAAACAATATTCATCGACTGCACTAAGCTGAAATACGAGCTCACATAGGGAACCAAAATATGAACCATGGACGTGAATTGAACAAACTCATATATGCCCCACCCCACCCCTAAGGATGATGTATCCTAAATATTACAAGATTCTGATTGGTGGATCTGAATAAGTCTGTAAGAATTTTCCTCATATAGCAATGAGATGAAAATTGGGCTTCCATAGGGAGCACGAAAATGATTCCAGGGACATGATTTTAACAATTTTGAATCTGACTCTCATAAGGATGCTAAATACCAAATATCAAAACATTCTGAATGGTGGATCAAAAGAAAATTTCTAAAGAATTTTCCTTATATTGCATGGAGTTAAAATTTAGGCTCACAGGAAGCCCAAATATGAACCCAGGGCTAGATTTGAACAAACTTGAATAAGGATGCTGTATACCATATATCAAAGGATTCCAACAGGTGGATTGAAAGAATGACATTTAAAGAATTTTCCTCATATATTGCACTAAAATAAAATTTGGGCTCCCACAGGGAGCTCAAATAACAACCCAAGGACTTGATTTGCACAAATTTGAATCAAATGCCCCTAAGGATATTGTATAAACCAAATATGCCTTTTCCTTGATTCTCTGTTCCGATGAGTATGATGGAAGATGTTAAAAAGTGGGAGCAGCGTGTGTGCGTATGTGTGTGAGTCTGAAAGGGGTGCGGGATACCAATTAATGTACATTTATTTGAATAGTCATTTTGCCAGAAAGAATTATTACAATTAACAGGAGTATCAAATTAACAGGGACATGGGCAGTTACCTGTATTCTGGAGGTAAACTGAGCAAGTATTCTGTTTTATTACTTTCCAAAGTGTTATTTACTGGGATTTCCTGGTTTGATTATAAACGATAACTTCACAAGTGAATTATGCAATCAACAATTGTGTCATGTATTTGTGCACGCAAATGAAGATGTTTTGCAGTGGATGTAATGGGGACTTCATTGTTTTTTGTTTTTTTAACCCTTTACCTAATATGAAAAGCTGATGACACTTGCAAAAAAAACCTCTTGAATAGCTATTATTTTCATTTTTTGTCTCAAAATCATAGGTTATGACCCCTTATTGGAATGAGCTTGTTCCAATGAGGGGTCATAACCTTTGTTTTAGAGACAAAAAATGAAAAAATAATGAAAATTAATTGGTGATTTTTGAGAATAGTGCTGGCCGTTACGTTAGGTAAAGGGCTAAATAATACAATTATCGTTAATAATGAAAAGTAATAAACAGAGTAATCATTGACTGGACTGGTTACGTGAAATAATTCATTCGAGGTGAGGGACTATATTGTAAAACACTCGTGTCCATTCGCACACTCGTGTTTGTTCAATGTCCCTCACCTCTCATGAATTATTTCATGCAACCAGTCCAGTCAAATGATTACTCTCTATATATCTATGAGCTCTATCAAACAAGATGAAATAGACCAAATGTTTATATCAAATGTACGAAGGCCAAATAGGCCGCAAAACAAAGGGAATTCGGTGATCATCAAGATAATTTTTTGACATATTAAAGAAAGTAAAGTTTTTCTTTTCAATTTACAGGAGTTTTCTCTATACTCTACATGCAATCAACAGGTCAAACTTGTACTTAAGGTATGTTGAATGGCTTTGTGTATGGATGTTATATTCATTTAAAGGGGTTATTCAATTAAGAGATATCCAATTAAGTGAGCTCCACTGCATTATACCTTTGAAACTGCTAGCATGTCCTTTATGTCATGCTACATATCATAACCTTATAGCATATCAGGAAGTGTACAAATACACCAGCCACCCACACAGTACATGGAGAGTGTATTATCACTAAATCACTCACAGAGTGGAGATTCCACCTGAGCAATAATTGCAAATTTGTTGCAAAGCACAACCAGCACCAGCAAAGTTTCAACCAATGGACCTCCGGGTTAAACCCGGAGGTCCATTGGCTGAAACATTGCTTGTGTTTTTGGACGATATGTACAAAATTTGAAAGTTATAGCTTGGGTAATATCTCCACTCTGCGGGTGATTTAGTTACAATCCACTCTCCACATACTGTATTTGGGTGTGTATGTTATGATCTGGTCAATATTTGGTCTATTTCTGATACTTCCAACACCCCCACCCCTTTCAAACCAAAGGCAAATCTACAGGTTACAGGTACAATAAAAAGACCGAACAGACTGATGGTGGAATTCATTGGACAAATGCAACTAAATTTCTTCACATTTGGAGAAACTAAATTACAGGATACAGAGATATTTGCTAGGGCATTGTGAAGCTTCAAAATTCGATTCAATTTGAAATGGTCCCCATGATTCGATTTGATTTAATTTCAATCGTGCCAATTCGGAAATTTTCGGATCATCGAGATGTTCTGGAAATCATACAGAATGTCTCATCTTGAACTCTTCTTCTATCATCAGGTCTCCTGTACAGGAGATCTGACGACAGAACAACAGTTCAAGTAGGTTCCACTTCCAAAGTACATTGATTCCGTTCTGAAATTTATGTTTGATGTGCACAAGTTACCATTGTACACAATACTTGGGTGGATCTGACAATATTTACAGTTGTAAGAAAGTGCGATATCCACGGATTCAATTCACTTCAAAATCTGGTGCCTCATTCGATTTGATTTTACCCAAAATGTTAGGTTTGCAGGGCCCTAATATTTGCATGCTCTCTCAATTTTTTAAACTTATTGTGTGCAGCATTTTTGTGCAAAAAGAGTGATGAGGGCACATGTCCCCATGTCAGCCCCCTCCACCCTACTCTCTTTAACATATTGGCTTTGGCACTAGAACAACTAAGATTTCTATTCAACTACTATCCACTGGGATTTTCCGGACTATTTGGGGAACTGAACTTGAGGTCCTCTATCTGAAAAAATTACTGTTACTGGGAAGAAAATGGAGATTCAGAGTACTTATATGAACTTTCTCTTTCGATACCTTTCCTTGATTTATTTACTGCTGTTTAAGGTCATTTTCTGCATCCATGGCCATCTCATAACCGCAACAAGTATTTTAGCCAATTGTTTATTTATCGGTGTTTAAGGTTACATAGTTCTGCACATTGGCTAACCCTGACCTCAACATGAAGATAAAGTAAAGTCCAGCCAAACGTTTTATACCCATGTTGCCCATTTTAGAGGCCGTCCACCCCAAGTATTAGTGACTGGGTCCTATTTTACCAGTAAAACAGAGCTTGTTTACCACAGTAAACAAGAACTGCTTCACTTCCTGTGGTTCCCACAGGGAAGCCAAATTGTTTATACCAACTGCTTGTTCCAATACAGCCCATTTTAGAGGACTTCCACCCCAGGTGTTGGTTTCCTGTCCTATTTTACCAGTGAAGCAGACCTGATTTATCACAGAAGACAAGCACTACTCTCCACTTCCTGGGGTTCCTATGGGGGAACTTTCCTTGATGTATTTATTGTTAGACATGAGTAATCAAAGTTTAATGCATATCTTCAAGTAAGAAAGATATCTGTGAGGTCTCATTTTCAGTTATCACACAGATTAATCGGAACAGAACGAAACAAATCTTGACACTTGTTTATGCAATTTACATTCATTAAAGTCTTACTAAAATTAGAAACAGACTGATCATAGAATGATTTGCAATATTTACAAAATAGTAAATAAACCTGAGATTTCTGCAGATGTGCTGGTATACCTGCACCTGTGCGAAGTCCAGAGATGGGGGTGGTGTCAGGCCAGTCATATGTCTCAATGGAAAAAGGGGCATAACTCACAAGTGGAATATGAAGACAACATACCTTGATATATGTCTGAATGACAGTGCCTTGCTAGAGATCCATGTATGATTTTATTAACATCTGATGCCTATCAACTGAGTTATGAACTGCTATGAACAAAAAATGTCAAACTGTCAATGGATAAAGGGGCATAACTCACAAGTAGAATGTGCATACAGCATAACTTCATATATGCGATGCTGGATTTCCATGTATGATTTCATTACGAGCTGACAACTATCAATTTAGTTATGGACTTGTATGGCCAAAAAATGTCTATTTGTCAACAGAAAAAGGGGCATAACTCATGAGTGGAATATGTGGACACCACAACTTAATACGTGTCTGAAAGGACATGTCATGCTGAACATCCATGCAAGATTTCATAAAGAACTGAGTACTATCAACTCAGTTTCAGACTTTTAAAGAAAAAAGTCTATATCTCAATGGGAAAAGGACGCAACTCACAGGTGGAATGCGTGGACAGAACAACCTGATGGACAGTTTTATGGGTACAGGAAGATGGAGGTCCTGGAGAGAACCACAGAGCAGCATCGAGCAACTGTCAGATTCCCCAACGTATTAACTCCACACAAGCAGGGTAAGCATTAGCTGAAGACAAGTGCACCATCAACATGTAATATGCCTTACCACAGTTACCCCTGGTCAGGATTGAACCGTGGACCTTTCAATTTGAAGTCCAATACTGTAACCATTGAGCCACCGCACTCCTTGTTTCATTTTGTTAACCCTTTACCCAACGTATAGGCCAAAACCGGCCAGCGCTATTCTAAAAAATCGTCAGTTAATTTTCATTATTTTTTCCATTTTTTGTCTCAAAAACATAGGTTATGACCCCTCATTGGAACAGGCTCGTAGAGCTCGTTCCAATGAGGGGTCATAACCTATGTTTTTGAGACAAAAAATGAAAAAAATTAGTTGTTCAAGAATTTTTTTTGCAAGTGTCGTCTGCTTTTCATGTTAGGTAAAGGGTTAAGATCTGAATACTACCTGCTGAGTTATGGACTTGTATGGACGTACGGAAGGAGGTATGTATAGATGGACAGATGCAATCCGAAATACCAGACTTTTTGAAAAAAGGCAGGGGTATAATGATGCCTACTCAATGCTTGCTATTTAAAACCCCTCAACATAATGGAGCATTTATGAGGCATCTATCAATCTTCATTTCAGATCACTTTTCCATCCTCAGTCTGCCTTGCTGTGATCGTACATGCTTTTGAAGCAATGCAACTAAGTTTGAATGTTTTTTATAATGCAAATTGATGCAACCTGTTGACCTTCTTTTGAAGTTAAATACATAACATCATGTAGACCTATATTTGCTCAATAAAATTTACCTGTTACTTATGACAGTTAACTCTCTGCACACTGATGTCAAATACAGAAATTTCAAGAAGCAAATTTTTCCCATAATACAGTGGAACCCTGTTAATTGAATAGCCACTTTGTCAATGAAAATTATTCAATTAACATGAGTACTCAATTAACAGGGATTATGTCACTTTCCTGTATTCAAGAGATAAACTTGGCATTTATTCTATTATATCTTGTTTGGCAGAGCTCCATGAGCTCTGTCAAACAAGATATAATAGATTAAATGCCTGTATTGGATGTACTGAGGCCAAGTAGGTCTATGAACGAAGGAAAACTGGGGAGAGTCAGGGTAATTTCTTGACAGGTAAAAAGATTTTTTATTCAATTAACAGGAATTTACTCTATAACCTATATTCAATTAACAGGACAAATTTGTACTGGAGGTATGGTAAATGGTTTTGTGCTGGAAAATTATATTCAATTGACAGGGTTATTCAGTTAAGAGATATCCAATTATGTGGTTTTCACTGAACAACCAGGAATTAAAACAATTCAATCTTGTTTAACAGAGCTACTTGAGCTGTCAAACAAGATTGAATTGATTAAATTCATTGTCACATTGTGAAAAAATTGCTACTTGAAAATTTGCTGTTTCAGCATCAGTGTGCAGACATTTAATTTGCTTCTCTACCTGCACTGATAAAAATTACCAGTTCACAATAGATGGACTGGACTGGAGAACATTTTAGTGCCTGAATGGGTCGCATATCAAGACCTTGTATGGATCACACAGCCAGCACCTCTAGAACATGGGGAATTATTCCACAGTTTGACAGTGAAGAAAGACCGGTAACAGAAAAAAGAAAAGTAAACTTCTGTAATGCATGAGACTGTTGTAATTTATGAAGTCAGTCTTTTAATGACCATGAATCAAAGCTCAACACTGATTAAATACATACAACAATAACACAATAAATACCTGTAATTATACTCCATAAAAAAAACAAATATAAAACGGAAATATATAAAGAAAAAAGAAATTCAGTGTATATAAATATAATAATAAAAACAAAATCACAGAAGCTTACATAATTTATACCGAATGTTTAAATATCACAAGCATGTAATTAACTGAAAATAATGTAAATTATGTGGACTGCATGTTTTAACTCATTATTCAACGTACACGATATCAAAATTATTGTTTTTTTTTCAAATTTTCAAACAATTTACACAAAACCATATCATGTGACAAACCACTGGAACGAGCTTGTCGACCTAGTTCCAATGATGGGTCACATGATATGGTTTTGTTGAAGTTTTTTAACAAAAATATTGTTTTCAACTGCTTAAGCCTTTACCCAATGCAGACGATATCAAAATTTATTATTTTAAATATCATTTTTTTAAATTTTTCCAAAAATTTCAACAAAATCATATCATGTGACCCCTCATTGGAAAGAGCTCATTGAGCTCCTTCCAATGAGGGGGTCACATGATATGGTTTTGTTGAAATATTTTGAAAAATTCAATTTTTTCAACTGCTCAGTTTGCATATTATGTGGGCGGATGCGGGCGATTTGTTAGGTAAAGGGTTAATTTGTAAATTATGCGGGTGGATGCTGCTAATTCGTGAGGTGTTAACTCTTAACTCTTAAAGAAATAGTTCAGATTATGATTACTTTTTATTGCAGTAGAACATGGGCCCAAACATGTCATCTCTGTATGGACTCGCAGGTTACATTCTGAGTACCTTGGAAGTTGTTTCTAGGCAACCGTTGGCAGTCTATATAGGTAGCCAAGTCTGACCTACAAACAACAGCAAAGCTACAGGATTAGACTGTCAAAGTGCAGCAGCAAAAATGCATGAAAAACTCCAGACCTTTAAGCGGGAAGAGTTTCAGTGTCTTAGTTGAGCCAATCAGCCATGATTTTCAATTATATGCTACATGGTGGTATTTTATTTAGAAAGCTAATGATAAGCTACTGGGTGGAACACTGTTGGAAATGGAACTTTCCCATCAGTATCTTTCATATTTGTTTTTTCAGTTATTGGGTTCAAGGTCATTTTCTGCATCTCTTTTCCATAACATCAACCAAGTACAGTGAAACACTAATTTTACTCTTTTTATGCTACTGGCAGATATTCCTGCTGATGACAAGGAATCTTTTACCAGTAAAATATGTATAATTTTGCACTAGTAACCAAATTTTTCCCTGTAAATTAAACACACTTCTTGACCAATAATGTCTTGAGTTAAATTTTCATGAACGATTCATCAAATCTAGTCATGGCTGCTTCACAGCAGCCATGACTAGAGTTAATGGAAAATAGTTTAAAAGAATACTCAGCAGGCTAAGAGGTAATAGCCACTTTATTAGTGAAAGGAAGTCAAAGGTATAACATTGACTGGAATTTGGTTATTTTACTGTTTTTTAATAATAAAACACAGCATTCTCATTCTATCTTGATTGACAGAGCATGTGGAGATCTGTTGAACAAGATAAAATAGATTTTATTTATTTATTTATTTATTGGTGTTTAAGGTCACATATTTCTGCACAATGGCTAATCATGACCACAACAGTTTTATGGGTGGAGGAAGCCGAAGTACCTGGAGAGATCCTCAGAGCAACTATCAGCTCCCCAACATACTAACTCCACACAAGCAGTGGTAGTATTGGTTGAAGACAAGTGCACCATCGACATGCAGTATGCCTTAGTACACAATGCCACTGTGCCCCCATGTGGGCAATGGGGGTGAAGTGTCTTGCCCAAGGACACAACACAGTTGCCGCAGGTGGGATTCGAACCGAAGGCCTCTCGGCTTGAAGCCTGCACCTCTACCTAATGAGCCACTGCACTCCTCCAGATAAAGTAGATTGAATTTTTTATTTACTCACTGGTGTTTTAGCATCACTTTCAGCATCTGTGGCTATATCATAAAGTCAATTTCATTTAATTGCTTATACCTATGCTGCCCATAGTAGAGAACTTCCAATGTAGGCCCTGGTCATTGGGTCTTATTTTACCAGAAAAACAGAATGTTTAGCACAGTAAACAAGCACTGTTCAACTTCTGGGAATAGATTAAATGCTTATATTAGATGTACTGAGGTTGAATATGTCTATAAACACAGGAAATTCAGTAGCTATCAGATTCACTCTTCAACAGATTATAAGAATTCAATTCAATTAACAGGTGTTTATTCTAGAACCTACATGCAGTTAACAAGTCAACTTTAGACTGAAGGTAGCGTGAATGGATTGGTGTTTGAAAATTATATGCAATGAACAAGGTTATTCAATTAAAAAATATCTAATTATGTGGGTTCATGGCATACAGCATCAGGGGATAGACTTCTGAAATAAAAACGTCATTTTACAACAATTGCGAATTGTGCAGTTGAAAAAAATGGAATGTGTTCAACATGCTCGTTCCAATGAGGGGTCACATGATATGATTTTGTTGACATGTTTTGAAAAATTGGAGAAAAAAACTGATAACAAATTTTGATATCGTGTTTGTTAGGTAAAGGGTTAAATGATCTGGACTGTCATATTCTTATGAGTTCACAAGACAAGATCAGCCAAATTGTAGGCATTGTGTTTGGCTTTGGCTGATCTGGTCTTGTCAATGAGACAGAATATAACAAGCCAGACTGATTGACTGCTGTGGAAATTTGTTATTAAATAAAAGGATATTTGAATACTGAATACATCTGAAATTTAAATAATAAAGAAATTCTGGAATGTTTATCCAGAGTGTTCAGTGCGAACACTCATGTTTTTATTTTGCGATTGTCAAATTCTCACCTTGAAAATCAGCACACATCAGTGACCTTGTATGAGTCTCATTTAACCATTAAATGCCTATTTCCAACTTTTACAACTTCAAAACAGGTGCCCTTAACATGCCATCATAAGGAAGTTCTGCTGACAATAGGCAAGTTATCTTGGCAGTGGTTTCTAGTTACAGTCTTGGCTGCCTGTTAAGTCAGCCAAGACTTGACTAGAAATCACTGCTAAGTCACTGGACGTTTTAAGGCTGTGGGTTGGTGGAAATTCAGGATACTTGTCTAGGCCCTCAAGGGTTAAGACAGACATGATAAGGGTTTGGGAAAAGTTGAGACTCTCGTATTCCAGTCAGCCAGAATTGCACAAAGTACAGCGGTACTGAAAAAATATATGTGGAAATCAAATAATATTATGGCATATTCTGGAAATAATATGAGATCAGAATTAAGACAGTTGTACAAATTATATGTTTGCTACAGCTATTAAGTACACATACTATAACATAAATAAGAAGTTCTGATATGTCTGAAATGATTTTTTATTTAATTTTAATTACACAATAAGATATATATTTTGTATCGGTGGTCAAAACTAGAGGCAATAACTATAATCAATAGTGGCTGCAGTATTTTTCAAGCATGGTGTAGATCCAACTCTCTCTTGGAGACACCAAACATTAGTTACTCAGCTTGATGTCGAATCCACAAGTATTTATGTTCTAACTGTAGTTATCCGTACCTTTGTGTAATTTTCTATGTGTGCAATATGCTTCTGCTCTATAATTACATAATTATTTTTTTTCCCAAATAAATACTGTTTAAACTAAATCTCTGAAAGAGGATAATTACACCAATTGCAGTCCCACTCTCAACATGAATAGAAGACTACACTAACAAAAATAATGTTTTGAATAAGGCCCCCACAAAGTAGAGTGCCTGTTTCTCAGGCCATTTTTTGTAAAATTACATGTGGGTGGCCAGCTTTTTATTTTATTTTTGCAATTATTTCTTTGCCATCAAAAGTTCATGTTCTTGGTTGTTTTATGTTTTAGGCCTCAAAATCTACAGAATAGCCTGGGTGGTGGTGTATTTCGTCCCTTGAGTGCAAGAAGGCTTTGCAATGCTAAAGCATTGCAAAGCCTTCTTGCACTCAAGGGACAAATTCATCTTTTTATTAACTTGGTTAAAATATTAGACATAAACCATTTAATTATTATTTTTTTAAGTTTGCATTTTGTTATAAAAAAGAGAGCCTGCGGCAGCAAAAAGGACCATGCAGGAGGGTCTGAGAAATAGATTTTTAACTTTTTTAGGCCTAACTACAAATTTTAATTTTTTGTCTCAAAAACATAGCTTTTGACCTCTCATTTGAACACACTTGTTCCAATGAGGGGGTCATATGCTGTGTTTTTGAGATAAAAGTTGAAAAAATAATAAAATCTGAAAGACGTTTTTGTGAATAGCACTGGCATGAGCTTGGACAAGGCCCAGTGGGAGGTCATACACTATCATTTTAAAGTAAAAAAATGAAGTCTCTTACACATTCAGGGCAAAAAGACTGATAATGTTGTTTGAAAATTGGGTTAGAAGTATAGATTCAGAGCTATGAATTGGTTTGTGGTGTTATAAAACTATTAACTGGTAGAGTGTCAAGTTATTTTTGGTTATAAAAATTTGGTCATGTGTCTTTGCCCTGTTACAATTAATGGGAGTGTGCCTATAGGCACTCTCCTATTAATTGTGACACGGCAAATCCTAATAGGTGGAACAATCTCACTTTTATGATAATACGAAGGACATTCACAGAATTTGAAGCCTTTAAGTTGCAGTGTCTGTTGTTCAAAATGAAGCCTAGATATGAGCTTCCAGCACTCTACCAGTTAACTTCAATACTGCAGAATTCGCTATGACATGATTATTTTACCTGTGTATTTACTGTTATTTATTTATCGGTGTTTAAGGTAATTTTCAGCATCTTTGGCTACATCGTGATTGCAACATAGGTATGAAGTCAAGTTAAGCCAATTGTTAATACCTATGCTTTAGAGAACTTCCACCCCAGGTGTTGATTACAGGTCGTATTTCATCAGTAAAACAGAACTTGTTTAGCACTGTAAACAAGCACTGCTCCACTTCCTGGGGTTCCACTGGGGACTAAATTTTTAATCGAAGGCATCAGGTTATATACACAATTGCATCTAGGCAAAATGTACCACTGAAAACTTTTAGTTGAAGACACCAATGTCTAATGTACTGAGAGATGACAGATGTCTGTACAACCGTCCATTAACCCTTTGCTAACGAATGGCTACACAGATTCTTCTACTCTCTTAGGGAAGATTTTTGTATCTCTGAAATTTGTTTGCAAGTGTGATCCTCTATTGTGCTGGGGAAAGGGTTAACTATTGAACACATGGAAGCTTCTACCATACCATAGGTTTACTGAATGGTGTTGTGAAGTAGAAGCCAACAAGAGTGGCTAGCTACCTTACTACCTGTGGATCATTTGCTTCAACTTGTCATTCACTGGTCTAAGGGAGAGAACTCTAATTTTGAATTGTACAGTCAAAAACCCCACAGACAATCGGACATGTTCAGTCATGAATGTTTGATGACAAACAAATTACAATGAAAGCCTCATAAAGAGAGGGCAGAAAATGCATCTCCACAAAAAGGCATTTCACAATGCAGGTTTTTTGATTACCACAGAACAAATATGATATATTCATGTCCAGCCAAAGGGTACATTTGAGGGTTTTAGGATTACAGATTATTATCATTATGCCACTGACCTCCAAAGGAGGATTAAGGGATATCTAATGGAGACCTCCTTCCATCTGTGCATCCATATGTATATCTATCCATACAAATATTTTGTACTGTTATTCCAAGACAATCAGTCACAGCTGAATCTCCTTTCGTATGGTGATTTATTTTTTTTAGGTTTAACGACACTTCAACAGCCAAGGTCATATCGTGCCGATGTCAGTTTTATGGGTGGAGGAAGCTGGAGTACCCGGAGAGAACCACCGAGCAACGATGAGCAGCTGCCAGCTCCCCAATATCGTAACTCCGCACTGCAGCACAGGCAGGGTTAGATTGGTTGAAGACCTGTGCACCATTGGCATCATCGTGCCCCTGTGTGGACAATTGGTTACGTGCCTTGTCCAAGGACACAACACGGGAATCCGAATCAATTGCTCAGATGGTCACCCATCCAAGGACTCACCGGGCTCGACATTGCTTAACTTCGGTGATCTGACAAGAACCTTTGTATGGTGATAAACCAGCATAAGGAAAGAACATCTACCTTCAATGGGTTTCATCCTTTGATTTTTACAAGACTTTTGATTGATTTAGGCCATGTGATTCTACCAGTCTGTGCAAATATTTTGCGTTCCGAAACCACAAGTCATAGATATGCCCACAATTATAGATTTGTGTTGGGGGGTATGGCCCACATTTTGTGTTGCCATTGTTCCTTTTATTCTTGAGCTGCCGACCTTTCATTTGAAGCTAAAAAGCAGATGCTGGCTACGTTAGGAAGCCTCTGCTACAGTTCTTATCATTTCAACAGGAGTTGGGAATTTCCTGTAGACTAATGTCTTCAAGTTGTAAGTAAAAAAATTATCATCCTTTGGGTGCAACAAGGTGCCATCTGTAATGTTTTAGCCTTGTTTCACTCAAGGATTATTACACGGATAGCTGCTACAATTAATCATCAAAGCACATTAACAATTCAATTTCTGGAAAATAAACAAATAACCATTGACAAAATATTAAAACTATATTAACACAACAAATAATATAACACTTCAGGTGGGTAAGGTGTACATACATATGGTGTTTATGTGATAGCAGATGCAAATTGGTGATAACACAGAAAGACACTGCCATAAAATTTGATGTTTTAGTACATTAAATGGTTGAGTGCTAGAAGCTACTATCAGGGCTTTAAAAAACTTAGATGTGAGTCTTCCATGGAAGACGTGTGCCGCCTGCAGTATATTTTAATATTTGAGACAGAATTCTAAGTGGAAAAGGGGCATAACTCTGAAAAAAATACAGCGGATCAAAAAATAAAATAGGAGGTGCTCAATGCCATTATGTGATAAAGAATCACTGAAAGTTTCATCAAAATCCATTCATAGGTTAAAGAGGAGTGGTGGATAAGAGAAGTGTGACGCGGACGACGCAGAGGACGTGGACGACGCAAGACGACAAAAGTAATCCCCATATGTCGCTCCCCACTTCGTGGGGCGGCGACACTAAAATGAGGGTACCAAAGCAAAAGCCAACATTTTCCTTGCTCACATTTCATATTCAGTCAAACACAAATAATATTTTGTTTTTATAAATTTGTTTTATTACAAATTATTGGAGAGTGCCTGTGGGCACTCTCCAATAATTTATAATAAAACCAAATTTGACGAATAAATTCAGACCATCAAAAATAATATAGCCCTCAGCCAGTTAACCATGAGCCTGCTTTCCGGTAAACTGTTGGCATAAATATTTTTATGCTGGGAGTAAAGTGGAAACTGGGGCTTGCTTGGATGGGAAAAGAGACATATAACATTCACCATGTCCCTCAAATGGTCTTGTTTGTGAGAAGTCTTTGGTTCTTTCCATTACAAAATAGTAGGACCCATCTAATCTCAAATGTCAGGTCGAATTGCATCTCAAATTTGAATTGGTCAAAAGATTTTGAATCGAAACAAATCTCAAATCGAGATTACAGTTTGACAAGCATTCAAACTTGTGAATATTGCAGTCTTACTTACAACCATGGGCGAGGATTCAGAATCACTGCAGCTCAAATTGAACCAAATATTCAAGGTGATTTCAAATCAAATCAAATTTCAAGGTATCACTGGTCCAACCAAATATTCCCTTTACCTAATACGACTAGCAGGCAGCACTCATTATTATATATTACTGCAAGGGCCTAAAAAAATAAAAATCTGTTTCTCAGGCCCTCCTGCATGGTCCTTTTGGCTGCCGCATGCTCTCTTTTTATAACCAATTTAAACTTAAAAAAAATTAAAATTAAATGGTTTATGTCTGATATTTTACCCAAGTTAAAAAAATTGATGAATTTGTCCCTTGAGTGCAAGAAGGCTTTGCAATGCTTTAGCATTGCAAAGCCTTCATGCACTCAAGGGATGAAATACACCACCACCCATGCTATTCTGTAGATTATGAGGCCTAAAACTTGAACCAAGAAGATGAACTTTTGATGGCAAAGAAGTAATTACTGAAATAAAAAATAAAATAAAAAACTGCTCGCCCGCATGCAATTTTACAAATAATGGCCTGAGAAACAGAAGATCTACTTTGTGTGGCCTAAATAACTATTTCTTTGTTGCTACTAAAAATGATGGCTTAGGACCCCTCATTCGAATGGGTGCATAGGGTTTATTTCAATGAGGAGACAAAAGATTAAAGTTCAAGTGTCAATTTCTGTCCATAGTGTTGGTTGTTGGACTGTTCATTTTATTTGTTTTTTTATTTCTTAACTCCTTACCCGACATAATGGCCAAAACCAACTAGCACTATGCACAAAACTTACCATTCAATTTTCATTATTTTTTGTCTCAAAAACATAGCTTATGACCTCTCACTGAGCTCATTCCAAAGAGCCATTACATAAGCTATGTTTTTGATGTAAAAACTGAAAAATTTGAGTTATTCAAGAATTTTGTTTGCAAGTGTCCATCTGCTTTTTGTGTTAGGTAAAGGGTTAAGTTACTTCTCACATCTATGGCTGTTTTGCAACTGCAACATTATTAGTATTTATACTGGTCAAGTTTAGCCAATTATTCATAGCAATGATGCCACCCACCCTTACCCTTTAAAGAAATCAGGCATTGGTTATTACTGGGTCTTGCTACACAAATGAAATAAAAATTAACCCAGCAATCACAAGTACTGCTCCACTTCTTGGGGTTGAAAGAAGCTGTTCCATAAGGTAAAGGGTAGGATGAATCATCACAAATTTAGGGTGAAATTGAATCCGAAATAGAGTCAGGCAGAGGATTGCAAATCTCAAATCGAACTTCACAGCACTTAAGTTGTAAATATTGCACATTCCTACAACTATAAATATTGCCAGTGTCCACTCAAGTATTGTATTCAATGGCAACTTGTCTGTTTGGGTGAATAGTACAGTGGAGCCCACTTAATTGGATGTCTCTTAATTGTATATTCCTGTTAATTGAATATAATTTTCAAACACAAAACCATTTGCCATACCTTCAGTACAAATTTGATCTGTTAATTGCATATGGGTTGTAGAGTAAACTCCTGTTAATTGTATATAAATTTATGTAATATGTCGAAAACATTACTGTGACACGCACCAAATACCCCCTCATTTATCAACCTTTTTGGCCTCACTACATCCAATACAGGCATTTATTCTATTATATCTTGTTTGACAGAGCTCTATGAGCTCTGTCAAACAAGATATAATAGAATAAATGCTCAGTTTACCTCCAGAACACAGGAAACTGACCAAATCCCTGTTAATTGTATACTCCGGTTAATTGAATAATTTTCACTGGCAAAATGGATATTCAATTAAGAGGATTCTACTGTACAGGAAGAGACATTAGGTAGGATTTTGAGAAAATCTTGATGGTTTGAAAAATTACTTCACCCGTTACCTAACCCGAAAATGAGAGGAGTCTTGCAAACAAAACTCTTGAAACACTACTTTTTCACTTTTTGCATCAAAAACATAGTTTATGACCCCTCAATGAAACGAGCTAACAAGCTTGTTGCAATGAAGAGTAAAAGTTATGTTTTTGTGAAAAAAAATGAAAAAGTAATGAAAATTGAGTGGTTAATTTTGTGAATGATGCTGGCCATTTTTGGCCATTACATTAGGTAAAGGGTTAATCAGCATGACTTGAACCAAATTATAGGGATGATTTAGAATCCAACAGAATTTCGAAGCATCGCAGAGCCCTAGGAATGGGCTAAGACTGAAGACAGAATGTAAATTAAATGTATCCACAGGTGCCTTCAGAAAACACCTCCAACTCCTGCTCTTCACAATGCTAAGAGAAAAATGCAGCCCTTTATTCATACTCATGTTATGATTATTACAAAAGAGTGAAATGATTAACCCATAAAATTCATTCGAAAGTTAAAAAATTTATAGTAATTTATATATTTTTTATACTTACCAATGACCCAGACATAGCTGGTGCTAACTCTTAAAATATAGGGCCAAACACAAATTTTGCCCCCCAATCCCCAAAATTTGCATCTAAAACTAAAGAAAACATGTCCTGAAAGGCCCTCCACACTTCGCCCCTACTGCGCATGCGCAGTGTCAAGGACGTTCCGAAATTGGCGCCATTTATCATTCTAATAACCAGTGCCTGGTAAGCGCTATGTACTCAGCGGGGAGGCAAGAGTTCCCAACTCCTGGGAGGGCCATCCCCGTCTGGGTCATTGGTAAGTATAAAAAATATATAAATTACTATAAATTTTTTAACATTTTTATACTGTACCAATGACCCAGACATAGCTGAATAGTAAAAAGGCTGGAGGGCCAAGGACATAGAGCAAAATGGAATACGCTCAATAAAATAAAATAGAGTCATCCCCTGTAGGGAAAAGAAGTAATAGGCCTTACATGTATCTTTCTTATTTATGATAAATTAGAAAGATACAACACCTTCCAAAAATTGAGCTTCATACATCCATGTACTCTATTAATATCCAATAATCCTTATACTAATAATTTTTAAAGTAAGCCAATAATAAAGTAAGTCTAGAGAATAGAGACTCTTATACTCCTAAAAGTGTGTGAGAATTGCATAATCATGTCCGTTGACATATGCAATATTCAAAAGCTATACTTTAAAAACTAAGACTTGAATGAATTTTATAAACTTAAACTTCTCACTAAACAACCATCCCAATAACAGCTCAGAATTACTAACTCCGGAGGAGGTATCCCCTTGTTTTCATAGTAAAAACAGGTGACCCAAGGGAACACCCTCCCCCCCCCCTTTTTCTTGCCCTGGGTCAAATAGCCCAGAGCGAAGAGGGCAGCCGAACGGAGACACTGCCGAAACAGACAGCCTACCTAGCTATAGTAGCAACTGTTAAGTGAATGACATTCTGAGCAGTAGATAATAGACCTAACAATAGAGGCCTCCAGAAATGGACTCGATATTTCTGAGATAAAATTCATGAATGGATGGCTGAGCGCAATGAGCAGCCTTCAAAAATCTATAATAGCAACACTATTAATGTAAGCCCAAGAAGTAGAAGAACTCTTACTTCATGAGCCGAAATCTTAAACACAACTGCTAAGCCAATGATATACCATAAGCAGTACGCTAGTTAATAGAATCCATTAACAATAAAATGGAGCGTAACGTCCTTCTACTAGACATCAAAGACAGAAGAGGCTTACGCCCTTGTAATAAACAGATATCTGTTTATAAATACATAAACTGTACCCGGAAAGAGTAAAGGCCTATGCCCATACGAAGACGGAAGGACCTTAAAATAATAGGTTCCGGATAATAGGAGCCTAACTCTTATGCAACAATCCAACCTAAATAGTAACGGAAGTATTGATTCCGAAACTATGAAAGTGAAAATCATCCATCGATAGTGCATGAAACTCACTGACTCTACAGTAAAAGAGAAACCAACAGAATTACTGTCTAAAAGGTCAGAATTTGAAAACTACTGTTTCCAGAGGCTCAAATGATTACTTAGCTAAATAAGAACCGAAGTTAAAATCCGTATAGGAATTTAATCTAAAGATTCTAAGTCTATTTATCAAAAAGTTACTAACTGACTTAGATAAAGAGACAAAAGACTCAATTGTAAACTATCGTAGAGTGCATAGGTATGAGGTAACATAAACCTATAACCTAAATAACAACAGGCTGCAGTAGATCTTGTGAAACAAGTATACTAAAAAATAGCAATGAGTAGTATGGAGGGATCAACCATATGAACATAATGATCCCTACACCACGACGGAAGAGCCTCCACTTTAGTCGCATAGAATAGCGAAGAAGAGGATCTCCTATAGTAAGAAATCGCGTCCAAAGCTCGTCCA